>CM031241.1:323549951-324132451 GCA_018340775.1 Taxus wallichiana var. yunnanensis | reverse complement strand
TCAAAGTTGTACCCTGGAATTTGACCATATTAACACACAGTTGAGTGCTCCTGTTATCAACTCTAAGCTAGCTTTACGTTTTCAGTCCCACTAACCAATACTGGTAATTTGACAACATATGATTTGTTTCTTTCTTCACTGATTGAAGTCATACATACCAGAGTGCCTTTTACTTGAGTAGAGACGTGACCTTTGCCTCCAGCTTCCGCACCTCCATCCGCAACAAGCTTAGACAGGCCAAAATCCGCAACCTTGGCATTCAAATTCTCGTCCAGCAATATGTTGCAGGACTTGACATCTCTGTGTATTATGGGCGGGTTTGCAAGCTCGTGCAGATAGGTCAATCCTCTGGCAGAACCCAGAGCTATTTGAAGCCTTCTTCCCCAGTCCAATGGAACTTCACCTGATGTTGGATGAATGGAGTATATTAATGTCTTTAGAAGTTGCTGGACTAGGCAAAACAAATAGAGTTTCAAAAAAACTGAAAAAGTTACTCTTACAACTTAAATGTAATCTACAGATTGATTGCACTTACAAACTCTTCAGTGTTTAAAATGCAAAAGAAACACACAATGATAAAATGTTGTATATGGTGTTTTTAAGGTCCTCTTCTATCAAAACTTTGAAGAATAATGGTCTAATATTCTAGCACATCCTTAATAAAACTGTTCACTTGTATAGCAGGTAAGCTTAAAACCCTCTGCATTGATTGAAGCAGGAACACCCCTTGCAGAAAACCAGGTTATGGAGTTATGAGTGTGAGCAAGTGGAGAAAATCTCCAGTTCGACTCCGTTTGGTTGCAATCAATCAGTCACTTTATTTTATAAAGACAACCCATTGAGTTGAAGACGACTCCTGTTATAGAGTTACTTGAGTTCACCAAGAGCTATTTCAATTCCAAAGATAGAAACATAGTTACAGCAGGGAAAATTACAGAGCTAATGATTTCTTTGTTTTGCATGAAGGAGGTTTGAACTGATGGTTTTAGAGCTGGCTGATAGGAATACCTCGTTGTAAAGCTTGAGTTAATTTTATGGATTTCTAATTTTCTGCAAGAGGGTTAGTTTCAGAGTGTTTGAAAGCTTTATGTACCTGATTTATGGTATGAAATACAGAGTTTTACTCCCATATTGTGTGCATTCTCTATTAGTTCTGCTGCAGCCTCTTGAGAGGCTCCATTGCAATAGAGTTATGTAGATCTGATTGGCACACTGTAAGCTTATAAACTTTTGCAGGCCATGCTAAATTGTTCATTTTTATTAGCTCATACTCCTGCACATGGATTCCAGATTGAACTACATAGATAGTTCAAAAACTATTCTGATTAGATGTATGGACATTGGAGACACATGAGGATGAGGTCTTACCAATGAGATTTTCTCGAAGAGTTCCGTTGGGGATATACTCATATACCAGCATCTGTTCTCCTTGCTCAGTGCAAAAACCAATTAGCCCCACCAAGTTCTTATGGTGAAGCCGGGACAAGAGCTCAATCTCGTTTTTGAACTCGACTCCACCCTGCAATGACCCCTGCTGAGCCCTTTTGATAGCCACCATTTCATCTCCTTCCAACACTGCCTTGTAAACCTACAAAAACTCCAGGCATGATAAGGCTTTTCTCCAGGAAAATTGTTTTAAACATATGCATATACCTTCAACCCATAAAATTCACCACAGATATTGCAACTGTGTATCCAGTTCTACATACCTTTCCATAGCCTCCAGCCCCAATTCCATTACGCTCAGAGAAATTATTTGTAGCCTTCTTTAATTCAGAAAAAGAAAACCATCTGGCACCTTTCAGCTTAGGGACTTGTCCATTATCCGTGCCACCAGGTCCCCATGATGCTGCAACAATTGCAATAAAAGATGAATGTCAAACCAATTGATCAAAAATTTCTACGTTTTTAATATAGTTATAAGCATCTTGTCAATGACCCTTGGTACACTGAATCACCGGCGAGCTGGTGAGTTCCTCAATTCTTGATGGAGATCTAATGGAATGTTAAAAAAGGAATGAGATAAAATCCATTAAATGTTGTTGATATTGAACTGGTCAGACTCAGGGCTTAACCCAAACCCAGGCACACTAGATATTCCTTCGCAGAGGATACGCATAAATCTACACCAAGAGGAATTGTCTCGGTAAAAGTATGGGAAAAAGACTATAGGGTGAGAAGTCAAAAGTGGTGGATAACATTCACTCCTCCCCTTGCTAACAAATGCTTATAGTGTTTGTATGCTAAAAGGTTCTTCTGCCTTGTGATAGTTATCGAAAATTAAACAATATCATTTGTATACAGAGAGATCGTCTTGAAATGATTCAAAAATGCAAGTAAAATCCCAAAAAATTTAAAAGTGTAATTAATTTGGCTGTTCAATTTTTGAACTACTTAACAAAAGTACGTTTGTTGAAGATAATTAAGAAAAAACAGGGGTAATACTGTACAGAAGGGCTTGTGGATTTCAATGGCTTTCTCTGCTCTTTTCTTTTGCCTTAATGCATAAAGTCCTACTGCAATAACTGCAAAAGCCAGAACAGCTGCTCCAATAGCTATCCCGGCGATTACCCCTGAACTTAGACCTGTGCTAGATTCATCAGGCACTGCATTCAATCAACCAGGTAATGTGGTCACTTACAATCTCTTGTTATCTTACATTATAATTAGGGTCTAAGAGCATTTAACCCAGCTTACAATTCAATGATATTCTTACCGATGATGTATGGAGTTGCTATAAAGAAATAGGGCCCGAATCCCTCTGGAGGTTTATAAATTTGATTGCTTAGTTTGAAACCAATCTGTGAAGCATCTGATCTGATAAAGGACCTGGTGCCCGAGGGGAAAAACTGCACTGACATAATCAGGTACTCGATCGTGTCAAAATAGAGGCAGCAAAGATGCACCGCATCTACATTTAACTTGGTTTGAAGAGTCTGCTCTAAGCCTTGGAACCTCTGTATATCTGTCAGACTTGAAAATGAGGGAGCCCTAAATTTCAATTGACCCTCATAAGGTTGTTGGCACTCGCAAGACTTTGGATTGAGCTTCAGTCCTTTCGAGCATTTTTTGTTCCCACATTGTGCCATATTCGTTTCATAGCTTTGCTCGAGCGCAATATTTTGACATAATTTTGAGCTTGAAAGTCTAGTTCCTGGATTACAAGCTGGGTTTTCTGCAATCCTGCAAATTTTACATGGAGACAATCAGCACCACAATACTCAGATATGTGTGTGTGTGTGTCATCAAGCTAAATTCTCATCATCTAGGCATTGAAAGTCATGAAATGTGAAATTGTGAACTGAGAATAGTGCTTTTAGTTGCTATTCAAGCAAGAAGATGTGTGAGAGAAATTTATAGAAAGAGTCATCATCTAGGCATTGAACATCATGAAATGTGAAAGTGTGAAATGAGAATAGTGCTTTTAGTTGTTATTCAAGCAAGAAGATGTGTGAGAGAAATTTATAGAAAGAGTCATCATCTAGGCATTGAATGTCATGAAATGTGAAAGTGTGAAATGAGAATAGTGCTTTTATTCAGGCAAGAAGATGTGTGAGAGAAATTTATAGAAAGAGAAGTTGAAAATAGAGATATGACAAAACACAATGGTTTATGTATGCACATCCTCTGCCTTGAAAAACACAATATTTTTGAAAAAAATTGTCTTGTTCACAGTTGATTTTTCCAATTTACTTACAAACCACGATTCAAACTCACAACCTGCATTTTCTTAGTGAGTGCTTTAACCAACGCTACTGCATGGGCGTAGATGTATCTTATTGCAGCGCATGGTAAATATTTGAAAGGAATCCATTTTTTAACTTTTTCACCAATACTGAAAAAGTGTAAGTGTGTGTGTGTGTGTGTGTGTGTGTGTGTGTGTGGACAACGGTGCATTTAGTCTAGAGAATAGCACTTGTTAAGAATGCAGTCCGCCCATATGATAGGTGTATAAACATTGATTATAAACAAAATTCTTATAAATTCCATGCCACTATATTTTAATGAAATATGTAATATTTTAATTGAATCCAAGCTTGCATGGATTAGGTGTACAGAATTCTTGGGCGTTGTTGCCAAGGACTAAAGGGTTTCCATTCTGTCAAATTTGTTTGAGGCATGATCCAGACCTCATCTCTTATTATTTGGTATTTCTTGAGATGTGTACCTTGTTGGATGGCTAGGCAACCTCTTACACCATCATACATCCCATTGGACTACAACTCACTTAATAAAACATTTAATATTAGAAAAACATTGCCATTGGAAATAATCAAAAGAGAAAGAGACATTCATATTTCGTTTATCAGGTGAAATGGTGGCAGGATACCAACCTTAAGACACTGTCGTTATTGGGGACCTCATGCCCTCAAACTACTGCTGGACCACAGCCTTAAGGCAAGAAAGGGACTCATATAACACAAGCACTGGTTTCCACAGTAAAATTATATCTCAGACCATGCATGTTGACTGTCACATAAGCTATCTTTATACAAAAAAAGGAGGATGCTAGCACATCAACAGGGATTTGCAATGTTAGCAAAAAAGTGGAGAATTCTAATACATCGACAAGGGACTTGCATCCCTCTTGTTTATTGCAAAAGCTTTCAATATTTGGGGCAAGCATTGTGTGTACATGCTAGATTCATACCCGGCTCTCCATGGTGAGATTTTCACAAAACTTGAAACTAATGAGTTTGAATACAAAATCACAAAAACAAATCTTTGGAAGAGCAAGAATGTTTCATGAGACCATGACATAAGAAAAGATTATAAGTTTGTTAACAACAGGTTCTGAAAATAAGGCTGTTCCATGTATGCGATCATTGCATGAATATGTACATTAAACTAGCCACTGCACCACTGCATACAATTGTTAAGGGAATGGGCAATAACCTATCAGATGTGATTAAAAAATTTGCCCACTTGTATCGTGTATAGGATTATATATCCTAAATAACACATTACGTAGTTATCTTATATAGAGATTTGTTTTGACTGAGAGTCTTCATGCTGGATCCATCTTTATGGGCTTTGGCATCAACCCTCACTCCCCTCAAGATAGATCCACCAGTTGAGCAATAAACGTCAAGCAGATGTATTTAGAAAATTTTATTGTATTCTATTCTATATGCTGTGAAATGCTACTTACCATATAGCCACATTGCCGTAGGGTTGAGCATCGCCGATATTGTTATTTCGAAGGTCTACCCATTGCAATGCAGTTGAACTACTGCCGTCAATTAACACTGATCCACTCAACTGATTGTTTTTCATTCTTACTGTCTCAAGCTTTGGAAGGTTAAAAACAGCTGAAGGAATTTCTCCAGTTACACTACAATTATTCAGGACTCTGAACCAACAAAACAAATAGTGAGATTTTTTATCAGTTTATCCCTACTAATCCAAATGAAATTGTTATTTTTGGATTAACTTACAATGTGGTCAGCTGCTGTAAACTATTCAGCCAACGAGGGGTTGGGGTTGAATTGAAGGAGTTGTTGCTCAAGTCCCTGGAAATTCAAAACAGTTACCTGGATATTTGTAATAATAAAACAAACATTTAAGCACAAATCTGTGGACTGTAGTATCCACCTACATGTATTGGAGGCTACTTAGCCCGGATAAATCTGGCATGTCACCGTCCAGCTCATTATTCGATAAATTCCTTAAAAAAACAACATAGAACAATACAATTTAGTGGTATGCTTGTCATAAATTTACAATAATTTCTATAAATTCTTTGTTTTTATAGATTAAAATTATTAATATTTTACAGGTACAGTTGAAATTGAAGATCTTGAATTGTATTGAATAGATGTTTAAACTTAAAATTATTCAAAACCAACGTCTTATAAACTTTTATATAATTCTCTTTCCTATTTCATTTAATGTACTCTTATTATTTAAGTCCTTCGAATAATATATATCTCCGTGAAAAAAATAATTTAGCCACCAACTCAAGGTCTTATAAACTTTTATATAATTCTCTTTCCCATTTCATTAAATTACACCAACTGTCACAAATGGATTCTGTGTCAACCAACCACTTTCGCCAGACGCCAACTCAACCATGATCACCATTACAAATTGAGTCCATTCAATTATTTATTTTTTAATATCTTTAAATAATACTATATATTAATGATATTTTTAAAATCAATTGTGTGTCATCTCACTTCAATTTTATGACCTCCATTTCACGATCCACCTCTTATTATCCAGTTACCTATTTGTTATTGAATAAATAAGGGCTGTTTCTTTTAACAAAGCATTAATAATAGTTTAATAAGAAAGAATTGTGTCCTGAAAAATTGATTTCGCCATGTAATTTCAATTTTATGATTTTCGTTATACAATCCACATCTTATTATTCAATTATCTATTTGTAATTGAATAAGTAAGTCTTTTTTTTTTTTTAACCAAAATATTAATAATAGTTTAATAAGAGAAATAACAACACATTACATTATTAACTAAAAATGTATTAAGTATTGCATAGTGGTGTAAAAACGACTAACTTGGATATATTTTTTATCCAATATGTACGAACGAACTTACGTGAAAAATAAATAAAGAGTTTCACAAGTTATATTTTATGAAAAAATCAATTAGATCTAAATGGTTTAAATCCAATTCGAATTGATCTAGGAAATATAATGAAGTTTTAAACCAAAATTTCTTGAGGTTTTCAATCGCCTAACTTAAATCAAAATTTAGTTTCAATCTACAATGAGGTAAAGAAAGGACAATTGTCTTACAGTTCTTCAAGGTTATCTAGGCTGCTTATTTTGGAGGGAACTGAACCGTTGAAAGAATTTCTGTCAAGCCTCCTGTTTCCAGTCATATACCCAAACAAAAAAAAACATACATAAATTTCTGGTCTGTGAAGCAGTCAAATTCATACAGAGTGCATAGCAAGAAAAACCATGGAGTTAAAGTGCTGTTACTCACAAGACCACCAAGTTTTTAACGAGTCCCAAAGTAGAGGGAATCTCTCCTTGAAATTCATTGCTGTCAAATAGTCTGTAGATTATAATAAATAGCGGTTACAAAGTCAGTGTCTGTATTGCATAGGGGAAAAGCCTATCCTTAAAGTATTTTCATACAATAGGTAAAAAGTATTTTCCGGGTAGCTATTAGTTTGCCAGAAAAGGTAATAACATGTTATGTGAAAACAATCATGGCAAATATGTGAAAACGACGGGGTATGTTCTGCTCACATGTGAATTAGCTTCGTAGCTTGGCTGAAAAGTTCACTGGGAATGATCCCTGATAGATTGTTTAGATTGAAATGGCTTCAAAAAACCACCAAAACTCTGTTAATATTTTATCGTATAGATCAAAATCCATTACCCAAAGAAAGAGAGAGAGAAGAAGAAGCCAATTTTTAATTCACAGTACAATTTAAAACTTACAAGTGATTTGCATTAACAAGTTGGTCTAATCCAGACTGGGAACCATTGGAGACAGGAAGAGTCCCAGTGAGTTGATTGTCTGCAATGTCAAGCCATGTTAAACTGGCCAACCTACCCAGTGTTGGAGGAATTGGGCCTGTAAACTTGTTTGAATTCAAAGCCCTGACAAAATCAATTCATTTTCAAAGATTAATATATGAAACAATGTGTGTCTCAATAATCTTATTATTAATTTTTTCTGACTGAATTTTATTGGGAAGGGATATAATATCTTACAGAAAACTGAGATTAATCAGGTTCCCCAATTCATTTGGAATTTTCCCATTGAAACTGCACCCAATTGCCATCCTGTGGGAACCAAAAGTTTACCAGTCATAAAACATAGAATTTTGCAGTTTAATATAATTGTGAAATCCAATATAAGACACTGATAATGCTTCAAAAACTTGCAGGTTCTTGGGTTTGGCTTGAAACTTACAAAATTATCAAAGAATCCAAGTTTCCTATACTGTTTGGAAGCCTTCCGGTCAAGTCTGTGTTGTAGGATAAATCCCTGAAGGGTCAATGTTAACAAAAAAATATCAATACAGATCCTTGTAGTAATGACTAATATTGCTATTCAATACAGTATTCATTTTATTTGGTATATATGGAGCTTACAGTGTTGCAAGTGTAGACAGAGAACCAATATCATTTGGAAGTGTTCCCTTCAGCCCCACGCTTGATAATATCCTGTAAGTGAGCGAATGCATTTATGATAAAAGCAATTTTTATGAAATTCAGTAAACCAATTGAAATTTGAATATGCATATATGCTTCCCCATTGAAAGCTAAAAATCAAATATGTTATATAATTAAATAGCCACTGGCCATTGATACAGTTGAACCATTGAGATACCATGACAATATTACAGATTGAAATCGTTAATTATATTTCAACTTTAAGAAAAGCATATCATATCAATTTATATAATCCAGTTAATGAAATTGAAATTATTATTAATGTCCACAGATACAAATAACTACAAGGGTTACATAAGAGAACCTCTTAGGCATTCTATAATGGCATTATGGTAGAGTTTAAATTTGATGTCTATTTGATTGTTATTATAAAATTTTAATTTTAATTTGACACTCAATTAATTGTCACTTATAATTAAGTTCTCATTGAAACAGGAGTTTGGAGCATGTCTTTTAGACAAAGATATTTTTGAAACCCAATAACATAGTGTGGATAGATCAATACCATTCTTCACCAATCAAAAAGAAACTGACAGAAAAAATTAATGCAATTGTTAATTAATGTGTTATGTGAAAAATCTAAGATGAGAATCTCAAGATTCATATCTCCCAGCTTATTTCAGACAGATAATATTTGTACTAATATATTTATTAATATAATTTATTGTATTATTTTCACACTTATCGTATTTATTTGAAGGGATCATTTTGCAATAACTGATTATTTAAAAAAGTGTTGCAGGTGATCTTGCTTTCAAAACCCAATGATTGTCCTCCCTTACAAAAACAGTAGTTCAAGGAAAACAGAGGTGCCATCTCTTCTTCTAAAAGACAAAGATTATTCTTTGGCTTTAAAACATAAATCGTTGTCATTCAACGTGTTTCTAGTTTCTATTTTCTATTCCCTAAACTCTATTGTATGCTTCAATGATTGTAATCCTTTACAAAACCAACAATTCAAGTTGAACTAGACGAGTATTGTGTTCTTCTAAAATATAATGATTATTCTTTGGGATTGATATTTTGACCAACATAAATTTCCGTCATTCAACATATTTCTAATTCTTAATTTTTGTTCCCTAAACTTTATTATACACTCATAATGTAGTTTCTAAGGCAAGTCCCCATACCACCTACTTTTTTATAAAAATTATCAGGTAATATATATTTTATTTATGATTTGCTTAAGAAAATAAAATCACTTTTTTCCTTGCTCCAGAGAGTATAAAACATAGGGAAAATTAGAAACTAAACAAAACCTTTTTCCTTGCTCCAGAGAGTATAAAACATAGGGAAAATTAGAAACTAAACAAAACCATTTTACTTAAAACCAAACATTAATGTAATAAATTATGTATATCATCTATCTCAACTCATCCCATAGTCTTCCACAGACATTATTGTGGAAGAAATAATCCATAAAAACTAATGATAAGGCTACAAAATTCTTATCTAAATATTAAAGAACCAATTAATGGGTGCAGGCAGCTTACAGTGAGGTCATGTAGTCACCTATGGAGCTCAACCTTTCCCATTTAGTGTCACAAGGATCTGTACCTCTAATCCAGCTGGATGGAGCTGTACCTGCCCATGATAACATCATGATTTCCATGGCAGAAGTTGTAGCCACAAAATCAAAAAGACCATACACAGATTATAAGTCTGTGTCATTATCAAATCAAATATCACCAAAAAAGAAAAGGGTATTCTATACAGACAAAAGAGCTTATACCATCATTGCTGTTTGTGATGCCTGTAACTCCATTAAAGCACAGTGAGCAGATGCAGAGAAGAATTAAACCTAATCCATGACCAAAATATTTTGTCCCCATATTTTCTGAGAACTCAAACCATGGTTGCAAAATTGACAATATTCCAATAGGATTAATTCTGAGGCGCATATGAGTATAGAAATGTCATGGACTGAGTCCTCGTAATTTCCGTCTCATTCATAATAAGAGCAAATCACTTTCTTTGAATGGTTCGCCTGGTTTAATGAGATCCAGCCAATTAATGGAAGTCAACCAAAGGATACATACAGAACTTTTCGAAATTCATTGCGGATACCCTTAAGAATGAACTACTCCGCGTCGAACGGTTTGCATGTGTTCCGAGATACGATGAGTGAATCGTCATCGTCGATGCACCACACGTCTTTTGACGGGAAAATTTTAATAGTTTTTGGCGATGATATATAATATTATCATTGTTTTGGCCGGCCTGCGTACTTGTATTTTGGATGATATTTAATTTTGTGGTGGTTTTGCAAAGTGTATGTTTTAAATTCTCAAGGCGGGGTCCCCTCGGGTGGCGATTGTCTGTGTTCCCATTGACAGGTGCAACAATATTTTTATAAATAAAATAATACGTCACACCAATTTTTAAATTTTAAAAATTAGTTGGCATATATATTACCATAAATAAAATAGGCCAATAACGTGGTGTATGAGTAAAGTTGGGAAAATATTATATCGAACCAACAATTACAAAACAAGTTGACACTTAAAAAACACTTGTTTTTTTATGTAACTTGGAAAAAGACGGATAATGAATTTTGGAAGGACATGAGTGGAGACCTAGCAGCGACAAATGTAGATGTAGCGTGGCCCACAAAATCAAACCGGCAATCTTGCTATATGGAGGGTTGCAAATGCATCGTCTATCAATGACCAACGAAACTGGACCTCTGCATTCGTGCCATGTGTTAGACAAAATGACATCAATCTCATTAATATAACCTTTGACATGTAATAAATACAATAGTACAACTACTCATAAAAACATTGGCGATATGGATGCATGCTACAAAATCATCACATTAGGCCAATGATAATGATCTAAGAGCAAAGTTGACAAAAATTATATCAAACCAAAGAATTACAAACAACTAGTACAATTATTCACAAAAAATGTTGGCGATATGAAAGCAACCTACAAAATCATCACATTAGGCCAATGACATGATCTAGGAGCAGAGTTGACGAAAAAATTATATCAAAGCAACAATTAAAAACACAAATTGATAGTTGAAAAACATTTGTTCTTATGTAACTTGAAAAAAATTGATGGTCAATATGCGAAGGTGGGCAACAAATATGTGAAGGTGTGAAACAAATATACGACCACGAGTGAAGTAAAGAACGGAGGGAAGATTCAAAATCGTCTAATCAAGAAGATCTTGGGAGTGAATAAAGGGGCCATATGTGAGTATTGGCAATGTCAACATCGAACAAATCGACAGAAAAGTTTATGGAATCAAATATTAGACATAACAATCAAAGAAAGGCAATGCAAAGGAGGAAGGGGAATATCGACTCGGTGGTTATTGATCTTGTTAGCTAAAGTGGAGATAAAAATGGGTACTTTGTAGTAATTTTCATTGATCAAACTCAAAGGTGAGTGGTTGGTGATTGCGGCATTCGAGCAATGGTGCATGAAACAATGGGGGAGGGCATATCTCTTAGATTCTTGTTGAAAGGATTCTTCATGATCATACTCCCAAATGAGGTTCTAAATTAAGTGGCCCAACATCACAAAACGTTGTTTTGGAAGATGCATGACTTTTCTCTAGCCTTGTGTCCTCAACTTTGACTCTAACTTAGCTCAAATGGGGGCTACTCCATCTGGTTTTACCTACCCACCCTTTCGACCAAATACTACAAGGAGATTGTAAAAATTAGAGCCAACATTGGTTAGGTCAACCAAATCGACAAAAGGTACCCTGTAGGGGACCCTCGCTTCCTATGCTCGAATGTGTGTCTCTTTAGACCTTTCTAGAATTCTTCCAAAATCCATCAACATAAATTCATGGGCAGTCGGTGGCATCAAGTGATTGATATGGAGAAAATCCAGATCAAATGCTTTAATTGTGATCAATTGTGTCATATCAAGAAGAGGTGCCTAAGTTGTAAGCTTGTTATGGTCAGAAAAATATGGAGACCAAAACTAAGAGGCACGTATGAGGAATTTAAAAAGTGAAAATTGGATTTCAAGCCCCTGATCCCTCAACTTTGTGCCCGACTTTACCCCACATGCGAGGACCATTATTAACTCCATCAAGCTTAGAACCACCATAAAAATATGTTTCCATATACATTTTTGAAGGAAACTAAAGACCTAACAAAGGATTCCACCAACCTCACTTTGGTGCTTAAATGGGGATTGAGCAAAACATAGCAGAATATATTTATTTACACCCTAATAGAATCATAGTGTTATGTGAGTACACAACAATAAGAAGGATGTAAGGGTTTATAACAAGTAGAATATTGATTAACTAAAATATGGAAATAAGGGTAGTTAATCTAATCTAGAACAACATGTAAATACAATAAATAAATGTAGTAAATGACTACGGAAAATGACCCAAGCAACTAAGCTAATGTAAATAGAAACCCTAATATGCAAGAAGAGTGAGGAAGTGACTCAATTGATAAGAGGAGCTCGTTGGATTGTGTCATAGAAATGACTGGAGGAATAGGAAGCAAGAATGACTATGCAGAGGTCCCGAAAAGGATGGATCTCGAGCTATCTAGCTAGACTAGAGCACCTGGAGAGGGACTGGGGCACCTATGAGTGTTCTGGTCTACAAAATGGGCACCCTGGTCTATGCAAAAGGTCTAGAACTAAATTTCACAGGGTTCGTAGGTGGTCCAAAACCCTCGTTGTTTGTCACATTAGATTCGTTGCACTGTGCCAGTGTGTCGTTGATATTCCAAGATGTATAGAAGACCTACAAAAGACCAAAGAGGAGTATCAAAACCCTAAAAAAGAAGAATGCAAATGAATGGGTCAGACTAACCTCAACTGCCACAATAGTGGGCTTACTAACTGAGCATTGCACTACATTTTGGACCCAAATGTAGTTTTGGTGTGTGTGTGTGTGTGCATCATGTGCCCTAGGTGCTCTTGTGTCAGTTGCACTTTGTGAAGTAGCGAGTAATAACTATGTGTAGAAAATGTAATAGAATGTGTACATGGAATAGAATAGAATCCCTCCCCTATGCTTGTGTGATGCTAGATGAACCAACCTTGTCCTTGTGATGGAGCTAATGGATGCAACTCTAGGTGGATGATAGTAGTGACTAGTGTTTGGTCCCTCATTATGGTCTCATAACTTTATATTTATAGGGTTCTCTTGATCTAATTTCGTAATTAACCCCGAAATGGCCGACCACCAAAAAGATAAAGATCTCAAATGGCTAGAAAGAGCCCAAAAAGTGGCGGGAAAGTTTAAAAAGGATTGGGGTACTAGTGGGACTAGGGCACCCATGGGTTCCCTAGTACTAATCTGGGCGCCCATCAAGGATAAAATAATGCGAAGTGAAATAATCTGACTGGGTATGCGGGTGCAAGAGGTCGGGAATGAAGAAAGAAAATAAAATAAGATGGCCAAAAGACAGGGGTTAATTAGTACTTTCTTCACTCAAAACCTTCTAAATAGTAGTATGAGACCGAGACTAAATAATGTCTAAAGTGCATGATTTTTTGTCTACATTTTCCCCCACTTTATGTTGGTGAGTGGAAATCTCAATAACATAAAGTAGATAGAGATGCATACCTGATAATCCATGTAGAGTGATGTAGAAACATGTTGAAGGACTAAACAAAGCGTGGAATGATAAAAAAAGATGATGTAGCGTGGAAACTATAGATGAAAATGCGCAAAAACATGTGATGAGAGTGAACTTAGGGAGGAAATGCGTGTGTAGTTGATGGTGTGTGTGATGTACCTACATGGTTAGTATGGTGTGTACTTCTGCGAAGTGTTGTTGTTGACATTTTTGTTTTTGTTGTTGTTATCTCCCCATTTGATTGTATTTTTCTCATACATTCGGACTGGAAGGAGAAAACGATCAAGTAGTCAAATATGTATGTATGTATGTGTAAAAACGTAATGTAAAAGACACATGTAAAATTATGTAAATGTAAAATACACAAATGAAAAATGTAAATGGAACATGTGCACCTGATCCATGTTGAGAAAGAGAGTGTAGAAGGATATCCTATACTATGATTTTTTTGGGCGATCTCACACCACCCTAGCTAAAGAAGTGTAGGGAGAAAGTTGCATTATTCTCCTTCCTGTAACTACTTCCCTGAATGTGTGTGAAGAGATCTCTACGTCTTGGTTTTTGGGTGATCCGATGCCACTAGCCGAAGTAGTGTAGGGAGGTACACCCATTGTAACCTCATAGCCTATAATCGCTTCCCGAATGCTAAGATCAACCATGTCCTATAAAAGTCATTGTGTATGGAGTTCATGGACTGGTTTGAACTCACTCGTTGTATGTAACCCATGATGCCAAGGGTGGAAAGTACACCGAATCGAATCGGGTCTAGAAGCATTGTGTAGTATGTAAACCCCAAACAATGCCCCCCTCTTTGGGGGTGCATGCGACGTTACTAATAGGAGAATGCAACCCCAAAATAGGACCAACCGCATGAACTTTGTTACTCTACCCCGTGGGGGAATGCACTTGGTAGAAACCAAGGCACACACAAACAATAAGGCTAGCCAAATACAAGTGCTAGTACGAACAGCATGCATATAGAAAATAGTGTATAAACCAACCAAAGTAATAATGTAAACACACAAGAAGACAAAGTAAGTTGCATAAAGTGGGTTACAAATATGGGACATCACTCACGATGTCGCAAGACATGCAAGGCCATAATGGCCATCCAAAAACAAATAATAACAGACAATGTAACAAACAAGTATGGAAGCAAATATCCTTGCATAATAAATGTTGCACATGAAGCACTGTTAGCATGTTAGAAAGATAACTAGTATGTCAAAAGCGTGTATAACCAAGTAATGTAAAGTTTTAGTACAAAGTAAAACAATAACACCTATGAGAGATGAATGTGGATGCCCCAAAGGCCAGGTGTAGGAAGGGTATAAGGTGAGCATCTATGCCATGTGTAAAAGACTTTGTCTCGTGATGATAACTAGAAAAAGACGTGAACGCGCATGTGTGGATGAGGTAGAGAAATGACATACAATTAATATAACTTGCATGTGTAATAAAGTGACCACGAGTAAGAAAAAGAAGCAAGAGTAAAAGCAACCATAATATGTATTATGTTGTGAATGGATGGAATGGAATGTAAAATTAAGTGATAGGAGCACATGCACCCCGAGTGAATAGAAGTGTATAAAGTGAGGTTCAATTGGTTTTCCCCACAATGATCAAGAATGAACCGTAAACGAGAGTGCATCATTGGGAAATGGTTGAATATTGTGTGTTGTGTCTAGTGTGTTGTGATGAGTATGTATGCATAGTGATGATGATATGCGACATATAAAAGAGATGTGTGTGAACCTTATAGCCTAAGCATATATCAAAAATAAATAAATGTATGAGTGATGATTTATCCCTAAGCGTATATCACTACTAGATGGATAGAGAAAGTGACGATGTGGCCTATAGCGTGTGTCACTATAAGATGAATGGTAAGGAGTGGTGATGTAGCCTAAAGCGTATACCACTACAAGATGAAAGAGTAAGTGACGATTTAGCCTAAAGGGTATGCCACTAACCTAGTAATGTCACATGATGAAAAGGGAAAACTGATAACCACATGATGAATGTAGGGTCCATTTGATTTGTAAACCCTCGTGCAATGAGTATGGATCGAGGAACTAAAGTGCGTCATAGGGTAATTAATGCAATGCGTAGAATACAATGCAAAATGCGTGATGATAAGTGACGACCATGTGATGAGTGGAACGTGCGATATGCAATGTATAGGATGTAATGCAAAAATGCATAGGTAGACTAATAGTGTGAAATGCACACTATGTGATGTGTATGATGAGTAGGATGTAATGCTAGATGTAAGTGTAACACATATATGATGAGGAATAGTACGATGTATGACATGCAGATGTGTAAATTTCAAAAGGATGTAAACTATCTATAGGATGTGTGATGTAAGATGCACGATGTGTGAATAGACGCAATGTGTAGTAACTATTATGCAGTGTGTGGGGATCATGTGTAGTAATGCCCTCAAGTCAGTGTGAACCGAGGCACAAGAGTGTGTCATCGGGAAATGAAGACGCTAAAATATGAATGATTATGTGTATGTGAGAAGATTGATGTATGATAATGCAAGTATGAGAGATGTATTGATGCTCATATGAAGAGAGGGAGGGGATGTATTATATTTTATGCCCCCAAGCATGTAAGATGAAGGATGCAAATCATGTGATGTCATCTAGAAGATCATCACTTCTAAGATCATATTCGAATGGATAAACATTGGTGACTAAATAAGAAATAGTGTCGGGTTGATCACGTAATGAACCATTGAGGTGTAAGTTGTGTTGGTGCTCAATTTGGTCTCACCCCGTTTGTCCTTGAAATTCTTCATTTTGTGGGCTCTGTTATGTTTTCTATCTCCCCATATTGATGCATGAAAACTCTGTCCTCCATTTGGTTTCCATGATCAATCCCTTCCTTGGTCGAGGATCACTTAAAATCTAGAATTTTTTTTTTGTCCCTCTATCCATGTGAAAAGAATTTGTAACTTGGGCTAAAACTCGGGTATTTTCCTTCTTTCCATTTTCCACAGTCATGTTTTGTTGTCCCTGTCATTTTTGTCCCAAATATTTGTGTAAACATGATTGGATGCATCTCGAAAGATCATATTTGGGCCTTATATCATTTCCAAAGTCTCTATCTTGAAAGAAAGATTCATTTCTGGGTTCAAATGGTGATTTTCTTGCATTTTACAGTTTGACGGGTGTATTTTTCCTAGTCAAATTCATATCTCAGCATCAATGGGAACGTGGCCATTTCTGGTTGGATGTAGCTCTGCGGGGCACTTTAAAAACTCTAAGGCTCGCTTGAACCCAAAACTTTTCCACGTGGAGGGCCGGCGCTCATCTAAAAATTCACCTTTTGGTTTGGCCTTAGAGTTGCACTGGGAGACACGTGGAGGTTTCCGCTGCCTTGCCCAGGACTTAAACAAATTTTTCATGTGGTCGGTATAGTTTTGGAGGACCATGGACACTTAGAGGGTAGGCACTCATTTTAGGATCCACCTCAAGGTCCCACCTTAACAATTGCGACAGGGAGACATGTGGAGGCTTCGCGCTCTTCTCTATACTTAAACTTTTCAAAGAAATTTTGAAAGGCCTCGGACACATGGAGGGACGCTACTGTTTGGGGACCGGCCCCTAAGTTTTATTTTGAAGAAGCATCAGGAGGACACTTGGAGGCTTCCAATCACTCTTCCCTTGCTTGGAATTTTCAACGACCAAGGAAAACTGTCTCGGACCCTAGACACATGGCACCTTCTCGCTAATCCTTCAACTTTTTTAACAACTCTACTAGATTGAGACATGTGGTGAGCCCACACTTGTTTGGGGTCTCTACTTTTGGGGACCATCTCAAAGTGCGCCATTGAGACATGTGGAGGCTTCGCTAGCTCCTTTTTGTTGAGACTTTTTTAGAGACCAAAAGGTGTTTTTCTTGGGCCCAGGGCACGTGGAAGGCCTGCGCTTATTTGGAAACTTTCCTTGTACTTCTCCTTTGCAGTTGCACCAAGGAAACACGTGGACGGTTATAAAATAAAGTGGAGAAGGGGCAGAATCAACGGTTGCTGTGCATTACATCTATTTTTCTGCCATTTTTGCTCCAAGACTCCTGGAGATGCGAATACGCACTTTTTTCATCATTTTTTGATGAAATTCCTTGTCATCTCTGTCTGTAAAGTGTCATTAAATGGATTCGGAACTTAATTTGTGAGTCCAAGGATTGTTAAGGTCGATATTTTGAAGTTGGAATTGCTCGGGCACTTGTAAAAATGGGAATTACTAGAGAAGTTGGATGTGGGACAGAGTTGCAGAGGAAAGAAAAGGAAAAGGATGAAATGATGAAAGTTGTAGGCGCAAAAGATGAAAAAGGTGTTGCCTCAAGAGCAAAAAGGATTACCTGTCATATCCAGTTGTGTAGAGCCTCCGGAAAATGATTAAAAAGGGGATTTCTCGCATGAAAAATTAGAATGATTAGAAGGATTGCCAAAAATTTGTGGCATGGCATCCTAGTCATTAGTCGAGGGCCCAAGAAACGTGATCAGTTCATAATTGGTCCACCTGGAAGCTTTTGGATGTGAATTTGTTAAATGTTGTTTTTGAGGCAAATTGGTAACAAGAAAAGGTCCCTCGAATATTATTCTCTTTTGGGGGGAAAATTGAGTGAGTAAAATGTATAAATGCAATGAGAATACTCTTGCAAAGGGTGGGGTTGAATTCTTAAGAGAGAAAATTTGAGAAAGTTGTCTTCCTGAGAGACCAATCCGAGATAACCTGTTAATTCTTTCTGTATTAGATTTTCTATTATGTCAAGTTGGTTGCAGATGTATAGCCATTGACGAGCATTGAGATTTCTCTAGAAGATTTCCCCTGCTGATGAATCTAAGCAATTTTGAAATTAATTTGTGTTCAATCTCTAGCAATTTGTGTCTACTTTGTTTCAGAATGTTTGCAAATGGTTTCTTTTGTTACTATTGAAATCTTACATTGAAATCTTTGTGAAATCACACAAGATCTCATCCTTGTGACAATTTAGTGGCATTTGCAATTTCATCTCAAGAAGAGCCTTCATCTTGTGATGAGATAAACAAATTTAAAACCACTCCATTGTCATTTGTTGATAAAGATTGTCTGTAAGTCTTTGGGTGTACCTTAGGCGTGATTGATCAGATATTTTGGTGTTTAATTGAGTCTTTTAACTCGATCCTTCATGCTATATTCTCAAATATTGTGTGAAAACATTCTGATCTGGGCCTCCATTGAAGCACACCTTAAGTTTCTCGGAGATCCGGTATAATCAACTCTATCCTACTTAATCTCCCACAAAAATCATTCAAAAACCATGAATCCATCCTAAACTACCCCTATTTGCCCTGTATATCAACAAAGGAACAAAATATATTTACTAAAATATATAGAACAATCAGGATTTCTTAATGTCTTCAGTGAACCTTAGCCCCGTGTTGAAAGTATCTCCATCTTTTATAAGTGACAACTCTTGAGAGTTAAATTATGGAGTATTGACCATATTTTCCCAATGTTTTCTTCATAAAATTTCTGCAAAAGAAGGATATCTCCATCTCCTTCATTGAATAGAGGTTACACTAAGGGTCCTCTCACCCTGGTCGAAAGGCACGACCTAAAGTAGTGAGGATAGTTCAAGTCCTCTTGAAGGTGTTATCCATCTCTCCACAAATCTGAGTGACAAAGGGCTAGTTAGATTTCATCCCCGCCTACAAAATGACACACATTATGATCTATTTGTCTCTAAGCTCCATGTCTAATCTATGTTCCTTCTCTCGCTTGAAAAGGAGAATGAAGTTGGATACCAACACTGGTGGCATCGTTAACACAGGAGTATTTGAACAAAGGTATACACGCATAGATTGTTGATTGAGAAACAGGACGGAAGCCCGTGTAGATTTTATTGATCTCAATCAGTAAAATCTACATGAGCTTCCGTCCTGTTTCTCAATCAACATTTGGTACGTGAGCGAAATTCAGCCTGTGAAGGTGTGGAAGAGAGAGCAGCAGAGAGAGAGGAGATTGGAGACGTATTTGCAGCATTCGAGAGCCGTGTAGCCTCGTGCAAACTCCCCACCCCATCCCCGCCTCCCCACATCCTCCCTGTTCCTTCCGGTGTACTTGGAAGGTAAATTTTTTGCAGACTTTGGTGCACTCAAAGACCTGTGCAAAATTAGCTGTGTATTGGAAATATTATTTTTTTCCAATAAAGATTTTTTATCTACTGTATGTGGAGGTTTTTGCTTGTTTTTGAGGTCTGTCTATGCACCTGCAGTGAACAAACAAGCAAAAACAAAAGTGAATCAAACAGAGCAAAAATAATAAAAAAGAGGAGAAGGAGGCGCCCACGCTGGACCTGCACAAAATATACAGTGGAAGAGGAGAATAAGCGGCCAGGGAAGGAAGAACAGCAAAAATGCGGCCTGTACAGTGCGTGGCATGATAAAAAACGCGGCCACAAGGTAAAAAAATGTTTTTTTTGAGCAAAACCCGCGCCCTTTGCTGTCCCCCATGGCCTGCATAAGAAAAAACGTTTTTTTGGAGCTAAAAAACCCCATTCTCCTCTCGCCTGCGCCCTTTGCTATCCCATGCGCGGCCTGCACAAGCAATAAACAATTAAAAATGCACCCAAAGCTAAAATCCGTGCCATTTTTAGTCTCCCACGGCCTGTACAAAGGCAAACAACATTAAAAACACAGCCAGGAAAAAATACAGCGCCGGGCATTGAAAAACGCGCGCTGTGTGATTCAAAACGCGCCCAAAGAAAAAAAAAAAACGTCAAGGCAAAAATACAGCAAAAATACATGATGTAAAGTCGTCAGGCCCAAAGGAAAAAATGTGTCCTGTGATTAAAAACGAGCCCAAACACAAAAAACGCGGCCTGCATTTGTAGATCAGTGCGTGGAAAGGAAAAAATGCGGCCATAGGCGAATACAAAGGTGTGGAAGTGAAAAGAAAAGCTCCAGATCTGTTTTTTTGGGCAAATACAACCCTAAAAATGCCCCTTCACCAGCATGCGCCACGTGGAGGCTCACCAAGTTGCATTTTTTTAAAAGGTAAGTCAATTTATTTGTCAATAAATACAAATTGCTTCCTTTCATAGTCCAAGCGCCCCAAGTGGGCAAGTTGGTTAGTGCATTTGCCTTGGGAGTGAGAGGTTTGAGGGTCAAATCCCACTAAAAACACTCAAAAACTCTTCTTTTGCATCAAGGAAATTTCAAAAACGCTAAATTTAGCAGTTTTTGAATTTAGTTATGACTAACTAAATTTAGCAGAGCAATCCCTAACTTAGGGTAAAAAAAAAAATCTCCTATTTGGTCTGTTTTCTCATTCTAGACATTTTTTGCAAAAGGAGACCCACCTAAAAATTGCATTTTCAGCTATTTTTTTGCAATTTTTAGCATTTTGGGTTCTGTGGAGGTCACCGGGACCCGAAAGCGTAATTTTTGCCTCGTCATTCAAATTGTATTGTATATTGTACTAATTTACAACAGTTGCCATAGTCAATCGCAAACTTTCAGAATCGCCTTAAAGCGGCGTAATTGTAATTAAAAATAGTAAATTTGGTTCTGAACACTCACGAGATCCTAGATCTCATTCGCAGCTGTTCGGTATATACAGTGCCTCTGGGAAGCGCTTACGGGTAAAGCCGTCGCGACTACTACTGCACTTAACACCTAATATAGCTGCAACAACATCATCTCGGGCATCTTCCCTATAAATCGATGGGAGAGTAATAAGGTCACAGTGCACACACTATGAACCATCCCATCCGTCTGTGAACGATTGCAAGACATAAATCCGGACTGAGAAATTATCCGAGTATATAGCTAGTTACGCGCGTATGAGGATATTTCTTTGAGCCGGTGTCAATAATCGCATTGCAGAGACCCCATCAAGATCTTGTCTTGGTACCATGTATCGAATTCTTTCACGACGTTAACGCCTCTTTCACGTACCGCGGGTATATAGAAAGGGCGAGCTTCTTCCACGTACCGACAGGTATATCGGAAGGGCGCGTATATAGAAAGGTTCGGTATATTGGACTGACGGTATATAGATTGGGAGACCTAATACCTAGAGTGATAAGAGCCAAACCACATGGCTGATCGCTACAAAATGGGCACCAATGCCCCCAAATTTTTCTTCCGGATTCACAATTGCTCGATACCAAATGTTGATTGAGAAACAGGGACGGAAGCCTGTGTAGATTTTATTGATCTCAATCAGTAAAAAATTACAGAGGATGGGCTGCAATATTTATAGATATTGCACAGCCAAATACATCCGGGAAAATGAGTTGCACAGGTGCAACCAAAAACCAGAATAAACAAGCTTCCAATAACATCCGGGAAGCAAAATTACATAAAGACAAATATATTGTTTAAAACAATATAACAATCTGAATACAGACAAATATGGTTGATTAACCATATAACAATATAATTATTTAAAATTAATTAAATAATCCAACTATGCATAATTAAATAATAGGATAATAAAATTTATCCTAACACAGACCCTAGTAATACTTCTTGCACATGTTGTGTGCTAATACACTTTCTTTGAAACGTCATTATATTTTCAGATCTGTAAGAATTGTTCACGATTGTAAGTTCCGAGTGCAATATTTCCAAACTTATACAGTTATTGAACTAAAGTTTGTATCATCATTGATAAATTTGGGTAGAAGAAGAGCATATCTTGTAATATTTGCATGAATGCGGTATTGAAAGACATTTGACAGGTCTTTCATAGTGCATTTGCACAAACTAAGGTGAAAATCCTTAGTGGTGACTCCATGTTGTTTAAATTCTTAATAAATACCAGTGTCTTAACATATATCAAGTAAGATTTGTCATTAATCTCTGCAAAGTTGGAAGGAAGAAGATTTGTCTTCACCAGAGACCCTAGTATAAGGTTGTTTCAAGAGCTGGGAAAGTCTAATTCAGAAGGAAGAGGAATTTGGAAGGTTTTTGGAGATCAAGCATCAAGAACGAGGAGTGCGATCGATAGACAAGTAAGATGAAAGACATCTAACCCATAAGCAACAAAGTAATAGTGATGAAACTATAATCGAGATGAGAACCATGAAGAGGAGGATAAAGATCCTAAGTAGTCACTTTTGCACCCACTAAGAACAAGGGAACCTCATGTGTGCCGGCCTATCACCCATTGGGCACTATGCACTCACCCGAGGCGCGCGAGAGGGAGCCGAGTCTCTCTTTTATGTGAGTCTAGTGGAAGGCATAGTTCATGATTCTGAATTAGTGATTTAACTGACATGAAGAGCTATAGAGCTCAGGATAGCTTCTATACCCCTTCAGTCATAATAGAACCAAAGCGCACAATGAAATAATAGAACTAAGAGTTGTAAATCCACTACTATACTTAACCATTCAAGTAAGATTCACGATTATATAAGAACATAAGTACAATAGAAATATGTAGGTAATACAGGGAAAGAGTCTTAAAACATTTGTCGTGGCAACCTCATCACATTCATTCATAATGTTACTTATAAAAGATTATAGAAGGCAGACCGTAGTCATGCACCATGTGTGGATCCATACATGTATTCTCACAAGACAAAAATTTCATTCCCCATTTCCCCATTACATCCTTACTGGAATTCTGTACCCATTTTCATCCCATAGTTCTCACAGTAATTTTGCAGAGCTCCGCTACCTCACTTCTCTCTCTTCTTCTTTGCCAAGGGTGCACGTATAAATAGGCCTCTAAGCTCTAACAAACTCCTTTGCAGCCTCAGATCTGGCCCCAAGTGTCAAGGTGTGGGTTCCCCGGGCGCATGCCTCTCCATGTCATGATTAACTTTTTGGATCTTTCTATCGCAAGGTATATTCCCTCCAGGACACCTGTTGCAGGCTGGAACCTTATCCAAACGGAACACATTCTTCATGTGTCCTACCCAAAGGGCCAAAATGGCTAAGTCCCGAATTGTTCTTCGCACGGCGTGCGCGTCCTTGGTTCTCCAAGAATCCTTTTGAACTCTGCCTTGTGCACCTTCACTTGCGTGCTTCCTTCGGTCATGCGTGCCTATGTGCCCTTAAGATTTGGAAGCTATATTAGGGGCCCAACATTACCCCACACTTCACCTATTCTCCGCCCTCGGGAACGTTCTTAAAGAATTCAGTATAAAAAGAATGAAAGGCCTTGCCTTGGAAAAGAATGGGGGAAAGAATAAAGAAAGGGGAAGAGAAAGAATAGGGGAAAATTTCCTAAAGGAGGGGAAAGTTTTGCCTCCAGTGTACTCCAAGCGCTGACTTCCTTTTGCACTTTAGTGCAGATGTCACCAACCAAGGTGCTCACCTCGTCGAAGGTTAGCCCCTCCCCTTGTGTGGTAATGGTTTCCACCACAGTCTCCAGTTCTTTAGCGTGGTCTTCTAGGGCATCCATCTTCCTTGTGATGACCTTGTAGAGCTCTTTTAGCTGGGTTTTGATTGAGACTCACCGGTTCTCAATGGCTTTGGATTTCTTTTCTACTTCGGCTATGATCCTTTCCCACTCGGCTCTATTGCCCTTATTACTTTTCTCTGAATTCCTTCAACTCAGCTTCATCGCTGGCAAGCAGTATGCTTGTCACTTTGTCTTGATTTGCGACAATGGTCGTAAGCGACCCCCGTGGTTTGTGCAACTATTTTTATGTTGGTGAGCACCTTGTTGTATTCGGCCATGAGCGCGACAACCTTCAACTTGTCTTCTTTCTCCAAGCACGCGCTACCTCTTCTGCCGACTCTAATGCCAAGGGCTACCTCTCCATGGTGAGGATCCGAGTCAAGTCCTCTAGGAACTCTAGGGAGGATCTATACTTTTGCATAGGAGGGTTAAGGTCCGGGTGCTTCATGATAATTGATTGGGAGATGAGCTCCACCTTCTTGGAAACTTTACGTACCCTAGCCTTTTCCTCCTGAAGCTCCCTCTGCAGTTGAGCACTGATTAATTTCTCGAGGCTGAGATCCTTCATTAGCTTCACCACTTCTTCCTTCCTCTTCTCCAACAGGTCCTCCAAGACTCTAACCTTGTCATTCCTACCGAAGAGCCTAGCCTCGATTTCCACGGAGACTTTGTTGAGCACATTACACACTTGCTTATCTGATAGTTATTGTGTGTTTACAATAGGGTTGTCCCCTTTCCTTTAGACAGCTTTAATACCGCTCCTTGGTTAATCTCGAATTTAGGCTCATCAACGTGGGAGTCAAATTCCCATGATAGCATCTTCCTTGTTCACGGGTATCCACCCTCAGGGTCAAAGGACTCCATGGCAATGAGCTCCTTGGTGGGCATGATACTTTGGAAACGTGTGCATAAAAATTTGTTGGGGTCATCAATGTAACCCATCATTGTTCTTCCCCCTGCCGCGTGTTTACTTCCCATGCGCATGCCCTTGGGAACAATTACTGAAAGAGTTGGGTCTTTTGTGCTACCCACACTCTTCTCCCTCTGCTCTTCTTTAAATTCACTGAGCACTAGCTCCGTGCTATGCTCCAACTCTTCTTTGACCAGGGTATTGATTATCCTCTCTTCCTCCCTTGTTGCCTTCTCATTCACCTCCTCCTGAGTGAGCTTGGGCATACCTAGCTCCTTGGTGCTAGCTCCTTCACTTCTCTCTCTTCGCCAAAGTGCACCTTCCTTCCTTTGGGAACCCTTCCTCCTTACAAAGATGAAGGCATCATTTATATCCTCTGCTTCCTCTCCTTATGAGTCATGGACATTAATTGGCTCTTGATCCACCTCCAGCTCTTCCCCTTCATCATCATCCCTTTCGCCTACATAGGCGTTTAGGTCATCTATATCTTTAGACCCTTGTTCCTTTGTTCCTTGTTCTTCTTCTCTTGCAAAAAACTCTGGAGTTGGGGATGCTGTCTTTTCTTCATCTGAAGGTTCTTCAGGGGATGGTGGCTTCGTAGGCTTTGGGGTCTTTTCCCTGACCATTATTCTTCTCTTCTTGGACATAGGTACTCAGCCCCGTGGTACCTACATTCTGCCTTTCCACCGCCCCTTGTTCTTCCTCTTCTTCTTCTTTCTCCTTGCGCTTTGGCGTTGGCTTCTTCCTTCCCATGGGGTCATCTAGGATGGATATTTCATTTTCTACGTACACACCCTTCTCGAACTTTGGCCTTATGCACATGTGTAAATTGCAGCAGCAGCTCTCAAAGAATTGGTAAGGTCATTGGCCTTACGATGTGCACGTCCTGTAACACGTACCTTTCAACGTACGTGTGCTTCCCTGGGTAGACCAGCTTCTTTCTCATCTCTCTGTGTTCACTGTCAAGGGTGGATAGGTTGAGTTTTAACTTCTTCGACTCCTTATACCTGTTCACTCCCACCTGGAAAAGTTGGGCAAAGATATGAGAAGGGGAGTTTGCACCAAGGACTCCAACTGCCATCCACCAAGATGAATATGCCAATGTAGAAGTGCTGGTACACCGCGAACTCAACTTCTCCTTTTGTTGCCATGGGGATTTGATTAGGATTAACCATTCAGCCCCGAATGCATTCCTGAGGTGCGTATACCATTTATCCAAGCACGCCTTGTGTACCCCTGTCATTGAATCACAAGTATACTTCTGGAACTTGTCCGTGGGTGAAGGGTCTTCATCGGGGTACTCCCATACGAACTTATCAGATGCATTTGGCACCCTGATTTCTGAGAACACAATGGTTAATAGAATGTTTCCAAACAATATATTTCTCTGTTCTTCGCACTGCTTATAATCTCGTCTGCTATGTACTAGGAGATATTGTACATGGTGCCTTCCATGACCTTTTTGTAGACATTCAACCAAGGCTTGCTCACCTGGGTCCACCTCTCTTGTCCATTCAACTTGGAAATGAGGTGCACGGCCATTTTCATCACCGGATCACTGATATCCACGACGTCATAGTACCTTGATCCCTTCTTATAATCCTGGGATGCAATGGTTTCCTTAATTACCTCCTCATCCTAGAGGTCATCTAAGATCACGTCCCCTTTATAGCTTAGACTGTAAAGTGTGAGATTAATTGTGGAGTTATGCACATTTTGTGCCTTGCGAAGCAGAAGAAATCTTCGTGCATGCGCATCATTAACCATTGGTACATGCGCTCGGGCTTCCCGAAGTATGGCAACTCGTAAAGCTAGAGAAGCCCTGCCTTCTCCATTTTCACCTTGACTACATCGTTGTAGATTGACATCCCGTTAGGTGTTCGTTTGTTTTTGGGGCACACTAGCTCCAATGCCATTTCCTTTGCAATTATATTTAACCAGTGATTGTAATCGATTACAGTCATCTGTCTGATGTGGGACTCCCACTCTTACACTAGCAAAACCCCATCTGGGTATTACATCTCTGAGTACCATTCCTCATTGGTATCCAAGGGGATTTCATCGTCTTTCTTCTTTCCTTTTCCCTTACCCTTTTCCTTCTTGGATTGTATTGCAGGCTTATCAATTGGTTTTGTGGCCATCATTTTACCCTTTGCTTTCATTCCCTGGTTACTTTTGAGTTATCTGAGAGTTTTCTTCACGCACCCCGTGCCATAGAGTACAAACCCTAATTTTTGATTTTCCTCTTTTGATTGTGGCGCTCTTTTCACAACGTTCCCTACACCGTGAATCACTTCTTCTCTAGTTTATAGATCTAGCAAACCGATTGCATGTGATTTTTGAGATTTTCCTTCACACGAGTTAGCTCTTGAATGAAAAATCGTTCTCCTTGTTTTTGTAAAGTAAAATAATGAACTGCCCATCCTTGTATTTATAGCTTTTCCCACTTTTACGTATTAAATGCTAGGCTACCTACCACCGTACGATAATATTTAATGCGGAATTTTCAAACAAACCCGACTTCAGTGCTTTTCCTGCACGCCCAATCCTTGCGTGAAATTTTTTTCACCCGCGCCCAATCCTTGCGTGAAAACTTTTCCAACCTTTTGGCACGCAGACAATCCATCTTGATAGAAGACTCTTGTGCATGTGTTACCAGCACCAAAGGCACCTCTTCCATCCTCATGATTCTTGCTTTCGCCTACCTCATGTTTTTGCGCTTTCTCCTTTGTACGTGGATTTCCAATGTAACTTTATTTTGTCATCCATCTACCTTCCTAATGCATCTTTTCAACAGGGCCAGTTTGAACGGTCCACAACCCAATCCTCCTGCAGAATAACTTCATGCCTCTTTTTATCACCTCACCCCACACTAAATCGATGTGCGGTCCTCTGCGCATTCATAAGTCAAAAAGTAATAAGGTTACCGGCGCCAAGGCGCAAAACAAGACAACAACGTGAAAGGGAAAAACAAGAAAGGAAAAGCATAAAAGGAAAAGCTAAACTAATCGGCGTGAATCGCCTTATTTACAAACACCAAGAAGCGTTATTTATAGTAGGGCTTCACCTACTCCCATTAAAGTGTCAGTAATTTTGTTCCATCCAGTAGAATCATGAATCGCATGCGCTGAATCAAGGATGTATGAAATTACATAAGGACCCAACTAATGCACCTTCATTTTTCCAGGATGGTGTAGAAATTTTGAATCATATAGCAATACCATGTGGCCAACCTCAAACTATTTTTTTTTTAAGTGGCGGTCATGCCATGCCTTTTGCTTAGCTTTTTCAGTTGTTTGGCTCCATCTTGCTAGTGAGCGTCTTTCATCCAAATTTATTAACTCATCAATTCTCTCTTCCAGCGCTTGTTCATCGTCCAACCCTCCTGCATGCACTATACATAGTGATGGTAGCATAAATTCAACTGGAAAAATAGCCTCCGTGCCAAACACCAGTCGAAATGGTGTGGCCTTGTTCAACCTTTTATACGTTGTTCGGTATGCCCAAAGAATTGCTGACACCTTGTCATCCCAATCCTGCCTACCCATGTCACATATCTTAGTCAATGTGTGACTAAGGATTTTGTTGAATGCCTTTGCAGTCCCGTTTACCGAGGGTGATAAGGGGTAGTCTTGTGATGGGCTACCATGAATTCTGCTAATAGAATCCCGATTGTTTCATTTAAGAAGTGAGTGCCCTTATCACTTGTTAAACTTAATGGGCACCCATACTTGCTGATAATGTTCTCCCACAAAAATCTAGCAGCCATGGTTGTGGTGCAATCCCTAGTGGGCATAGCCTCTGCCCACCTTGTCATATAATCAGTACAGGTAATGATATACCATGAGTTAGTCCTTTTGTGGTTGGTGAAATTGGTCTGACAAAATCTATTGCCCACTTTTCAAAAGGTTCCACGCTAGCGATGGGATGCAAGGAATCTCGTCCCTTTTTCCGGGTTTTTGAGGCGTTGGCAATGGTCACAGGCCTTGCGAAACTCAATACAATCTTGGTAAATCATCTCCCACCATAGTCCAATGACTAGGATCTTATGCGCAGTTACATTCCCTGTATAGTGTCCTCCGAAAATCCCACCATGGGCTTCTTCTATTATAGCTACGTGTTCATGTTCTAATACACACCAGCACAAAACCTCATCGCGGCCCATTTTATACAAATCCCCATTGATCAACATGAAGGGCATTGCACGTATGGCTAACCTTTTCCTTTCTAGAGCATTCATCCCCCTTAGGTGCCACACCTTCCTTGAGAAAGATAGCAATGTCTTCTAGTTCTAAGGGCACGCGCCACAACCTAAATAGTTGTGCATCCGGCATGGTTTCCTCGATACTCTACGTGTCCTCTCCCGAATCAATCCTTGATAAATGATCTGGCCCACAATTGTTCTTTCCCGGTTTTACCAGCACTTTGAATTCAAATTCCTAAAATAAAAGAACCCAACGGCATATGCACCCTTGCAACACTACTTTGTTTACCAGATACTTCAAGGCCATATGGTCAGTGTAGAATATGAAAGGTTTCAGCAAATATTGCCTAAATTTGTGGAGCGCATAGATCATTGACAATGCCTCGCGCTCGGTCATTGTATAATTTTGTTCTGCTGGTGTTAACTTTCTACTTGCAAAACACAAGGGAAGATCAACAATCCCATCTTCTAGTTGAGCAAGAACGACTCTCATTGTTGTACCAAAGGCATCCACGTGGACATGGAAAGGTTTATCCCATGATGGGAATCGTAAAATGGGTGTGGTGATAAGCCTTTCTTTTAGAGTGTCAAATTCCCTCTGCTGCACCTCTCCCCACTAAAAGGCACTCTTGTGTCTGAGCAATATCTCCAAAGGCATGGTGATCTTGGCGTATCCCTTAATGAACTTTTTGTAGTACCCAGTGTGTCCAAGAAATCCATGCACGACACTTTGGCTGGTAGGTTTCCCTAATCCCACAATAACTGCAACCTTCGCAGGATCTACCAATAATCCCTCTTCACCTATGATATGCCCCAACAACGTTCCAAAAGGAGTTGCAAAGATATATTTCTTAATGTTGAGGGAGATCCTCAACTACCGACATCTTTCAAACATCAACCTTAAGTTATCACAATGGTCCCTGACCAATCCATACACTGTCCAATCATCCAAATATACTTGAAGGAACTTGTGGATGAAGTCCTTAAATGCTTGTACCACTATGCACAAAAATACAGCGGGCGCATTCTTCAGCCCAAAGGGCATGACCGTATATGCAAAGCTTCCCCACTCGGTGGTGAAATTTGTCTTATCTTGGTCTTCCTTGGTGATATCCCGAGAATCCATCTGTAAAGGAATAGACCTCACGCCCAAGTAACTCCTTCCAAAATATCTTCAGTAAAGGGGGTGGGAAAAGGATCTATGATACAAACAACATTTAATTCCCTGTAATCCACACATATCCTAATCCACCCATCCTTCTTTATGCTGATCACCATTGGACTTATCCACTTTGATTCCTCCATAGCCTCAATGATACCGGATGCTATCATCTTGTCTAGTTCTTCTTTAACCCTTACGTGCATGTTGGGATTCATCCTGTAAGGCCTCTTCTTGATCGAGCGCACACCATCTTTCAAATTTATCCTCATTTCCCCAATGAATGGTGGATGCCTTTCAACTCATGGTATCCGCGTGGGAATAAATCCTCAAATTCACACAAGAGATCGATGATCTTTGATACTTCCTTGTTTGACTAGTAGTCCCCAATGATAGCTTCCTTGGGCTCCTCTTCCGAGCTGATGTTAAATTTCTTGGTTTTGAGTGGTTCATGATACACGCATGCACATGCATCCGCACTGTCAACTACTTTGTGTGCCCCAACCAAATGGTCAACATTCAGGCTTTCTATCTCCTCTCCATCAACAACATATACCATCTTTCCTTTCTCCTTTTCAGCACACGCGTGCTTGAATTATATGTCTTCTGGTTCCTCCTCTTCAAACCACGCTTCTAAGCTAGGTCCACCGAGTAAGTTTACTAACCTATCTTCCGCCATGGCACAATCCCCTAGAGTGAGGTGCTTGATAGTCTGCAATGCCTCATCAACTAGTTGCTTGGTACTTGATACTTGAATGTGTGAACCAAGTCAGTTGTTAATTCCTACCAACTTCCCATTTGGCGGCGTGTTTCAGAATGGATATACCAAGCACGCGCATAACCTTGTAGTGTCGAATATAGCTTATGCACCCAAAGAGAGGGTGGTAAAGCTTCTGCGCCTTCTCCCTAGACCCTCTCACATGCCTGGATGTGGGAAGAGGTGGGTCCATTGCCATTGTAATCCTTAATAGCGGTGGGTATGTTACTTTTTGAGAATCAGACAGTGAGCACAATTTGAACTTTACACCATTCCAACAAGTTCTCATTATGTGCAGCCCACCACCTTGTTGTTGTGCCTATCAAAACATAACCTAGCATACTTCATCGCTCGTCCTCCCTCTAGTGAGCTTCCATCTCTCTCAAAAAGACCTCAGGGTATGCATCCCTAGAATACTTTGTTATTGTCTTCCCTCCTAGGTGCTGAACTATATGCATCATTTTTACCTTGGTTACTGATCCTTTCAGATGTCGCCCAATCAATTCATAAGTCCCACGCACCCAATTATCGCATGCTATACTAGTAGTATCACTGACAGATTGAGCATCATCAAACTGGATGACTCCTTCTGTAGGGTGGATGGTCTCTGGATCTCTTATGGAGCACACATATATTATGTCCAGGACTTCCTCCCCAAGGGGTTCAGTATAGGGGTGGACTTCCCATCAACCAACAATATAACTACCCGCTCTTCATAGTTTTCAAAGCTTATGTATCCCTTGTTAAACCGGAGATCTGCATTATTCTTATAACACCACGGGTGCCCAAGTAGAGCTGGGAAATTATCTGCCTCGGAAAGTGCCAAGACTTCAAAATCCCCAGTGAACCTAGTCCCTTGAATGGTAATGGTTGCATCCTTCAAGACACCTATGGGCATCGCCTTTGTCTTATTTGCCATATACAACACATTTAAAGATGGTCAGTAATGTAGGTCTTCCCATTTAATGCCAAGCATCAGTGAGAACATTAACCTCCACGCCCGTGTCAATAAGGATGTTCTTTAAGAAATCATCCATCCACTACCGTGTTCGGGTAATCTCTTTGTCATAATCAAAAATTTGTGAGGTGGGAGGTTTGCATGTAGGATCTTCCTTTTGTGTTCTTCCCGACGTGTGCACCTTTTCTCTTAACCATGCCCCTAGCAGGGGAATAATATTCTCCTGCCTCAATAGTTTACACACCTCCTTAACCTCATCCAAGTCATCCCTTGGTGCTTATATGGTTCTCCTTTGCTCATCCTTTCTAGTCTGCTCTTTTAAGCATTGTATCTCCCCTTATAAACTTTGAATTACGGCTATGGTTTCCTGGTAAACTTCTTTCTAGTTAGCTAGGTCTGGATACTTCCCATATACTACTTTTCTCGAAACCAGAGGTCTCGCCTAGGTGCTTCCTCTTGCGCGCATGGATTCTCGCCTCGTTGTTACCATAATAGGCTCTAGTTCTGATTCACGTATTACTCACGGAAGCCATTACGCGTCAGCCTTCTTAATACTCACCATGGCGGCGCCCTTATCCTTCCGCATGCTCTTTGACTCATATGTTCGTACAACTTTGGGCACTCTTCGTACTTATGTTTTTTTCCACACCAGGAGCATTGTAGAAGATCTGGACATTCACGCTTATAATGGTCTATGGCTCCACAATTAAAACACGTCCCACACGGGAACTCACTTATTCCTCTGCGGTTACCACGACCACAAAATCCTCTACAAAACCCTCTTCCACGCACATATCCATCTCAACGCTCCTCCTACCGACATACATCCCCTTTAGAACTGCTGGCAATGACAGTCTAACACACACCAAGATCAATTTCCTCATGAATCTGGTCAATCAATCTACAATCCTTGGTGTCATGTGTGTTTGAGGTACATATTTTGTAATAACAAGATACGTTTTTGGATTTCTCACTGCACGAGGGGCACCTACTTGCATCATGGTCCTCGTGACATATTTCACAGTTTACTGCTACGGTGCGTACCACCTTCCAAGTGCATATCCCACCATTATCCTTCATGTGTCCTTCTACATTACAATCCATGCACCACATCCCTCTGTGAATCTCTGGAGCTGTGTTGGCAGATAATTTCTCCAATTGCTTAGCCATGGCAACAATCTGAGCCTCCAAAAATGGGCTAACACTAGTGTCAACACTACTAATTGCCTCAGTGCGTAAAGTAGCTTCCAACGCTTCGCGCGGGTCTATGAATGTTTTATGAGATAAAGCCCTCCTAAAGGGTGTGATCAACCCCTCGACAAACCACCGAGCATGTTGTGAAGGGTGGATATCGTGCGATACTTTGGACAATAGAGTTTTAAAACGCACATCATATTCTTGCACGCTCTCGCCATTCCCTGCTAGATTTCTTTGAGAGAGCTAATGCTCTTCTATTCAAACTCAAGTATGTGGAATTCCACCAAGAAAGTATTTCTCAAAGCACGGTATAATCCACAACAGTCTAATGAGCGTCATACTTTCTATACCAACTATGCACACGTCCTTACAAGGTCGCCGTGAAATCGTGGCCTTTCGATCCTGGGTCGTGATTCCCTTCACGTGCCATAGCAGCTCGCACTTATGCACATGCTCCGTGGCATCTTCTATTCCATTGTAATCTGGCAAGTGTAGATACATCTCGAAAAATACTTAAGGAGGTGGTTGAGGCCCTTTCCCTCCCGATCCAGTCCCTTGGTTTCCTTTGGTGTTTCCTCCTCCACTGGATCCACTGGATCTTGAGCCACTAGCTCCACCACTTCCACCTCCAGATCCTCCTGTGTTAGGTACAGGGCCTGTGTTTGTCATGTCAAGCGCTCTCGTCATCCCACTAAAATGTGCACCGACAGTTTGTGAACTAGTACCACTCCCAGTCATAGTTCCTCCACCACTTCCTAATGTGCTTCCAAAACTAGTCGTATACGTGCCTTGTCCAAACATTCCACCAAATACTGGAATAGTGTGTGAAGCCATAGAAGTCCCAAATGAGAAATTATATGTTCTAGGCACTAATCGGTTGCTTCCACCGATATCAAATGGATCAACTATACTTTTCCCTCATTTGAAAAAACCAAGTGCCAAGGTTCGGTCACTAGGTGGGGTCAGATGCACGCCAACGACTCTTCTCTCTCTACGCGACAGACTCTCATCAGAAGCCACAAGGTTTTCTCTTTCACACTTACCAAGATGGGGTACCACAGACTATTCGGGTTCCACATCCTCCACATGAACCTAAACTCCTTTCCACCATGTCTGGCTCCATAACCCACTTGTAATCCCATGTTGTCTATTGATCTCCTTTTCACGCGATTCGTTATACTTGAGCCATCTCCCTCCCTTTCTGTTCGGTCATCATATCAACCATCCTTCCCCAACCTGGCTTCCTTGCCTAGCACTCAGGGTGGTTTAGCTAGCCATAGAAAATGCCTCTAAACCCATAGTTACCATCAAGATTTTGATCGCAAGAGGAATAGCACGCAGAAATGATCCCCTGGGTTCTCACAAGAACTCAAACTCAACAACTTCTGGACAAGAATACGTGGAAATGGCGTATTCCAAAGTATAGCTAGTCAATACTCCCTTCCACCAATGATTTATAGCACGGGTCCATGTTAGATCAACATCTTGCAGGTTCTGATACGTTTCTTGGGTCCAAGGGTGTGATTTATAATGCCACCCCGATCTAGATGTATATGCCAAGAGCCATTCGAATAACTCTATTGGGAAACAATAGAAGAAGGTTTCGTACAACTCATGATAAAGAGTTTCTTCCACCCACCTTCGCGTATCAAACCCAGATCCGGTACTAAATCTCTAAGTGAATTCATCCTCCTTGCTTTTAAACCAATCTTCAACACCTTTAAGTGTTAAGCGCTCCCCATCACTTTTTACAAAGATCATGATATATGCCATGTTCCCCTACAACTTCAAAAAGAGGTCCGGCAGCAAGTAACCAAGATGTAGTCACTTTTGCACCCATTAAAAATAAGGGAACCTCATGCGCGCGAGCCTATCACCTGGGCCAAGGCGCTGGGTGCTCACTCGAGGCGCGCGAGAGGGGCCGAGTATCTCTTTTATGTGAGTCTAGTGGAAGGCATAGTTCATGATTCTAACTTAGTGATTTAACATACATGAAGAGCTATAGAGCTCAGGATGGCTTCTATACCCCTTCATTCATAATAGAACCAAAGCGCGCAACAAAAATAATAGAACTAAGAGTTGTAAATCCACTACTATACTTAACCATTCAAGTAAGATTCACGATTATATAAGAATAGAAGTACAATAGAAATATGCAGATAATACAGGAAAGAGTCTTAATACATTTGTCATGAAAACCTTATCACATTCATTCATAGTGTTACTTATAAAATATTATAGAAGGCAAACCGCAGTCATGCGCCATATGAGGATCCATACATGTATTCTCACAAGACAAAAATTGCATTCCCCATTTCCCCATTACATCCTTACTGGAATTTTGTACCCATTTTCATCCCATAGTCCTCGCAGTAATTCTGCAGAGCTCCGCTACCTCACTTCTCTCTCTTCTTCTTTACCAAGGGCACGTGTATAAATAGGCCTCTGAGCTCTAACAAACTCCTCTGTAGCCTTAGATCTAGCCCCAAGTGTCAAGGTGTGGGTCACCTCGAGCACATGCCTCTCCATGTCATGATTAACTTTTTGGATCTTTCTATTGTAAGGTATATTCCCTCCAGGAAACCCTGTCGCTAGGCTAAAACCTTATCCAAATGGAACACGTTCTTCATGTGTCCTACCCAAAGGGCCAAAAATGGCTAAGTCTCAAATTGTTCTTCGCGTGGCGCGCACATCCTTGGTTATCCAAGAATCCTTTTGAACTCTGCCTTATGTGCCTTCACTTGCAAGATTCCTTCGGTCATGCGCACCTATGCGCCCTTAAGATTCGAAAGCTATATTAGGGGCCCAACATCCTCAAAAGAAAAGCCTATTCAATTCAAATTGTTATGTGTGCATATAGTGTTATCACATGTAGGATCAAATGGAATATGTTCCCAATAAGAGTCATTCATGAAGATCGTACAAGTGAAAAGTGGTCATGATAATGTAGATGGTACATGTGAAGGTGTAGGTGATAGAGCAATGTCCATAGATTGGATAGGCCCCCAATAAGGAATTATGGAAGTACTAGTAGAATGTGGTGTTGGGGTGTGGAGCTTGTTTTTGGTCTTCTTGAATCAATGTTGAAGTGTTGGAGCTTGAACGGTTAAGTTTAAAGACTTCGTGGAGCATTCTGATCGTTTCTTTGTGACGTTCTTTGTGCGATCACTTTGTCGTTCTTTGTGACGTTGCTATTAACATGTTATTAATTGGCTGTTAACGTCAGGACTGTTTTTCCAACCGTGGGAAGTTGAAAGATCATGACTTTCAAACTTCTAGGGTCAACTTTAGGACTTCTTAAGAGGATTTTAATCCTATAAATAGAGGTGTTAGGGTATCTTGAATATATCTTGAGTGTTTAAGAGGTATTGAGTCTTAATGATCAAGAGTGATCAAGGTTATGCAATTGGGTGTCAATTGTGGTTTAGATGTGGTTTAGCATCTTTGGAATTCTATTGTGAGTTCATAACTAAAAGAAGATTGTGAGAGTTGTTTTACTCTTATTGATAATAAAATCTGAGCAAGTTCTTAGTGGACGTATCCCACATTGGGTGAACCACGTTAAATCTTATCGTCTTCTTTTGTGCATTATTTATTTATGTTGTTATATTTTTGCAAGTATAATTCTGCTATATAGTTTCCTACTGCTGTGGTTTGAGGAATTGTTTCCGCATACTTGTTCTCTAATTCCTAACAATTGGTATCAGAGCTTTGGTGGTTTTTTGTTGAAGTTGTAAATCACAGGGAAAGTTAAGCTTGAGTGGGAGCTATGGCAGATGAGGGAAGATCGAGGGTTGAGAAGTTCAATGGGTAGAACTTTGGTTTGTGGAAGATGCAAATGGAGGATTACTTATATCAGAAGGACCTCCATGTTCCTTTGGCTAGAAAAGCAAAGAAACCTACAGCCATGTCGGATGAGGATTGGGAGTTGCTAGATAGAAAGGCGCTGGGCAATTTGTTTATGCCTTGCATCTTCGGTTGCTTTCAACATATCGTAGGAGAAGACCATGAAGGTCTCATGAGTGTGTTGGGGAAGTTATATGAAAAACCCTCTACCTCTAATAAAATATTTTTGATGAAAAAGTTATTTAATATGAAGATGTCTGAGAATGGTTTTGTTGCTGATCATTTGAATGAATTTAATATGGTTGTGAGTATGTTAAACTCGGTAAAAATTGACTTTGATGATGAGGTCGGGATTTTTGATTTTGTGCTCCTTACGGATAGTTGGGATGACTTGGTTATGGTGTAAGTAATTCGGTCTCTAATAACTCAAAGCTGAAGTTTGAGGATGTAATAGGTGTGATCCTAAGTGAGGAAATGCGAAGGAAGAGCACAGGAGATTCTTCTACTTCTGGAAATGCTTTGATGGTGGAGAGTAAAGGGAGACAAAAGAACAGAGGGAAAGGTAACCGTGGAAATTTGAATGACCATGGAAGGTCAAAGTCTAAGAGTAAGTTAGAATGTATGCAGTGTGGGAAGGTTGGTCATGCTAAGAAATATTGTTGGGCTCTTCGGGATAAGAAGAACAATAATGAGGAAAATAAAGAGGTAAATTTGGTAGTAGGTGATGTTTGTCAAGATGCCTTAATTATTTCTTTAGATAATATTGTTGAATCTTGGGTGTTAGATTCAGGGGCTTCTTTCCATGCCACCCCACATAGACATTACTTTACTGATTTTGTTCAAGGTGATTTTGGACATGTATATCTTGGTGATGATGAACCATGCAGCATAGTAGGGAAAGGTTATGTTCAGGTGAAAATGTAGAATGGGAACACATGGCTACTTAAGGATGTCAGGCATGTGCCTAAGTTGAGGTGGAACTTGATATCGGGACAACTGGGTAGTGATGGATGTACATTTAGTTTTACAGTAGATTCTTGGAAGGTTACCAAGGAAGCTCTTGTGGTTGCAAGAGGTAAGAAAAATGGTACTTTGTATTTAACAAGTGCTGATTATTGCAATTTAGTTACTGCAGATGGAGATGAAACTTTGTGGCACCAGAGACTTGGTCATATGAGTCATAAGGGCATGCAGATTATAAATGACAAGTTTTCTTAATTAAAGGAGTTAGATTTGGACTTCTGTGAGGACTGTGTTGATGGGAAATAGAAGTAGGTGAGATTCCTCAAGATTGGACCTACCAGGAAGGAGGGTAAGTTGGAGTTAGTGTATACAGATGTATGGGGGCCAACTAAGGTAAACTCTATTGGTGGTTCATGTTATTACGTCACTTTCATTGATGATGCAACTAGAAAAGTTTGGGTATATTGCATTAGAAAGAAATATGATGTGTTTGAAACTTTCAAAAGATGGAAAGCCTTGGTTGAGAATGAAACAGGTCTCAAGTTGAAATGTCTCAGTCGATAATGGAGGGGAATATTATAGCAATGAATTTCTTGATTATTGTTCGGTAAATGGGATCCACAGGCAAAGAACGGTTCCAAATACTCCATAGGAAAATGGAGTGTTAGAGAGAATGAATAGGACAATCATGGAGCGTGCTAGGTGCATGAGGTTACATACGGGGCTGCCACTCATGTTTTTGGTGGAAGCAAAGAAGCACATCTATTTATCTTATTAATGAGAGGACCCTCTATGGTCTTGGATGGAGGTATACCTGAGGAGGCTTGGTCTAGTAAGAAAATTGATTACTCATTTCTTAGAGTATTTGGATGTGAGGTATTTGTTCACATTGATAAAGATGATAGGACCAAGTTAGAGGCTAAGTTTGAGAAATGCACCTTTGTTGGATATGGTGAAGATGATTTTGGTTTCGTGTTTGGAGTCTTAAAGACAAGAAAATATTTTGGTCTAGAGATATTGTCTTTAATGAAAAATTTATGTATAAAGATCATTTGCAGGAAAAAGAGAAATCAAAGAAATAATACATAGTGTTAGAGGACATTGCAGACAACAAGGTGTCCAAGGGGCCGGTTCAGTTATAGCATGTTTTGGCATAGCTAGTTCAGGTACCTACTCATCAGGAACCCCAAACTCCTGAGGTGAGAAGGTCTTCTAGGGTAAGAAGGGAACTTGAACAATTTACTCCATCTTTGAATTATTTATTTCACCGACAATGAAGAGCCATAGTGCTTTGAGGAAGCGGTGCGAGTGGATGCAAGAAGAAGTGGGAGCAAGCCATGGATGAAGAGCATATATCTCTTATGGAAAACCAGACTTGGGATCTGGTGGAGCTACCCGAGGGCAAGAGAGCATTGCAGAACAAGTGGGTGTATAGAATCAAAGAGGAAGATGGAGGTAGGAAATGATACAAGGCCCGGTTGGTGGTCAAAGGATTTGCACAGAAGAAAGGTATAGACTTTGATGAATTTTTTTCTCGGTTGTTAAAATGACTTCTATTAGGACTGTTCTTGGTTTAGTTGTAGTAGAAGACTTGCACTTAGAACAGTTGGATGTGAAGACTACATTCCTTCATGGTGAGTTGGAGGAGGAATTGTACATGTAGTAGCCATAGGGTTATGAGGTCAAAGGGAAGGAGAGGTTAGTGTGAAAATTGAAGAAGAGCTTGTATGGCCTGAAACAAGGTCCACAACAGTGGCACATGAAGTTTGATAGTTTTATGTAGGAGCAGGGTTACTCCAGGTGTCACTCAAACCATTGCGTGTACATCAAGAAGTTTCTTGATGGTAGTTTTATTATTTTGTGCCTGCATGTAGATGATATACTTGTTGCAGGGAAGAACATGCAGAAATAAAGGTACTCAAGAAGCAACTAGGTGACTCCTTTGCTATGAAGGATTTGGGGGTAGCAAAACAAATCCTTGGTATGAGAATAACTTGGAACAGGAAGGAGAGGAAGCTGGTATTATCTCAAGAAGAGTACATAAAGAAGGTCTTGGAGAGGTTTAGTATGCAGGATACTAAACCGGTTGGTACTCCTTTGGCAGGTCACTTTAAATTATCAAAGGAGTAGAGTCCCAAGACTGAGGAGGATAGAATACAGATGTTCAGGTATCGTACTCATCAACAGTTGGTAGCTTGATGTATGCTATGGTATGCACTAGGCCTGACATTGCCCATGTAGTGGGAGCAGTGAGCAGGTTTATGAGTGATCCAAGTAGAGAGCACTAGCAGCAATAAAGTGGATCCTTCGGTATTTGAGAGGGACCATGGGAGCAACATTGTGTTTTGGTGGATCAGACACTACATTATGTGGATATGTAGATTCAGACATGGCAGGAGATTTGGACAACAGGAGGAGCATGATAGGTTATGTATTTATGGTTGGTGATACAACAGTGAGTTGGATTTCACGGTTACAAAAGGTTGTGGCTTTGTCAACCACAAAGGCTGAGTATGTTGTTGCCACAGAGGCAAGCAAGGAGATGATTTGGCTATAGTAGTTGCTTGATGAGTTGGGTCATAAGCAGGAAGTTGGGAGACTACACAAAGTGATAGTTAGAGCACTATTCATTTGGCGAAGAACTCGCTTTCCACTCTAGGATGAAGCACATTCAGCTGAGATATCATTTCATCAGGACAACTTTGGAAGAAGATAAGTTGAAGCTAGAAAAGATTCATACCAGTTAGAATCCTACGGATATGATGACCAAGGTGGTCACAAGGGAGAAGTTGAAGTTGTGTTCAACTTTGATTGGCCTTCATGGTTGATAATGAAGGGTTAAGAACTTTTCTCAGTGGAAACAGTCTCCAAGTGGGAGATTGTTGGGGTGTGGAGCTTGTTTTTGTCTTCTTGAATCAATGTTGAAGTGTTGGAGCTTGAACGGTTAAGTTTGGAGACTTCAGGAGCATTTTGCAGTCATTTTTGTGATGTTTTTGTGTAGTCATTGTGACGTTCTTTGTTAACATGTTGTTAATTGGCTGTTAACATCGGGACTGTTTTTCCAGCCATGGGAAGTTGAAAGATCACGACTTTCAAACTTCTAGGGTCAACTTTAGGACTTCTTAGAAGGATTTTAATCCTATAAATAGAGGTGTTAGGGTATCTTGAAGATATCTTGAGTGTTCAAGAGGTCTTGAGTCTTAATGATCAAGAGGTGATCAAGAGTGATCAAGGTTATGCAATTGGGTGTCAATTTTGGTTTAGATGTGGTTTAACATCTTTGGAATTCTGTTGTGAGTTCATAACTGAGAGAAGATTGTGAGAGTTGTTTTACTCTTGTTGATAATAAAATCTGAGCAAGTTCTTGGTGGACATAGCCCACATTGGGTGAACCATGTTAAATCTTGTCTTGTCTTCTTTTGTGCATTATTTATTTATGTTGTTATATTTTTGCAAGTATAATTCTGCTATATAGTTTCCTATTGTTGTGGTTTGAGGAATTGTTTCCGCATACTTGTTCTCTAATTCCTAACATGTGGCATAGAAGAAACTACATCTATCACACAAATGACACCGTCCAGTGGCGGTAAGTGAGGTGGTTCTTCGATAGGTTGGGGCTTATCTATAATATCTATGCATGGAATAGGAAGACTAGTATTAGGATCCCTGTCACAATATTGGAATGGATCGTGGTCACAAAAAATGGTGTACTCAATGCTTTCATGTAAGAATTTTACACAATTATGTACGATAGAGGTGACATCTTACATGGCATGAAGCCATGGCCTACCAAGTAGATAGTTGTAGGATATTGGGAAATCAACAATGAAAAGACAGTGTGGACAATCTTGGGACCAACAGTGATGGGAAATGTAATGTGACCAAGACATGGATGGACATAACCATCATAAGCATGTAATGAAATACTAGATGGACTAACGTCATGAGTGGAAAGACCTAAAAATTCAAGGAATGACATAGGACACAAGTTAAGTTTAGACCCATTATCAATCAAAGTGCACTTAACAACTACATTATGAATATGAAATATGATATGTAGAGGTGGGTCATTATCAAAAGTGTGAACATCAATGGGAAGGTTAGACTTGAATACTATGTGTGAAGAAAATGCATCGGAAAATGCTTGATAAACCGAGTCTAGATGCATGTCAGCACGAATGCAAGTAGTAGTAAGAAAATGTTGGACTCTATGTAGTAAATCAGGATTTGTAAGAAAATAATCATTGATTGAGATACTCATGATGACCAAACCCTAGGATGACAAGCAATGAATGAAGAACCTAAAAGCGTGAATGATCAGGAAGTGAGTTCACCAAAATGATTAACTAAAATATGGAAATAAGGGTAGTTAATCTAATCTAGAACAACATGTAAATACAATAAATAAATGTAGTAAATGACTATGGAAAATGACCCAAACAACTAAGCTAATGTAAGTAGAAACCCTAATATGCAAGAAGAGTGAGGAAGTGACTCAGCTGATAAGAGGAGCTCATTGAGCAATGTCATAGAAATGATTAGAGGAACATGAAGTAAGAACAACTATGCAGAAGTCCTAAAAAGGATGGATCCGAGCTATCTAGCTAGAATGGAGTGCCTAGAGAGGGATTGGGGTGATTACGGGAACTCGGTTTGTAGAATGGGTGTCTTGGTCTATGCAAAAGGTCCGAAACTAAATTTCACGAGGTTGGTAAAGTTGTCCAAAACCCTCATTGTTTGTCACATTATATTCACTACACTATGTCAGGTTTTGTTGATATTCCAAGATGTATAGAAGTTTTGAAAAAGACCAAAGAGGAGTAGTATTAAAACCCTAAAATAAAGAAGAATGCAATTGAATGGGTTCGAATGACCTCAATTTCCCACAACAAGTGGGATTAATAATTGAGAGTTGCACTACATCTCGGACCCAAATGTAGTTCGGGTGTGTGTGTGTGTGTGTGTGTGTGTGCGCGCTTGTGCAAGCGCATCATGTGCCCTAGGTGCTCCTTGTGTCGAGTCACACTTTGTGAGTAATAACTATGTGTAGAAAATATAATAGAATGTGTGCATGGAATAGAATAAAATCCCCTATGCTTGTGTGATGCAGATGAATCAAGCTTGTCCTTGTGATGGAGCTAATGGATGTAAATGATCTCCAAATGGATGTAAATCTAGGTGGATAATAGTAGTGACTAGTGTTTTGTCCCTCATTATGGTCTCATAACTTTATATTTATAGATTTCTCTTTATCCAATTTCGTAATTAACCCTAAAATTTCCAACCACCAAAAATATAAAGATATCTAATAAATAGAAAGATCCCAAAAAGTGGGTGGAAAGTTTAAAAGGATTGGGGCACCTGGTGAGACCAGGTTGCCCATGGGCACCCCGTACTAATTTAGGTTCCCCATTCAAGGCTAAAATAACACGAAGTGAGAAGATGATAGGGGATGTGGGTGAAAAAGGTCGGGAATGACAAAAGAAAACAAAATAAGATGGCCAAAAGATGGAGGTTAATTAGTATTTTCTTCACTCAAAACTTTTTGTTGGTACCCAAATAGATCCGTCCTAATTTTAGCCATTTTTGGATTATTAGTAGATTTGTTAGTGAAGATGGATTAGTATGGGGCTCATTTTCATAATCTATTCCTTAGGATTTCACAAGTGTTACAACTGAATGTGTGATTATATAGTTGGTCCTATTTTTTCCATGAGCAGTCCTTTAGAATCTCCGGTATATCATAGGCTGATTGGGTAATGTGAAATCGGGATTTCGGGTATACTTGGTAAAAGTGCAAAGGTAATGAATGCAATCTAACCCGAAGCCCGGAGGCTTGGTATCTCTAGAAATATGTGACATGAATTGCTAAGTAAATTGAAGAGTTCCCTTGGAACAATGAGTCATTTTTACCCCCATCATAAAAAAGGGGGAACAAACATCTTCTACCTCCGGGTCACATCCGGAATAGTTATTCCCTAGTTCTCGAGAAGTGGCCTTTGTTCGGTCATTTTATATAAGTTACATTTCATGACCCAGGGCCTGGTTTACTTATGTAAATAATTTTAGGACCCAACATGCTAACTTGAAATAGATAAGGAACGAAGGCTCAATGGTGCATGGTAACTATTGTTAGGATTAATATTATTGTTTAAACATTATTAATCATTATTTGTAATATAATATGAGTTGGTTAACAACTCATATTATTAATTGTTATGTTTGTTATTATATTTGTTTATATGTGAAGTTGTTAATAAACAACTTATGTATATAGTTTTGTGAGGATTTGGTTAGTAGATTGTTGGAGAGAATATCTCCATGATTATAGGGAAAAGCTTCCCTATATACATATGCAATTCCCATATGAATGTAATGTATCCGAACATCAATATACAGTGTGAAGAATATTATTATGTAAATCTGGTCTCAAGCTTTCATTTGGTACCAGAGCGAATGTTGTGTTAGAATATAGAGATTTAATTTGCATAGGGGCAGCATTATCTTATGTTGCCTCAATAGATGGCATTTTAGGGAGGATCCGTGCAATCTCTAAATTCCCCTTTTGCAGACCAATAGATATTTTCATTTGTGTTGTTTCCAAGACCTTCAATTTGCTAGAATATAGAACACCTATTTTGTTTCCTGCAGATCATCAATTCTGGCATCCGTTTTGTTATCATCACCAAATCTACAAGTATTGGTTTTACGTTGTCTTGTTTGTGATTGGTGGAGAGTGTATTGGCACTAGAGCACCTACTGTCACGTGATTTGGAGTGGCATGATCTCTACGTCGACCATCACCGATTTGGAGTCATGATTTGCAAGTCGACTAAATATTTGTTATGTGTGCATATTCAGATCTCTTCTTGTAGATGAGAAAGAAAGCAATATATGAAGAGCATGTATTTTAGTTTAAAATAGTTATGATATTTTGACTGTGCATTGTTCTGGGCATTTGAATGAGTTACATTGACCTGTGCTGAAGCTTTACATCAGTCTTGATCTTCTCCAACTCCGGGAAGATCATACTCTTATCTCCTTAGCAACAAAGCGAGCTCCTCTCGGCATTGGTGTTTAGAATCAAGTATTTTATTGGCTGACTTCTTCCTATATACATAACTTTGGTGTTGGTCTCCCACATTGCTGGACATGGTGATTGGATTCTTGGATAGAGCCTGAGAACTTAGCTTCTCTGCAAAGAGTATTGTCCATGCGTCTTGTAATATTCCTATCATAAACTACGAGATGAGAAATCTGTAAGTGTCACGTAGGTTCTGAGTTTGCTCTTTGAAACAACTCACACAAGCTAGCACTATTAAATGTACCAATATATCCCATCCTCCAGTCAGTTTTCACAAGCCGTCTATGGTGGTGATGTGGTTTTCAATTCACAAAGATATTCCGCATGTTTTACTTCACATATACATTGGCAGTCAACATTTTGCAACAAAATTATATGAAACAAAGTTATATGTGCTCACCTCAATTATCTGCCACCTTTATGAATGTAAAGATTCAAGATTTTGCGTGGATCACGACTCCTTACCTCACATAGCTATGCATTGGTCATTATTCCATAGCATGCAAAGATGTAGATCCCATGGTTTCAAAAAAAAAAACTATATGATGGAGCTTGTCAAATTGCACACTCACGGTGACATGTCAAGATCGGACACCTATGTGCAATAGGTATTGCAGTCGATTAGTCTTACTTTGAAAGACATAGTTAAGTAAAGTATTAAATGTTTTAGCTTTTCCTTGTCTCGAGTCCATAGATTTGTAATTAGTTTTGCAACTCTTAGTCACAAATTGAAGTCTAGGTGTCATTTATGCTTTGTCCAAGTTAAAGTTTTTTATAATGATCATTAGTATATTCACTTACGTGGTCATTTTTTTGTTGTATTAATAAGTTTGTTTTGAAGTCATAGTTCTTCATTGTGTTCATTAGATAGTCAATTAAAATCATTTTTTGTCATTATCGTCAAAAAATTGTATTGCAAAAGAGTCGTTACGTAAAAAAAAAAAAGTCCTTCAATAAGATATGACTATAGTCAATAGTCATTATTAGTAAAAAGTTGTTCAAAGAGTTGATTTTCTTATGTCTCATAAATAGTATTCTTGTTTTTTCTTTGTCAAAATTTTCATAAAAATTAAAAAAATTCCTTCCAAATGCATTTTTGCTTGACGCGATGTCCGAATGAAAATGGAGGGGGCCATTTCAAATGATCCTCAAATTCATATTCAATGAACTAGTAATAGACTAATCGAAGGATGGAGGAAAATGGAGGTTTGAGGTCAATCAGTGACCTCTTGTTAGTTGCCAATGATGGGGCTATGGTTTGGTGACATGTGTGCAGTGTGGTTTCTGTTTTTAGTTCATTTTTAGGTTTCGCATGATTTTAGTTCATTTGCCAATGATGGGGCTAGTGTTGACATGTGTGCGGTGTGGTTTTACATTTTTAGTTCATTTTTAGTGTTCCTATTTGCAGTATGATGGTTTGTTGAATAAACCCTTTTCAGAGATTTTGGAGGAGTCATGTTTTCAGAATACTCACTTTTGGGAGCAGGAGAATATTTTGAGGTAGACTCAAGGGATGGTTATCCAGCTAGTGTGAAGCTTGTGGATCTTGGAGATTCAAAATTCGGGCGCCTAGGGAGGAAGGGAAAGTCCCACAGGAACCCAAAGAGGAAGGGAGCATTCTTGCATAATTCGGCTCGACACTACACCTTTACGAGGGTAAAGAGATAATCTATGGCATCTGTACCTAGTCTAAGAAGTTCTTTTAGGAGGTGGTTCAATTTCTTTGAATATGGTTCTTCACCGTGTTCACATTAAGGGGGTGAAGATTAGTGATTAATAATGTTCACACTAAGGGGGTGAATGTTAGGATTAATATTATTGTTTAAACATTATTAATCATTATTTGTAATATAATATGAGTTGGTTAACAACTCATATTATTAATTGTTATGTTTGTTATTATATTTGTTTATATGTGAAGTTGTTAATAAACAACTTACATATATAGTTTTGTGAGGATTTGGTTAGTAGATTGTTGGAGAGAATATCTCCATGATTATAGGGAAAAGCTTTCCTATATACATATGCAATTCCCGTATGAATGTAACGTATCTGAACATCAATATACAAAGTGTGAAGAATATTATTATGTGAAGTTTATTGTGTAAATCTGGTCTCAAGCTTTCAACTATGATCTCTTAAAGACTCATTAACACCTTTAACTCATCATAATAACTATGTTAGGCCTCATACCAACCTTTGGACATATTTAGAGCTCACCGTAACACGTAGCTTGCTTGACCATGCTCTAGTACACCATGACATGACTACAAGATTGGACACTACCAATCAACCTTCATGCTTGACTATGAATTACACCTCATGGAGAAACCTAAACCACCATGACACCCTTTGACATCAATGCACAACTTTAAATCAATGAAAACCATAAACACAATGACACCTCTCTCTCGCTACCAAATTTTTGAAGTGATTTTCGTTAAACCAAAAGGTCAACCCATCAATTTCCGATACAAGTGCTAGAGTTAATGAATCCACGGGAGGCAGTTAGTCCATGTCATAAATCCCATGGGGAGTGCTGAAATTTTTCCAAAAAGAAGTTAGACTACAATTGTCAAATTAGAATTGACACAACACACATGGAATAAATCAACCGATTTGTTTTTAGAAAATGTGAAGGAGGAAATGAATATAGTGTAACAAGGCTATTCTTGGTGAGTTTGTCAAACCAAACTTGATGAAAAATGAATCACAAACACAAAAATATTTTTAAAACTTGTGATTTTGTATTTACTTTGACGCTAAGAATACTACAAGTGTTGATAGAACGTAGATTATGAAACCATTGGTAAAATAATATTGATGGTTGTGTTATAGGTAGGAAAACAATGGGTTTTTTAAGGTCCGAAAACATGGAATGAGGGTTTTTCCAAGTCTAAGGGAGTGTGTAATATAAAATGTGAGAAATTTAGATCTTATTCTTTTTTGGAAACAATTTTTATCATTCTTAGAGACATGTTTTGTTCGGTGTTTCACCTTGAAATTTTAAGGTGTGTACAAAAACCCTAGAAATATGTAAAACCATTCATCCTAGTATTAATAAACCAAAATAAGAGTGGTGAGGCTAGACTACCCTTGGTGGTCGACTCCTAGATGCTAAACTAATCCAAGTGTTGAACTACATACTCTCATTGTGGGATCAAGCCTTGTATAGTTCTCCCAAATTGCTTGTGCAAGTATGAACAACTAACTAACTTTTAACATTTCCCTTGTGTCTCTTGACACCAAAACAAGAGGGCTAACTATATAGTATAAAATGTGTTGGGAATTAGGGACTGGAATAGTGCTATGATTCAATAACAAACTAAATCATGCAAATACTGATTTATACAATTCCCCAAAATCTACAGTAGTGGAAGTATAAACTAGAAAATCCAAATAAAAACAAATTATAGACACATAACACAACATGTAGCATGGTCACCCAATGCGGGTTTCATCCACCAAAGATAGAGATCTCAATATATAATAAACAAGAGTAAAAACCAACTCTTCATACAAGAGTATAATGTATCTCTCTAAGAGTTTCTCCTTCTCCAGATCTCTAAATGGATCTATATGAGTGCACTACAACCGTGCCTCCAAAACACCATCAGATATATCAAATAACCAGGAACTACTGCATCTCCCACTTTGCAACCAATCTCTCCTATGAATCTGCAAACAAGACCTCTCATATGGGTCTACCAAATGCAACCATAACTCTGCACCAAAAAGTAATGATCTCATCCATCTCTACATTTGCCACTATGTAAACAAGAAGATAACCTCCTCTACAATATCTGGATATTATTTTTACCCACAAGATCTCACAAAAACTTGTGGATCTACAAGATGAAATATTGTGTTCTTTGCATTTTATGCAAGCCAATACATTGAGATAAGATAATACAAAGGAAATACAGTCGAATACATAACACTCTTCTCACCATTCAAATGTAAATGCTATTTCCTTCTGTCCAGCTTCTCTCCATTGAATCTTTGTCTTCATGCAACATTTTTCTTCTTTTTCTTCTTCTTCATCTTCAACCAAGGATAATTAACATTCTTCCTCTATCCTTATGTTCTAACCCTAGTTTTCTAGCTTATATAATCTTATACAAACTTAGGGCACCTTTGCATGTAATTACGAACCTTCAGATCACCTTTATAATTAACTCGTCGATCAAATCCCGCGTCTAAAATAAAAACATAAACATAAAGGTAATCGGTGTCAGTTACCCAACTAGTGTCGGTTACTTCCAGTGACCGGTGTCTGTTACGGCGTAAACCAATAAACCTCAAATGCATGCCTTTGTGAAGCAATTCATCTCCACAACCTAACAATCTCCCACTTGGAGATAAATTGTTGAACCTATACCTGTACCTATACATCACCGTCCTCTACATACTGTGAAGACCAACTATTCTTTACTTCAACAATTCTCTCAAATGAAATCAGGAAGATTAAACCATCTTCTAAAACCAAGAAGATAAAAACCCATGACTTACCATATACCTGCACAAAGCTACTATTGATCTATGATACACGAGCTATCCATACATCAAGCTCCCACTGAATCATAACACCAAGCCTCTCATGTAACCAAGCCACCATGACTAACACACTGCAAGAGCTCCCACTCAAACTAAAGTACTGAGCTTCAATCGCAACCATAGCCATACCTATAAAACCAACCATGTTCTCTAACCATCTATCCATGTCTCCATGTAACCACTAATGCAATTGACCAAAGACAAGTCAAACTGGAATATGTGTAAGAAAAACAAGATCCTGGGAAAAGACAACCCAAAAATGAGTTCTACATGTATCCAGTGGGTAATTACTCCACAACACCTGCATAACTCAAAGAATCCAACACTACATTCTACAAATCCAACCCTGCATAAACAACTTGCATGTCCAAGACAACCATCTGTAGAAAACATATCTATCATGGAGTAACATAGTAACAAGAGGAAATTCAAACATCCCCTACTCATTCTCAAGTGCATATAAACCATGCTCATAGGCATCCATGTGAAAAAAAAACATCTACATCATCATAAACTCACAAAATAGAATCTATCCACATGTACAAAACTCACCATGTACATCCATCCATATCTCCAGGCTCTCTAGAAGCTCCAAGTCTTCCACCGAATAAATCTAAAGCCACTCATGAATCATGTGCTAATCAATGTCAACAACAACAACCTTGCTAACCATGCTAATAATAATTAGTGTAATTACCAGAAAATAATTTCATCAACCATACTACACAATTATCCAAGATGAAAGAAAAAACAAGAAACATCAATAAAATGTAAATACACACTACTGTCACAACTAAAACCTGACAAACCATGGAAGATCCTGCCAATCAACTGTCAATTATAATAAACAATTTTTCCTTCTTTCACACTTCAAACTCTAAAACATTTCCTCTCTCTTAACCCAGTTGAAAAACCATCTACTGCCATCCCATAAGGATATCCAGGAACCAAAAAAAAACTAGAAGTGACGTCAACATGCACTAAACACAAAATACCTGTAAAACCGTGATTTTCCTCCAAAACAACTTATGCCTCATGTCACTCTGAATAGTAGCATCATCATCTCACTCTACACATGCATATGTGTCCAACCTACAATGCCAACAACCATGGCTTTCTCCCACTCAACGTGAACTCCCGTATACCGCTTTTTAATGATCAAGCTCAAAAGCTCCAATATATATATATATATATACATACATATATATATATATATATATATATATATATTAGTGAGAAATAAAACAAATGAAAGAAAATATAAAACGGATTCCCTTCTTATCAAAGAATACTTTTACATCACAAAATTTTGGACTTCTTGTGAAGTAGGTTGAACCACCTTTTCATCCATATGTACTCAACATCTCCTGTTACCTACAATTGTGTCTAAACATGAATTTTCATTGAGGATCTCGTCCTTAGACTAGATACCCTTGTCCTCAAGATTCCAACACATATTGGAAATAAAAGTCAAACACACCAAATATCCATGGTGCATATTTTACTTCGCACATAATCCAAACATAATACCAGTTGCTTCAAATGAAAGAAATAAAACATGAACCGAATAGAGATACCTGAATTTGACCCAAGTCTCACTAGACTCCCGAGCCAACTCTATCCTCTTTCTTATTCAAACATTAAAGTGATCTACTTCATTTTTACCTGTACACTCTGTGCAAGAAACCTAATCCTCCAAACTAGACACTAAAACCATCCATGCCCTCTTCTGCTGTAAAAAACCCAGTACAAATTCATTGTCACAGAGACCGACCACGGTCAGCTAACCGGTACCAGTTCCTCTATGACCGACATTGGTTCACTAACCGACATTGATGTTGTTGGAATGATTGCAACTCAAAAATTGGCATAGTACATCAAACCAGGTGCCTACTCCGACCAAATTCGATAGTTGTGCATGAGCCAATCATTTCAAGAAGCACCCAAATCTTGTACAAAAACTTAACAACAATAATACATGCAAATAAATTACACCAAGATGAAATACATCACCTTACCAACACCAAGACACTCACCTACATCTTTAACCGAAGTACTTGCCTCTCTTGATGGAAGCCCCGTCTTTGTTTTGTGCTATTATATTCAACCTCTCTAGCGAAGCCCATGCATCTAACTGCACCAAGGATGCATAATTGCTCCTCTATCTCATACTCATATCTGTAATCCCAAACCATGCATGTGCAACCAAAATATACAAGCACTGCAATACCAAGATAACAAAACCATACCTCTATACTCTGGATTTGCAATCTGACCAACATGCATGTGCCTCCAAGAACTAGGGACACCTCAAAAAATAAGACACATTCATTGCATCTTCTCAATTCCCTTAGATCTGTTATTTTCTATTTAAACAGTCACCACAGATCACCGACACTGGTTTCTCACTAACCGACCACGGTCACCCTTTAACCGACCACAATCACCTTACCGACATCAGTTAAGGAAGTGCCGACACCGGTATACCATACCAATGTTGGTCACTATATTTTTCTAGCAACCTTATATTTCCAGCTCCCACTTGATTTTAAATCTCTTCCTGCAATTTTCACATCAAGACAAAACAAACCCTTCTCTCATACAACTGTCAGTAAACCACTAACAAAACCATGAAGCAAACCCTTTCTCTGACAACTAAATCCATCACTCTGATACCAATTATTGGTATTAAACAAGATAACAAACCAAGCCCCGATACCATTTGTTGGGAATTATGGACTATATAATACTTCTATGATTCAATAACCAACCAAATCATGCAAATATGAATCTATACAATTCCCCAAAATCTATAGTAGTGGAATTATAAACTATAAAATCCAAATAAAAAAGCACACACACATAACACAACATGTACCTTGGTTCACCCAATGCAAAGCTATGTCCACCAAATATAGAGATCTCAATATATAATAAACAAGAGTACAAACCAACTCTTCATATAAGAGTATAATGCATCTCTCCAAGAGTATCTCCTCCTCCAGATCTCTAAATGGATCTACATGAGTGCACTACAACCGTGCCTCCAAAATGCCACCAGAGATATCACATAAACATGAACTACCGCATCTTACACTATGCACACAAGCTCTCCCGTGAATATGTAAACAATACTGTCACATGGGTCTACCAATGTGTAACCATAACTCTACACCAAGAAGTAAGTATCTCCTCCATCTCTGCATCTACCACTATGCAAACAAGAAGACAACCTCCTCTACAATATCTGGATACTATTTGTACCCACAAGCTCTCCAAAAGCTACAATACTAGATCTCCTATGGACCAATAATACAACATGATCTCATGGATCTACAATACAAGATCTCACAACAACATGTGGATCTACAAGATGAAATACTATGTGCTTTGCATACTATGTAATCCATTACATTGAGATAAGACAATACAAAGGAAATACAAATAGAAGACATAACACTCTTCTCACCATTCAGATGTACCTGCTATTTCCTTCTATCCAGCTTCTCTCCATTAAAGCTCTATCTTCATGTAACTTTTTTCTTCTTTTTCTTCTTCTTCATCTTTAACCAAGGAGAATTAACATTCTTCCTCTATCCTTATGTTCTAACCCTAGTTTTCTAGCTTATATAAGCTTATACAAACTTAGGGCACCTTTGCATGTAATTACAACCTTTAGATCACCTTTACAATCAACCGTCGGATCAAATCCTGTGTCTAAAATAAAACATAAACGCACGTGTAATCGGGTGTCATTGATGCCAGTGTGACCGGTGTCATTTACCTAACCGGTGTTGGATTTATGTGTAAACTAGTAAACCTCAAATGCATGCATTTGTGAAGAAATTCAGCTCCACAACCTAATAAATTGTACCCAACACGGTCTAGTAGTGTGATGCGGTGTACCTCAGCTACTTGACCTAACCTTTTGATCCTTGAAATTATTAAAAATTCTCGAGTTACTTTTCTCTTGCTAATACAAGACTCTATGACCTTTGCGTGATCAAAAATGAGGAAGCTATACTTTTGACATGATTGAGTGCTTCAGACCTATAGTAGGGATTTCTCTTAGAATTGATGTGCAACTTATTTAGGAATATTTAGGGACCCTATAAGTATTTTTGGAATGATATTTGCAATAAGATTTTATAAGAATGTTGGGTGAGTTATTAAATGAAAATGAATTGCTTAAATAGCCTTTGTAGGTGATCAATTCTACTAAGATTGACCCTAGGATTATGAAATTATCCAAAGAATATATTCAAATTGAAAAAAGAGTCAATTAAATTGAAGATCTATGACCATACAAGTTGGTCAAGACCAAACCCCACATCTTGACCCATTTGTACGGTTTGGACATAGAAGGAGAAAAATAAAATAGGAAGTTTGGAAATGAAGCACAAAGTGTTTTTACTAATTTAATTAGATTATATTTTTAGATTCAATGATAGAGTAAAGTATAGAGATAAGGAATTCATGAAAGAGATAGAGAGGTGAACTGATTGGATTTAGAATGTGAGAATTTCTCTCAGCAAGGGAGAATAATCAAATTGGCATTGCAAAAGGACAAGTTACCAAATGTTAGTGTTTACACTTTCAAAGAAATGGAGGATTCGTTTAACAATACAAATCTCAACCTATCGAAGATAAAGACAAATTGGATCATCCTAAAGAAATATCACTTCATCCCTACATTTTAAACCACTCAAACAAAGTCAATTGTGGATCCTCAATGAAATGGGAATAAAATCAAAGGTGGATAAAGCAAAACTAGAGGTGGATGCTTGCACCCAAGATGTGATTAAATATTTGTTTTTTTCCTAAAAGACGGAGGTAGAACTCCCTCCTTCTCAATGAAGATTGTCTCCTATAATGTTAGGGTCTTTAATGTCCCTAACAAGCATTGCTTATTAAACTGTAGTATGATGACTAAATAATTTGACATACACAAGCTTCAAGAAACAAAATTGTTTTTTGATGAGGCCAGTAGTTTATGTGGAGAAAAAAATTGGATTGGGTGGAATGATAACTTTGTTAATGTGGAAGGTTCCTCTAGCAGTCTTATTATTATGTGGAAAACATGGTGGCCTCAATTTAAGTCGCCAAGTAACATTCTAATTGAATCATTTATAAAGTTCAACCTTACAAGCATAATTTTCATATTTTCTCCTTGTCAATATCTATGGGCCAAATAGCCCCATCTCTAAATCTGTAAGTATGACATGACCTCTTTGTGAAACTTCAAGCTCTTGTTATGTACATGTGTGTTCTCGGGTGGATTTCAATTCAATCCCCATACGCAAGATTAGGGGTAAGGTAGGAGGCATCCTTGAAAGTGATTAAATCCCATTTAGACTTCAAGGAATTCATCTTCATCAACAACCTATTGGATAATGAACCCTAACATGGTTGGTTCACTAGGACGAATAAGAGGTTGGGTCAAAACAACATTTAAGGGAGGTTAAATCATTTTTTTAGTGAATTGAATTTGGTTTCTTAAATATTGTGTAAGTAGAATAAAAATCTCCAAATATATGGCTTGGACCATTGTCCCATCCTTCTCTTCATTTCGAGTGACTCTGCTCCCGCCAAATGCCCTTCAAATTTGTGCTAATGTGGCTCTAGGATAAAATTCTACTTTCTTTAATTAATTCTTTGTGGAAATTTGATTCGGTTCAAAGGATCTAAAAAGTATGTTTCTAAAAACATTCACTCAAATTAAACTTCAATTGAAATAATGGAACTAATCCCACTTTAAGAACATCTTTGTTGGCTAGTGGTGATGCTTCTAGTTTATCAACCCAAAATGATCTTATTTAACTTATCCCTCGATTATCATATAAGAGAAGAATACATTGTATGAGATTGTTGTGGGTGGAGCCAAGATGGATATTTAGAAGACCTAAATAAATCTTCATATAGGGACCGCAAAGACTAAGGTAAACTTTGTTTATTTTAATTCTATTCTGGCATTCTTTAATGGCCCAATGCTTCAACTTGTGATCCTCAATGCAAGCTCTAAGTAAGGCCTACTTATCCTCTTACATATTTTGTAAGGTTGATTTGCATGAGTGCAAGAAAAATGGACTATTCGAGGATAGATTGAGAAACGATAATGGAAACCCTATATATACGAAACTACACCATAAAAGCACTCATGACTCTATGTCATTCAACGTCATCAACTTGGTTGATGGCGTCGATCAAAAAGGGATTTCTAAGACATCATCGGAAGGCCAATGACGTCAACTAAGTGCAAATTGGCAAATGAAAAGAGAGGAAGAGGATAAATAGAGGGGCAGCACCTAGGGAGGCAAGTTGAAGTTGATGAAAAGTGGTGGTGGGAAAGGGTATGCAACAAGAACTATCACGATATGCTACATGTCAATCCACCCCAATCCCAAATAAACTACTTAAGACTTACATTTATGGACATTAATATGTTAATAGGTCATACAAAAGAAATTGCCACTAAGCGAAATAAGGTGTGCAATTTTTTATCGTAAAATGGTCTTATAATTAGTAAATGTTTTTTCTTTTATATATTTCATCAATTTTAAATTATAATTATAACTTTTAAAAAAAAAAAAAAATTGACAACTTTCAACTAGTACATTTCATTAAATAAAATTGTTCTTCTTAAATAATCACAAAATAATGTTATTTACAATTTAAAATACCATTAAATAAATAAAATCAATTAAAATATACACATGCGAACAACCACACTCTCCAGGAATAATTTTTAAAACCAACGCATACCCCTTGTTATGTTTACTCATTTAGAGAGCATACATTCATAGAATATATTAGGGAATAAAGCATGGTGGTATTTTATAGTCCAAAGACGACAACTGGAATATGAATAAATATTTCAGGGTGTTTTTAGTGAACTCCTCATTCCGATGGTGCTATTCTTTTTTAAGCCGAAGTAAAACGATCCAAGAAAATAAAGACACAGCCAAAACTTTGCAAATAATGAGATACTCTTTTTATGAACAATTTTGACCTTTGTCATTTCTTATTTATTTTCATCGAAAAGAGACAAAAGTTCACATAATTGAAAACACTAATGTATGGATTATTGATAATAATAGTTGGTTTGATGGTCTATGATGTTAGGTAATCTGTTTTTTTAGGTTAGTAAATGATTGATCTGAATATATATTTTTAAATAATTTAGACTTTTGTTATTTTTATTCACATTCATTGAAAAGAGGCAAGCTCACATAATTGAAAAACATACGTGCATTTTAAGAGAGGAGTAAAGATATGTTATCATATAACCATGTCGATATGATTTAACTATATCCTTTAACATTAATGAGCTTATGCATATTTGTGTAGGGAAAACCCTCATTATTATTTTTATGTAAATGACTCGTAGATTTGTTAAATTCATTTAGTCTCCCTTTATTTACATAAAGGGGGAGGGGGAGAGGGGAGAGTCTACCATGAAAGCAACCTTTTCAAGATTTTTTAATCTGTAACTTAACAACCTTCCCTGGTAAGATTCACGGAGATTATAGTTTTTAAAAGCGGTTTTTGGCTAGATTGAGCCATTTTTACTAATTCTAAACAAGAAGTGATTCCCAATAAATCAAGGTAGATCTACTGGGCTCAAACTTGAGATAAAAAAGAAACTTGAAGATTATGCTAACTCGTAAGCCAATCTTTATGAAAATCAAAACTATCAATAAAAACAATAAAAAAATGTGTTAGTTATATTTTAATACTTCAATTAAATACATTTCTTACTCTTTAGATTACACTAGACACAACTGTACAATAATTTCCTTATATTCTGTTATTAGTACTTCATATATGCTTATAATAATAATAATTGTTTTATAGTCTACGATGTCGAGCAACTTATTTTTGGGTCTGTAGGTGGCTTATAACATATGCGACTACCTTGTACTACCAAGACACACCTAACTATACTTCAATTATGAAGAGTACATATCTCAAGACCCAAAGCAACTTCTAGAATAATAATTTCTTTAGACCTCTCGTACATTAATCCATACTATTTATTGCATTTTTAGGTTTAAATAATATTAAAGTGAATCATAATCCTAATTTATTAATCATTTACTTTGATTTTTAGCTCCTCGTAACTTCGTAAGCTTCCGTCTCTTGAATTGTTCACTTGCCAATTAATAGGGGTCAACCAAAGGATATATGGAGAACTTTTCAAATTTGAATGCCCATCGTCTTAAGATAATAAACCGCTCGGCATCGAACGGTTTGGACATATTCCAGTGCACGAGGAATAAAGCTGTCATCGCCGATGCACCACGCCCAACATGCCCCCACACGTCTACGACGGGCATTTTTATTTTAGCAGGGTTAAATTCGATGGTCACCTATGCGTGTCACACATTTTTCGTTGTGGTAATTTTTAATACTACCTTTCAAAAATACAAAACAATGTTATTTATACTAATTATTCTCTATATATTTAATTATTTAAAATATATGTACACATATTTATATAATTTACATATGAATGTATATAAAATAAGACGGTCAAATTTTATATATGCAAGTTACATGTGACGGTTATTATAAATATTTGTAAGTATTTTACGGCTAAAATCACAAAAAAGTCTAAACGGCCATCAAATTTAACCACTGAGTGTGGGCGTTTGTATATTAGATGATATTTAAATTTTGTACTATCCTCTGTTTTGTCATATTTTTTTTGGACTTTTAATGTTAGTCAGGGGTTAAATTTGACGGCGTTTAGACGTTTTTAGTGATTTTAGACGTAAAATACTTATAAATATATGATTTAACCGTCACACGCGACTTGTATATTTAAAACCTTACCGTCAATTTTTATATATATTTGTATATAAAATATAAAAATATATGTAAATATATATCAAAAAGATATAATAAATATAGAATAGTTAGTAAAAAATAGCATTATTTTGTGTTTTTGAAGGGCTGTATTGAAAAATTACCGTCACTCGAAAATTGTTTGACAGGCAGAGGTGGCCGTCAAATTTAACCCCGATGTTAGTGCACACCGCAAACCATAATCGCCTGTTCCAAGGGACACTGACGTCATCTAGTAGTTTCATGGTGGGGCAACTTAGTAAATGTTGGGGAGTTTATTAAACAACTAGCTTTGCAATCACAATCATTGTTGCAATGTGTATGTTGATAGGTTGGTGGAGGAAATGGAAGAATGTACTAATTGTGTTGAAGATAGTTGTGGTGGTGAATATATGGGGTAAAGTAGTAGGTCATCATGTTTGTTTGGTTTGAGCGTATGTCCTTGTATTTATTTTTGTACATCGTTGGAAACAAAATCTAAGGGGGTTGAGTAGGTCTTAATGTCTCGTGGATGCTTCACATTATTGCTATTTTATAAATACAAAAGCTTGCAAAATTAGTTGGACCAATAAAAGGGTAAAATGCTTCAATGGAGACCAAAGTTCAAGATAGAGGATAAATGCGATACGATTTATTATGCAATTACATTGTTGTAATGGGTACATCGATAGGAGGCGGAAGAAATGGAAAAATGTATTAAATGTATCGAAGACAATTATGGTGGTGATAATATCGGGAAAAGTAATAGGTCATGATGTTTGTTTGGCTTGAACACATGCCCTTGTCTTTTTTTTTGTACATTGTTGGAAACAAAATCTAAGGGGTATGAGATGGTTTTACAATCTCTAGATGCTTTGAATATTATGGCTATTTTTAAATACAAATGTTTGTAAAATTAGTTGGACCAATATAGAGGAAATGTGCTTCAATAGAGACTAAAGTTTGAGATAGAGGATAGATGCAAGATGTATGGATGCTAAACTAATTTAAGCTAATTGAAAGAACCTAACTTCAAGTATATTCATAACTTAGTTAATTCAAAAAAATAATCATGATAAAGCATGAAAGGAAAGCTTAATTAAATGCATAAAACATTAAATTTAACATGAAATGCAAACCTCCTTTGATTGTTGGATGTGCTTTTAGATTGTAGATACTTCCTTTATGACCCGCACGCATTACACCGCACACGATCAAGGAGTTCTCTGAGGAAGAGGAAGAGATCTCACCAATATGGCTTGATTGCCATTTTAGTTCTTCTCTTACTACTCTTTGCCAAGCAAAAGAGGGATTGACTTTCCAATAACATGAAAATGCTCTTCTCAAGTGTAAATGTCTTGCAAGGACATGGTGTAAGTTGAAACATGGTGTACCAGGTTCTTTATATAGCTTTCCAATTTTGGAGAAACTTGCAACCTAGTGAATGTGGGATAAAGGTAAAGTAGAATTAGAAAGGGATAACTATGATTAGAAGAGATTAATTAAATATTAGCAACTCATGAGAGTTGGAGGTGATTTAATTAATCAACTAGGATTAATTAATAGACCAAATTAAGCTTATAGAAGCCATTTGGAGGGAAAATAGTAGAATTTGAAGGGTTTGAAAGGGGGATTTAACCAATAAGAGGGTTTATTAATTAAATATGATATTGAAAGGCTTAATTAATTAATAACGGTTAATTACTTAACTAAAAAGGATTATAACTAACGAAGTGACATTAATTGGCATCTAGGATGGGGGATGAAGCTAGTTAATTAATGAAGTGTTGTTAATCAAGGCGGAGCAAGGGGGAATGTTATCTAATTAGCAGAAAAATATTAATTATAACAAAATGATAGTAAAGAAGATAATTAGTGTAATTTTACTATTATTAAAAATGCACGGATAGAATTAGGTGTCTACATTTTCCCCTCTTTGATGTGGTGTAGTGCAAATGACACCATTTCAAAGATAGTAGACAATTTTATTTTGTATGGGTAGAAGAAAAATTAGTAGGATGGATGATGCCCCTCGAGTGTCGATGGGGTGATAGAATAGGTCAATCGATGTTCAAGAGAAGAGTATAAAACCACGACAATTGAAAAGTTCATCATGACGACCGAGATTCAAACTTGGATTTGTTGACCAATGTTCAATTTGATAGATTTGGGTGCCTCACACAACACGGGTGAGAGAAGGGCAGGAGGGGAAGAAGCAAGTCTTCAATAGAATAGAGGAAATGGAAAAGGTTGATGAGAGGGAATAGTTAGGTAGAACAAGGTATGAATTAGAATGGAAAGAAAGATAGAGGATGAATAGAAAGATCGTGATGTAGTGTATGTACCATCTTGGCTCGAAAGTACCTTTTATTTAATATAAGCATACAACAAAAGGGTAAAATGACATGAAAATTCATAATACAAATTTTTGTGCAATGCTAAAGGACTAACTCAAAGAAATATACATAAGCAATGCAATATGAGAAAGTAAATAAACAAGCAAACCAACAAACAAACAAGCACAAATAAACACACTCAAACAAGCAATGTTCAAGAAAATTATACCAATGTTTTTGTTATCCAACTTCAATACCCACATGTTCAAGTTATACGAAAAGGGTTGAAATGATGCCCCAAGCAAGGATATATACAAGGGATTGGATGGAGGACATAGAATTCTCACGAAAAACAACTAAGCACTATGAAACTTCCTTGAAAAACAATATATGTCGGAAGACAAACATAACATGCAAAACCAACTATGTTAATGAGATAAGATCACAAGATGATCCACATGTCATGCGCTAAAATGAGAAAGCACTGAAGGAAGATGTTTTGTGGTATAGTTTCCAATTTTTAGTGTTTTTGAGTTTTTCACTGTTTTTAGATTTTGCGATTTTGAATGTTTAGGATTTTCAAGGGTTTTATGAATGTTTTTGTATTTTTGAAATTTTTAGATTTTGGAAGATTTTACTAAAGGTTTTGGATTTTTGAATACTTTCTAAATTTTTTAGGATTTTTGGAATTTTCCGGAGCGATGTACAGGAAGACGAAGATGCAAAGATGTCCCCAATGATAGGTGAGAATATACAATGGTAAATATAATGCATATATACAAGAATAGGATAAGCTAGATAAAGGCCAAGTGGGTTAGATTCAACAATATGATACACACAAGCTATATGGAATGCCCGGTGATTTGCTGAATTTAAGAGTGTGCGGTGAGAAATGTGAGACGTGAATTTCAAAAATCAAATACTAAGCATACACATACAATTATGCAAGTTATGAATAACAATTCAAGATAAAATACAAAAAGGAAATAGTGTCTCCAAATCAACTCAATGCTCCATTTCTTATAATGATGCAAGTAATTATAGACACAAAATCACACACTTGAGTACATTTCTAGGTCTATAAAAACATACTTGCATTCATATGGTTCCTAAGCAAGAAAACTAGTAATTGATAACTATCTTTGTCCTCTTTTACTTTGTTTTTTTGTCTTCTTTATGGTCTTTTACACCCTACAACCCAGTCGATACTTCACTTACTCATCTTTCATGACTCTAGACACTAGTGCCTAATTAGGATGTTAGCTCCAGATGCCATCATCCTTTTAGGCACCCCCTGACCTCTTTCTATATTACTCACCTCTTTTGGGCCTCTTTTATCTTTTAAGCATCTTATTTTCTTATGGGTCAACCTTTCAGTTTTCAATTGCCAAATTCAAATAAGGGAATAATATAAATACAAATCTATGTGACCAAAATAAAGGACCAAACTCTAAGCATCTATTATCATCACCTAAGGTTGCATCCAAAAGCATCTAAGAGCATCAAAGGCATCCATCTAACACTCATATAAGGGATAAGGGACTACATTTTCTGCATACACAATAGGAGGGGAAGTTGATTTTACCATCTACACATCTATTTACATTGGTACATCTAGCTATCACCCGCTATCACGTTCAATTTCACAAGGGATTCATAGGGAATGATTATATCACACACACACACAAGAATTACATATAGTCTAAGATGTAGTGGATTGCTTAGTCGTAAGTTCATTTAGTCGGGTGACCATCAGGGTCAGTATGACTCCCCATATTACATATTTTATTTTTGGTATTTGATGTAGTTTGAGGGTTTTCCAGGTCATCTTCTCTTTGTAAGTTATACGTAAATTTTGTGGATAAATTACCATGGTAGGGTGTGCAAGTCTGCTATGAGGAAGAGTGGAATTTTTGTGGCATGCTAGAGATGGAGATGCGCATGCAGGTGTTCTACTACATACTCTCCTTGGAGATAGCTGGAGGTACTCGAAATATAATTCAGCTGCTGCACTTTGTCTTGTATTCATTCTTCTCATGAAAGGTGATCGGATCTGCTAAAAAGAGTAGATCTCGGATGTTAGGAGTCACCATATGTGTTGAAACAAACCGCTAAAGGATGGAAATTTCTAAACCACACACCAAACTTAGCAATGATGAAATTTAAGTTTTCAATGCTGGTCCCACATGGAGTGCGAGAAAGCGATGGTGATCAAACTTGCACCCGCATCTCAAATATGAAATAACCGAGTCATTTGAGTCAATAATGGGAATGTTTCCAAGTTGTGGGACCTTGCGCACTTGAGATAGACCTTCGGAGAAGGCCGGTTCCTCTACCTATTTCTACTGCTACTACTACTTCTAATCTTGAAAGTAAAACCTAAGCTAAATATTCCAAGGGACTAGGGATAAAAGGAGAACATAAAAATGAAAAAGTAAAACTAAGGGTGGTGATATCACTAAAAAGAAGAGGGATGAAAATGATCAAATTAGAGTGAATACAAAGGAAAATGCACTCGAGGAAGGCTAGAAATGTGTATCACAGAGCAAAATACAACCACACACTCGAGGAAGGCTAGACACACATAACACAGACCAAAACACAACCACACACTCATTTTCATGAAACAAAATCAGAAAAAGAGATGCAAGGGACGGGAGAGAGCAAAAAAGTACAAAACGTAAGAGAAAGGCAAGAAAGAATAATAAAAACAGGTTAAGGAAGAAGATAGCCACAAAACAATGCTTCTATTACTTCCAAAAATACACAATCGATTACAATGGCATCTGAGGCCGATATTCACATGCAAAGACCAGATCTAAGGGTTTATAACTCAGAATGAAAGGAAATGCCTATATAACTGAAAGGATCCAACCATTTACAATGAGCAATGCTCTTACATTTATAGATAAATCAATGAGAGGAGAGAAGGAGGAGGGAAAATTTGATTTGAAAACTCAACCACCAACAACCAAGTAATGAATTCTTGCAAATCCACCTATAAATCTATCAAATGTGCTTCTCCATGTCTGTTTGGCATGTGGGAGAAGAAAATGGGCGAGATATGAATCAAATCGGGTGGTTGGAGCAATCAGATCCTGTATTAATGGCATGATAGATGTTTTCCAACTTCTCACCTACCCAATCCCACCAAAATTTAAACTTGAGTGATCTAGAGTGTAACCCACATCATCAACTATTTTGTCATTTTCTACCATGTTGCAAGGATTCAATGCCCTATTGGTGAAATTTTATAGGTTGCATGTGATTCACTCAATGTCCGATAGTCTAAGTGGCATAGGAACTAGCATAGAGGAAGGTGTGACAACATGCGAAGGAAAGGGCGTGGGAAAAGATAGAAGGAGGTGTGCAAAAGTAATGCACATGGGAGGAACAAAAGGAATAATTGTTGGAGGAATGTATAGAAGAGGAATAATCATTAAAAAATAATGTGCGAAGAATAAGGAGAGGGTGCGCGAGGATACAAGGGGCTCAACTAATTTGGGAAGTAAGTCCATGGCATGCACATGAAGAATAGACTGCTAGGAAGAAGGTGAATGCATAGAAATTAGGATGGAGGGAAAACGAAACATACAGAGTAAAAGGAAGGGAAGATGAAAGTGCGGGAAAGGAGCATGCAAGGATGATCATGGAATAGGAGCCAAGGAACATGTCCAAATAACAATTGAAGTGCGCATAACTTGCAATATAGAACCTCGAGCATGAATAGAAATAAAAGTTATCTAAATAACTAGGTAGTTATTTGGATAACATTTTGGAGACTTTTGGGGCCATATTCTGTTAGATGAAGGAGATTAGTATCCTAGAGCATCCATTGGGTGTGGAGTCAGCATTTATATGAAATTTGATATGTAATCGTGAATAACTACCCCTAAGTCACTAAAAGCATGTTCTAAACTCGTTATGAATCCTACAAAAGCGTTTATAATTGGTGGAAGATTATTGTCATCCTGGAAGTAACAAAAGAGTGTGTGTAAGAAGCATGTGGAAAGGAAAAACTATATACAAACATAACAATGTGCACACAACGCACTTGGAGGAATTGAAACTATTCTAATATGTACAAAATGATCTAGCAAGCTTAATGGAAGGGTTTGAGATAGATCCCATTGACTAAGATTGATAAGCGTATTTGTCATCACCAATCGACACTATGATAATTCTTCACGGGAACTCCTCGTGCTATGATTATTTACTAATGCACATGACCTTTAGTTTGGTGGATGTAATCTGGAAACAAAACAACAACATAACACAAGAATACCATCGACTATGATAAGACGGAATGATGACAAATCTGAAATATCAAAGTAAATTATAATATTAACATGAAAGCTCATACAATCTCACCCATGAGGTACTTCAAGTGTTATTGACTTCACTTGCCTTTCACCAAGACTATGGGAGAAACTTTACAATTACACCTCTTAATGGCTTCTTCAACACACCTTTAAACTGATGGCTTCCTTCGCACACTTCCTATAATATTTCTCACTACTTCCTTCTATGCTAAATGAGGGGGGTGGCCTCTCTATTTATATAACTTCTAGGCTTATCCATCTTATCTCTAAGATAGGATAAGAAATCCACTCTGACGAATCATATTTCATACCTTAACTCTTATCTGTACATGTAAGCTTATCTTTTAAGATAAGATAAACCTTATCATTTTACATGGGTTCCACATTTTTAGACTTTTTACAAATAAAATATACAAAATATTTATGACCTCACTCCTTGTCCTTATTACCAATATAATATTTCTAATTCCTAATCACGTAGACCCTACTTCTCTAATTACCCAAACTTTGACATTTTAACATTACCGGACCACTTACGACAAATATTTACTTTTTACAACATTCCTATTGTACTTTGGTATTCTACCGTACTCCACATTATTGGTGGCACCGCATCGTCTTGTGGCGCCATTATCTTCTATCGAAGCTACTACTAATTATACTTAACAACATCATATTCCTAATACATACATTAATGAAATAGAAATTACGGAGGAAAATTTTAGTGTCGACATCTTCCCCTTCTAGCTTCTACTCCATCCTGAGTAGACTATTCAGTGCTTGGAAAATATTCAACTTGTCATGGTTGAACCATTTCGTAATGGGAGTGCCATCCAATTCCTCCACTTCAGAGACGCGTACCATTTTCATGCACTGCTATTTTGTAGGGCCCCATCCATTTTGGAAGAAATTTTCTGTCTTCTTGTCTTGTATCGGAATCATATACTAGAACCAAGTCATTCACATGAAATGGAGACCACCGGATCTTTTGATCAAAGTATTCCTTCGCTTCATTTTCTTCTTATAGCTTGTATCCTTATCTATTTCCCTCATTTCCTCTAGCAAATGAAGACGTACTCAACCTTTCTTTTCTTGATTCACTTTCATCCATTCTTTCATTTTCCATTACTCTGACTGTGGGAATATCAAACTCAATAGGAAGAACTGGATCAATGCCATAAGCCAACTGAAATGGGGAGTATCCTGTTGTTGACTTTGATGTTGCCCTATATGCCCACAATGCTGCATGAATCCTTTTATCCCATTTATGTACCTGCAAGGCTGCATCTTTTGCTAGAATTTAACACAACACAAAATTTGTTCGTTCCACCTGTCCATTTGTGCTTGGCTTGTATGTTGTTGCCTTCCTGTGCTTAATAGAAAACTTATTGACTAGGGCTTCTACCACCTCATTAATGAAGTGGCTTCCTTGATCTATTACAATTTCTAATGGACAACCAAATCTGGTGACAATGCGTTCATATATGAACCTTGCCACTTCATCCATGGAAGTGTTTTCAAATGGCCTAGCTTCAACCCACTTGGTTAAATAATGTGGCAACTACAATATACTTATTTGGGCGTGAGGTAGTTGGAAGTGGACTCTACAATGTCTATTCCCCACTTTTCAAAGGGACCAAGTGGAAGAATAGGGCATAATGGAGCTGATGAAGTCTTACGGTTACCATGTGTTTGACAAATATCACATGTCTTACAATAATTATAACAATCTTTAAAAAGGGTGGGCCGGTGATAACTGCATCCAAGATCCTTCTTCTTGTAAGTTGTCCGAGAGAAGTGCCCTCCACATGTACCATTGTGGAATTATTCTAGCAGCTCCTTCCCTTGATCATGTCCAATCGCCCTCTCAGATCTTGTCCATCGTGTCTTATTCGAAATAATACTCCATGCGAGAATAGAATATGGACGACCGGCTTGAGTAATCTTTCTCTTAGTCTTTGCATTGGCACCATCAGGAAACTTGAATTCATTCAGATAATTCCAAATATCTATGTATTCACTAGGGATTGTGTCAAGGGATAACAATGCTACATCGGGGAAATCATCATCATCACAAGATGATCCTAAACCATCATAGGCTCGAGAGAGTGCATCTGCATTGACATGCTTCTTTCCTGGCCTATCTATAATATCAAATTCAAATTCTTGTAGCAAAATTATCCATCTTGCTATCCTCCCTGATGGGTTAGGCTTATTTACAATATATTTTAGAGCCTGATGATCTGTTACAACTAGAAATTTTTTCCCTAGCAAGTAATTTCTAAACTTCTTTACAGAAAAAATGATAGCCAGAGCCTCTTTTTTAGTTACAATATAATTTACCTCAGCACTGCTCATTTGTCTGCTCCCAAAGTAAATTGGATGTTCATTCCCATTTTCATCCTTTTGGCTCAAAGTACTTCCTAGTGCTGCATCTGAGGCATCAGTGTACACAATGAATGGCTTGCTCCAATCTGGATTCTTCAAAATAGGTGAAGACACCAGGGCTTCCTTCAGTTGTCCAAAAGCTTCATGTACCTTATTTCCTGGTTCATAAGTAACATCCTTCTTCAAGAACTGGGTTAGTGGCTGTGTAATCTTTGAAAAATTCTTGATGAACCTTCTATAGAAACCCACATGGCCTAAAAATGATCTCAACTTACTTCTATTCATAGGAAATGGTAAATCTTTGATTTTTGAAACTTTATCAGGATTAGTACCAATATCATCTCTGGATACTGACATGCCCTAACAAAATGCCTTTAGAACATCCAAAGACACACTTTGTAGGGTTTAGAGAGGCTTGTGCTTCATCTAACCTTTGAAATGTTGTCTCCATTTGGTGCAGTGGTCCAACTTGCTCCCATAGATGCAAAATCATCTAGAAATACTCGATGAAGTTCCCAATGTAGGGTTCGAACACCCTATTCATCAGCTTATTTGGAATGTTTTGGAGCATTACACAACCCAAAAGGCATAACTCTATAAGCAAACGTTCCCCAAGGAGTGGTGAACGTGGTCTTGGTGATCTTTCTCGCTATACAAACTTGGTTGTAGCCATTATATCCATCAAAGCAAAACTATATCACTCCTGGCTAGCTACTTCATCCAAGATCTGATCTGAAAATGGAAGAGGGTAATGATCCTTCTTTGTTGCCTTATTGAGCTTCCGTAATCAACACAAATGCGTAGCTTCCCATTCTTTTTATTGAGATCACAATGGGAGAAACCCATTCGAATTCTCCACAAAGAAATATGAATCCTGCATCAAGCAACTTATCTATTTCTTCTTTTACAGTCTTGAAAAATTAGGATTCATTCTATATGGCATTTTCTTTATGGGCTTAGCACCATCTACCAGCTCAATAGAATGTTCTACCCAACTTACTTGACGGAGTTCCTTGTAATCAAAAGTGAATAGGTGTATGTACCTTCGAAAGAGCTAGAGGTAGGATTCCTTCTCACTCTCCATCACAACATCACCAATCTTTATTTGTTGGAGACGATCATCAACTTCTTCTTCAGATAATTTTATGGGGTCATGAGTTGGTGTGACTAGAAGGATATCCATGACTGAAACATCCACCTCGCTTTCTTCATCTTGGTGTCCACTTCTTTTTGGTACTAGAGTAATCAGAGGATGTCCAATCATTAGTTTCATCACTTGAATCCACAGGTTCTGCTTTATGATGTCAAGGGATCACGTTTATCTTCACCCTCTCTACCACGTCCAAGTGTCATGAAACCTTCATTCTAGTAGTTTCTTGCATGAACTCTCCTTAGCCATGGTCTTCCTAGCAGAGATTGGCACGCAACAAAGTACCATTTTCATCACACCGAAAGTATACCACACATACAACACCCATAACAGATATTGCCACATTTGAAACTACACCTTCTGGTTTAGTTTTTCCCTTATTTAATGACCTTAACATAAGTGTTGAAGGGCGATCAATTTTTAAACCCAACATATTCATTACAGACTCGGTCATTACATTAACTGCAGCACCTCCATCAACTAAGACATAATGAATTGAAATACCATTACATAATACCTCGGCTTGTGGATCATAGTGATCCGCATTTGCCTCCAAAATAGGGACCTTAACCTCCTTCCTTTGTCGAGCATTGAGTCCACTTCGCAACTCCCGCCTCTTCTCAGAAGACATAGCCAAGAGTTGACCATATGTAATATTTGCAAACCTTTTGGACACATCTTCTAAGATGTAGTATGGTCCTTGCCCTCGCGAAATCGAAAATCCTGCACACCCAACTTTCCTCTCCTATGTTTCTTACTAGTTTCTTCTTTCATCTTCTTAGGATCATTTCCATCTTGATTATCTTTTTCTTTCTTTCTTTTTGTTACAAACACATCTACTTCATTATTTCTGCTCTTATCTACTACATCAAAAGAATTCACAGTGCTTTTCCTTTATCATTATCTCCTTTACCGGATGTAGAAGCTCTATCGGACAATTATACTTATAATGACCCTTTTATAACAACCATAACATACAACTTCAGAAATATTTCTTTTTGGACCTCTATCTCCTCCTTGAGAACTAAATTCCTTTCCTGAAGAAGATTAATAGTTAATCGACCCATCTTTTTGAGCAAATCTTCATACTCGGTAGATGCACTAGGAGAAATATTTGTGCTCACCGGGAGTGGTTGTGGATTACGGACCAAAGGTCTTTGGTGTAGGCTCTACTTTAGCAACAATTTCTTTGGGCTTCTCTTCCATGCTTTCTTCTTGCCTTCTTGGAATGTCCTTTGCTTGTTCAATGGTAGTGGGCGGTCATACTTCACTCGTTGTTTGATCTCTCGGCTTCATCCCAAGAATGAAGTGCTTACTGAGAGGAGATTATCCACGCCATTCATCAACCCATCCGCTAATCCTTCCTTCGGATGGGCATCAAGCTTCCTCCTTAGCTCTAGAACACGAGCATGATAATCCCTTATCTTCTCCTTCTCTCCTTGTGATAACTTTGTGATCTTGATCATGAGATCTCGCATATTTCGTTGTTCACCAAATTCTTCAAGAAAACTTTCGGTTAATAAATCCCATGAATTTTTCACATTATCACCTAGTGTTTCAAACCACCTAAGTTTGAACCATCAAAAAAGGTAGGAAAAATTCAGTCCATTGTTCCCTTCTTATAAGGCCATTACAAATACAAGATCGTTTAAACTCTTGAATGAAAGAAGAAGCATCTTCATTAGATTGAGCTGAAAAAACAGGAATCTTTCCCATTTTCAAAAGTAACCACCGTGAAATACCAACCCACAAGTACAATCAACAAGACTTATGTGCACAAATAATTGGAATCACTATACTAGAAAGTGACTTTAAACCTTTTTACAGTAAAATAGAAATGACCACGGTAAACTATGGTAAAACTTGACTTACTGCGGTAAAAACTGACTTTACTGTGGTAAACACTATTCACGGTAAAAAGTGAAGTTACTGCGGTAAATACTATTCACGGTAAAAAGTGACTTTACTGCGGTAAATACTATTCCCAGCAAAAATGACTTTACCATGGTAACTACTATTCATGGCAAAAATGACTTTACCATGGTAACTACTATGCACAGTAAAAACAAGGTTACCCTCCAATTGATTTTTGACTAAGTGGGAATATCTCTCCAAGAAAATCCACCAACGAGGAATGGTCTCGCAACGGAACCAAAATGTCATCACCAATCCGGCACTATGATAATTCTTCACCGGGAACTCCTCGTGCTATGATTATTTACTAATGCATGACCTTTAGTTTGGTGGATGTAACTGAAACAAAACAACAACATAACATAAGAATACCATCGACTATGATAAGACAGAATGATGACAAATATAAAATATCAAAGTAAATTATAATATTAACATGAAATTCATACAATCTCACCCATGAGGTACTTCAAGTGTTATTGACTTCACTTGCCTTTCACCAAGACTATGGGAGAAACTTTACAATTACACCTCTTAATGGCTTCTTCAACACACCTTTAAACTGATGGCTTCCTTCGCACACTTCCTACAATATTTCTCACTACTTCCTTCTATGCTAAATGAGGGGGGTGGCCTCTCTATTTATAGAACTTCTAGGCTTATCCATCTTATCTCTAAGATAGGATAAGAAATCCACTCTGACGAATCATATTTCATACCTTAACTCTTATCTGTATATGTAAGCTTATCTTTTAAGATAAGATAAACCTTATCATTTTACATGGGTTCCACATTTTTAGAATTTTTACAAATAAAATATACAAAATATTTATGACCTCACTCCTTGTCCTTATTACCAATATAATATTTCTAATTCCTAATCACGTAGACCCTACTTCTCTAATTACCCAAACTTTGACATTTTAACATTACCGGACCACTTACGACAAATATTTACTTTTTACAACATTCCTATTGTACTTTGACTGTTACCGTACTCCACATTATTGGCGGCACCGTACTGACGGCGCCGTTATCTTCTATCAGATGCTACTACTAATTATACTTAACAACATCATATTCCTAATACATACATTAATGAAATAGAAATTACAGAGGAAAATTTTAGTGTCGACAGGCGCCTCCATCAAGATGAGATAATTCAAAAGAGTTAGCCTCTGCGAGAATCGATACTATATGGGCCATTCCAAATGCATGAAAATTTGAATGACACCCTGGTTTAGCTCTTTCAGATCCCATTTTAATACCAAGTCCCGAATTTGAAATCTTGAGGCCTATCCTTTCTGTCAAACCACTTCTTTGTTGATTGATGATGTTGTTCTAGCTTGATCATGGAATAATTCCTTGATTCTTCAAGTTCAACCAAATCTACCATTCTGATTTCTCTTTGGTTCGTGCCTTTGAATTCCAGCGGTTGGGAAAGTGCTAATGAATTCAACTCAAGTATTAAAGGAAGTGTATCCTCCTTTCCATAGAAAATATTATAAGGCAAAGTTCCCATTTCTTTCTTCATTGTAATTATATCTACGTAGAGCACACATGATACCTTTGTGTGCCATTGTCTTTAGCTAATATTCAATTTCCACTTCATGATTCAGATCAAGTTCTTATTTGTTTACTCTGCCAAGCCATTACCTTGAGGGTAATAATTAGAAGAGGTCTTCAACTAAATACCAAGACAAAGCCTAATAAGTGATTTTAGTACTAAGGAAGGATTTTGCATTATCAGAGATAATGGTTAAAGGAATGCCAAACCTTGTTACAATACCCTCGAGAAATTCAAGGATGAATGAATTAGTTGATTCCTTGAGTGCGACAACCTCCATCCATTTGGTGAAGTAATCCGTAGCTATTAACACCCACTTTTGGCCAATGCTTAAAAGAGGATTGATCATACCTATGAAGTTTATACCCCATCGTGCAAAAGGATTACCTACTTGAATTGGTCGGAGGGAAAGCGTTGTTGATTTCTTCTTTCTTGCAAAGAAATTACATTATTTGCATTTCATAACCCACTTGTGCACGTCTACGACAAGGGTGGGCCAAAAGAGTCCTGTCATTATAATATTCATTGTTGTAGTCTTGGAAGAGAAGTGTCCACCAGAGAATCCATCATGAAATTATGATAACACTTTTTTGATTTGTGTGCCATCAATACACCATAACAACACACCATCAAGATTATTTTTGAAGAGAAGGCCATCAATCAGAACATATGGAATAGATTATAGCCTTAGATATCTTATCTTTTCTTTGTTCAAACAACGAGGGTACATGCCCTTAGAAAGGAATGTGATCATGTCTTTCATCCACCTGCGCCGCACACACTAAGATTTGCATCTTGCTTAGGTTCAACGCGTAGGAGATCCTCATCTAGAATAAGTGAAATCTCAGTTCATTCTGCGTGTCCTTAATAAGCTATCTACAGAGTGTGGTACCTCTAACCTGATTCATGGTTTTTATAGTCACATCATACTCCATGATTTTGGTCACCCACCTTTCTCTTTTCTCACCGATTTATGCTCCCATGGTGAAGTATCTAACACCTTGATGTGGTTTGTGGCAAGCATGCTCTTGAATTTATTGAGTGCGTGTATGATGGCATAGACTTGTTTCTTCATGTGACTATATTTTGGTTCATAATCCTTCGGTGTTTGATGAAGAAAGCCACTAGCTGCTCTAATCCTTATTCATTTTCTTGTGCTAGGAAAAAAAAACACTCGCATTAGATCCATAAATGTTGAAATCCTTTAAGTAGTTCGGATTAATGAGCGTTGGCGCATAAGAAATCTCTTTCTTAATCTTGTTGAAGCTTTATTTTCCTTCGTTGTCCACTTGAAGGATGTGTCATTTTTTAGCATGAGGGTGATGGGCCTGACTAATCCTACAAAGTTAGGAATGAATCTCCTACCATAGTTTATTTTTTTGAGGAATAATCAGTAAAGCTTTCTTATGCTCGGGTAGGAAAGCGCCGGGATGGCTGCGACACACTCATGATCAATTATGATGCCATATTTTGAGACCACATGCCCTAAAATCTTTCCTTATGCCATAGTAAAATTGAATTTCTTGGGGTTGAGAGATACCCCAAACTTTTTGCATCTCTCAAAGGCTTTCTCTAGATGCGTCATGTGATCCATGCCTTACTTTGAGAAGACGGTTATGTCATCGAGGTAAACCATGATGAAATCATTAATGTATCGTTTGAAGGCATTATCCATGGTGCGCTAAAATTTTGTTCCTGCGTTCGACAGACCGAAGGGTATCTTCTGATATGCATGTCCCCCACTTGGTTGTAAACATTGTTTTAAATTGATCCTCTTCTTGAGCAGATCGATCAAGCTAGAGTGCCCATCCAACATGGAAAATCTCTGCTCCTTAGAAGGAAAAGGATAATGATCCTTGAGGGATGCCTTATTCAAATCTATGAAATCTACACTGAATCTGATTTCACCCTTCTTCTTGCGCACTGGAACAAGATTCATAACCCAAGTAGAGTACTTGATCATAAATATTATCTTTTCCTCAATGAGTTTAGACAATTCTTTTCTCATGAAGGGCTCTATCCTTGGATTGATTGGCCTTTCCTTTTTCTAATGGGATTGATACCCATATCAAGATCAATGGGGTGTTGAGAGACACTTGTATCAAATCCTTTGAGGTCTTCATACTCCCATGAGAATATATCACTATATTTCGAAAAAGAGAGATGAAGGCCTTCCTTTCATTATGCACACAAGATTTACCGAGCAACAACACCTTGCCACATGCAATAGTGAGTGTGGAGCATGCTTCTTATGCCACCCACATATTTTTTTCTTCATCCTTGAACTCATCATTGGGGCTGGATATTTTCTCTAAGGTGACCATCCTGCAGGTAACTTGTTTTTCTTCGGATGGATCACTTGTTCACCACAACTCTTATGCAAGTCATCTTGCATCGTTGAAGAGAACTAAAATTCATTCTCAATGAACTGGATGATATGTGTGTCTATCAAACACTTGCTAGCTGGTGTTGTTATCTAGAATAGATGGTCCGATTACCATCTTGACGTGCTACGTGTTTCCCTTGAAAAAATCCTTTGTAGGATAAAACTATGAACTAAGCGCAACCATCTAATCAACTTCTTTTTTTCATCTTCCTTGGTACCATGTACATATTTAGAGAATCAAATCTCTCAAAGAGGTCTAAAAATATATGTTTGTAAGCTTTGAGAATCTTATTCTTTTTTGTGCACTTTTTGGTGACCTAGTGGATAACCAATTCTGTGTCCCCAAATATTTGTAGATCTTTAATCTTTTCTTTTTTTTTTCAACAATAAGCGAGACCATGCACCAATGCTTCATATTCTTCTACGTTATTGGAGCATGTGAACTTTAACCTATGCACAATTTTTTTTTCTCATTCTTGGGAGAAACGAGAACAACACCCATGCTCGTGTCATTTATGCTTCTAGAACCGTCAAAATACAATTCCCACAGACTAGAGTTTTATTTATTTTTCTTGAGCGCATGTGGAAACACAAATTTTTCCTCCAGGATGTAATAAGTGCCAAGCCAAGTTTAAAAATATTCGATCTCTTCAGCATATGGATCAAATTTTTGGTTCCTTTCGCCCATTCATCTAGCACTAAGTCAAGTATAGGAGGAGGGACAAGTTTCTCTTCGAAAATGGAATTTTTCCTTCTTGAATTAAGTAGTTGGCTTAGAGAGGAGATGAGTCATATGACTCAACATGATAGGAAAATATTGGCTCAAATTTTATGGTAAAATGGGTACCATACCTTGTCTTTAGTAACATATGGGACCAATCAGAAGACAAGTAACCACCCACTTTAGCAGTAAAATCCCTTGATAGACATAAGGAAAATAAAGGAGGTAGGTTAATGATTGACACATCTTGAGTTAAGGTGAGGTTAGGACATGCATGGAGGGTTAACTCAAGATCTTTTATGACTTCCAAGGTAGTGACATTTGAGCCATCAAGTTACAAGACTCCTTTGGACACGGGGTTGTACTTAAGACCTAGGACATCAATAATTTTCTTAGGCATGACATAAGTAATAACGCCTGAGTCAATCATGCAATTGTGCACAAGGTGTTTGCCTATGATAAAAGGCATATAAAAGGGTGGGGTTTTACAACCCTAATTACTTTCTTCTCCTTTGCATGACAGATATTGATAGTAGCATGCGGTCTCTAGGCAATTGGATTTGTGTGTAGAAGTTGTGATAGAGCTTCATGCAATAGGTCACGCTGAGATGGAATGAAAAATGCGTCCCAAATTGTGACATTTATATTTGTCATCTTCATCTGGTCCAAAATGATGAATGGGATGTCCAATGACTTGCGCATTTGGGACACAACAACATATTTTCTCATTTTTCAAGGGCGAAGTATAGGGCCTTAGCTTGCACAAAGGATTGACCTACCAAAGAAGGAGGGCACACCACTTTAGGAGGAGTGTTGTGTGGAACCTCATGTGTAGGAACTTGTGCACCTTTCCTGTTGGATGCCTTGGATGCATCTCTTTTCTTTTGAGGATCGGCCTGTGTTGCAAGAATTGAGACTTATGCACCATACTTGAGCATTCTCTTCTTATATCTTGTGTTATTAGAAACTTGGGCATGTGGTCCATTTCTATCATCTACAACTTGATTGATTACACAAAATTCTTTAGTGCCAAAGAATATCAAGTTGGGCTTCAAAAGAAACCTCTGGCTTTTCTTGATTCTCAAGCTCGCTTGTGCTTGTGGAAGGTTCATAGTTAGAAGCAACATGAATCATGTAGGCCCATGCACGTGCAACATTAGCACAGTGATACTAACCATGAGGCATGTACAAGGGAAGCACCATTCTAACTCTTGCATAATGTTGTTTTGAACTGGAACAAATTTTTGGCTTGTGTTGGGTGATGGGAGAGGCTATGTAGGAGCAACCACTTGCAAGGGCAAGTGCGCATTAACATGCCATCTATAATTATTTTGGTTCTACCCATATCTTTGGTTTGCATATTAATTCTACTAGGGCTGATTGTTTTGGTTATACCCTAATTAGAACTATTTCTGGAGGCTTGTGCCTTCCATTTTTCCAAAGATATGACCTTATTAGACAATTTTCTAATTAGGGCCTTCAATTATTCATCTTATTTTTGTTGCGTGGGAGAGTATGATGTGGATACATCAGGTGAGTGATCTGCTCAAGAATGGGAGAAATGGTAGGATGGGGTGCATGAGACATTTACGGAAATTTGGGTGCGCATTGGTGTCCAGTGGCTAACTTTCTCACCTAAATAAGAATTTTTAATGCCCTTATTACAATGTTGTAAGAAATAGGAAAGGTTCTACCTCCCATGGATTGAATCATGACTAAAATGTCACTATTCAAATCCCTTAGGTAATACAAGAAAGCATATTGGGTTGTAGGTCTTACCACCAGAGGTACCTTGTCCCAAGTATTACGGAATTTGATATTAAAATTAATCATTTTTTCATTGGACATTCTCTTTGTTGTAGTAAGTTGTTCCACCAATTATAGGTGATATGACTTCTCTTAAAAATAGTTACATACAAATAACCCAAGCTCATCCCAAGTGGCAATAGATGTAGGTCTCAGGCCTTGGTACCACTTGAGCACTTTACCTTTGAATGAAGATGAAAGTATCACTGATCGCTACATATTCTTGTGAGATGAGATATATAGAGAACACATTGACCACATCTTAGATGTGCTTAACAGGGTGACTTTATTCTCACCAGTAAAATATGGGATACTATTGAGTGTGGTTACTAACATATTATGTTGTGCATTGAGATTGAGAGGGCTTCCACCCGGTGAAGCGGAAAATTTCTTTGGAGGAGGTGGTTGCAATGCCATGGTAGGGAACGTAGGTCTTTGTGAGGAGGATTGAAATTCTCATGACACGCTAGAGATGGAGATGCACGTGCAAGTGTTCTACTATGTACTCTCCTAAGAGATAGCTGGAGGTACATGAAAAACACTTCAACTACTATGTTTTATCTCGTATGCACTCTTCTCATGAAAGGTGCTCAAGATTTCTGAAAACAGTAGATCTAGATGTTGGGAGTTGCCAGATGTGTTGAAACAACCCTCTAAAGGATGGAAAACCCTAAATCACACACTAAACTTAATGATGCTAAAATTTAAGCTTTCAATGCTGGTCCCACTAGGTGTGCTAGAAACTATTGGTGAGTAAAATTACACCCGTGTTTCAAATTTGAAAGAACTTAGTTGTTTGAGTCAAAAAAGGGATTTCTATAAGTTGTGGGACCTTGCACTCTTGAGACAAACCTCCAGAGAAGGCCGGTTCCTCTACCTATTTCTACTGTTACTACTACTCCTAATGATGAAAGTAAAACCTAAGCTAAAGATGCCAAGGGACCAAGGATAGAAGGAGAACATGAAAATGGAAAACTAAAACTAAGGGGATCGATAGGAACAGAAAGAAGGGGAGTGGAATTGATAAGATTTGAGTGAATATGAAGGAGAATGTGCAGAGGAAGGCTAGACATGCGTAATACAACCACACACTCATTTTCATGAAACACAATCAGAAAAGGATATGTAAGGGACGTGAGATAACACATCAAGCACACAATTCAAGAGAAAGGAAAGAAAGAATAATAACAACAAGTTAAGGTAGAAGATATCAACAAAAAATGCTTCTATTACTTTTGAAATGCACAATGATTATAATGGCATCGAAGTCGATATCCACATGCAAATATTAGATCTAATGGTTTCGCAACTCAAAATACAAGGTAATGCCTATACTGTTGAAAGGATTCAACCCTTTACAATGAGAAATGCTCTTACATTTATAGATGAATCGATGAGAGAAGAGGAGGGAAAATCTGATTTGAAAACTCAACCACCAACAACCAACAATGAATGATTGCAAATCTACCTACATATATGTGAAATACACTTCTCCATGTATATTTGGCGTGTGAGAGAAGAAAAGGGGTGAGATCTAAATAAAACTAGGTGGTTGGATCAATTAGATAATGTATTAATGGCATGATAGACATCTTCTAGCTTCTCACACACTCAATCCCAATGAAAGTTGAACTTGAGTGATCTAAAGTGTAACCCACATCATCAGCTATTTTTTCATTTTTACCACATTGCAAATATTCAACACCCCATTGGCATGTTTTGATAGGTTGTGTGTGATTCACTCAATGTCTAACAGTCCATGTGGCACAAGAACTAGCATAGAGGAAGGTGCGACAACATGCGAAGGAAAGGGGCATGGGAAAATATAACAGGAGGTGCACAAAAGTAATGCACGTGGGAGGAATATAAGGAATACCTCTTTGGAGGAATGTATGGAATAGGAATAATCATTACAAAATAATATGCGGCAGCAAGGGAGAGGGTGTGCAAGGATACTAGGGGCTGAGCTAATTTGGGAAATAGGTCTATAACACGCGCAGGATGAATAAACTGCTGGGAAGAAGGTGAATGCACATAAATCAGGCACGAGGGAAAATGGAACAGATAGAGGAAAAGGAAGGGAAGATTAAATAATAGGAAAGGAGTGTGAAATGGCACACGTGGAGCAGGATCCAAGGAACATGTTAAAATAAAAATTGAAGTGCACACAACTCGCATGATATAGAACCTCCGAGCTGAATAGAAATCCAAGTAATCTAAATAACTAGAGGAGTTATTTAGATAGCAGTACCTACTATCCCAACCACCCGTTGGAATCGACACTAAATTTAGATTACAATGGTTTAATTTGTGAGGGAGAATTGGAATCCTACGGACACGGGCATCACACTTCATCTTCTTCATGCAAAGATACAATCTTAATTAAACACTCCATTCCTTCTAATGTATTTTTTTCCAAATGACTTTATTTTATAAAAAATAAATAATGCTAGGTTTTGAAATAACTTTAGTGTCAAAATTGGAGATAATTGTAATAAAATAAAATACCATATTCACTTGGGCATGTTGGATTCTAAAGACAACTTACCAAGAGTCATTTTTATCATGCTAAGGGTAAAACATAGGTCAAAACCATGAGAGTGTCGTCATACATGAAACTTGTGTTCTACAATGAAGTTACACACCAAGGGTAATATGATAGCTCTAATGTAATAAAAATATTTGAATGATGGAAAATCATGCAATAGAAAAACATGTCTGCTCATACTCATAGATAAAAAAAAGGAGGGTACATATAGGAGTGTTGTATAACTCCCGTTCCTGAGACAATCATCCTTGTAAGAGGGAAAGATGAGTTACGATTCCAAATAGGGAATGTAACTCCTATGATGCCACTGATGCATATAACAATGAAAAATTCAATGAAGTTATTTTCCACTTATCATATAACTCCTAATACCTATGAAATTTCTAGGTGAGAAAACTCACCACGTGATGTGGACAAGACCCCTAGGATGATGAGGCAAGTCACACACATCAAGACCCCCTTCATCAAAGCCAAGGAGAGGTCATGGAAATTTATAATAGAAAGAGAAACCCCTAAAAAATAAGAAATATGTGTCAATGGGGCTTGACAACTAAAGGCTTGATAAGGAGCCCATGTAGAAATAACATCTCTCTTGAAATAAGAAAGGGAAAAAGGGACTAGAAAGCGCGAAGAAGATGGGAGGATATAATAGACCTCACCTAAAGAAGAGACTACAAGTGAAGAAACTTCACCTCAGTGAAGGGATTGGTGAATATGTCTGCAACTTGATCAATAGTATGAAAATATGCAAGTTGATGAAGCCTTCATTTATCAATTACCGTATGAAGTGCATACGGATATCAATGTGCTTCATCCGTTGATGCTGAAATGGATTTTGGAAAATTGAGATGGTGCTCATGTTGTCACAATAGATAATGGTAGGCCACCAAAAGTGAATACCAAACTCTGTCAAGATACCCTGTAACCAAACAGCTTTTGTGGAAGTATTAATTGCTCCTATGTACTCTACCTCTGTAGATGATATGGATATTACATTCTGATTCTTGCTAGACCAACTGACAAGACCTAAACCAAGAGAGAATCTATAGCTCAAGGTATATTTCTGATGATCTAGGTCATCAACCCAATCAAAATGTGTATATCTAACTAATTCAATCTCTATCCCTCCTAAGTAGTGAATGTCATCTTTATGAGTTCCACAAACATAGTGAAGGATCCACTTCATCGCTTTCCAATGCAACTCATGAGACTCTTGCATAAATCGTTACATGATCCCAACAACATATGATAGATTCATTCGAGTGTGAGTTAGCTAAATCAAGCTCCCCACTAACTATCAATAAAGGGTACCATCAACTAAGGGAGTAGAGAAATCAGAAACCAACTTAACCCTAGAAAGGAAAGGAGTAGGAGAAGGCTTACAATCATACATGTGAAACCGAGAGAAAATCAAGGGATTAATTAGGCTACGAAATCACAATTCCCAAGTCAGATTGTGAAATATAGATCCCAAGAAAGTAATGAAGCAATCCTAAGTCGACATGGAGAACTTGTTGGCTAAAGCAATCTTCATAGAATCAATGATAGAGGAAGAGTTTCCCATGATCAACAAGTCATCAACATACAAAATAAGAATGAGCATGGAGTCATCTTGCTATAAATGTAAACATTTGAGTCAACGTGACATCAAGTGAACCATGATGCAAGTAAAAGGGGTTTATTTCAGCATACCAAGCCCGAGGGGTCTGTTTAAGGCCATAAGGAGACTTATTTAACTTGAAAATGAGGGAGGGATCATGGACATAACCCAAAGGTTGTTCCATGTAGATCTCTTCCTCTAGGTCCTCATGAAGGAAGACACTCTTGATGTCCATCTGGTGGACTTCCCATCTATTGGTGGTAGCGATGGTGAGGGTGATTCATATAGAATTCATCTTTGTAACTAAAGAAAAGGTTTATGAATAATAAACCACGAGATACCTGGGAGAAAAGCTTGGATACAAGGCACGCTTTATACTTATCAACTTTTCTATCAACACCATAATTTTTCCGGTACACCCACTTACACCAAATGATTTTTCTTCCTTTCAGAAGAGGGTGATATCCCAAGTATCATTCTTCATGAGTGAGGAATACTCCTTTTCCATGGAAGAATCCCATCAAGGAAACCTAGAAGCCTCCTAGAAAGACCGAGGGTCCAAAGCGGAGGTGAAGAAGGAGTGGAGTCCAAAAATTACAAGTGGTTACATTTATCATCTCGAAGGATATATAACTAATTCTCCAACACTCTGCAAATTCTTCCTATCCCAAAGAGAACTAGGAGGATCGGGCTTAGAGTCGAATATTCTTCACTTGAGTGATAGGGGAATATGCCTCATCATCACTGTTAGAATTGGAAGACATGAATTCGAGGGTCGGGAGGAACATGACGATCAAGAGGAGGAACTCGCTTAACAACATCATCTTCGATGAGTCAAAATATGAATCAATAGGTAGAAGAACCTCGGAGGGTGTAAAAGTAGAAGTCAAATACGACTCATCAAACTTAAAACTTCTCTCAATATAAATCTTATAAGTAGTAGGGTTTGTAGAAACCTATAATTTGGTCTACATGATCTTATTACTAAGATCATATTAACTATCCTAGTATTGTGTTAATTTACTACACTACGCTAGTAAAATACCCTTTATAACCCCTTCTAAACCTCCTAAACCATGCTAATCCCTCTCTAACTAGCTTCTATAAGCTTGTTTTCCCTTTAATTAACCTTGTTTAGGTTAATTAACCCTCTTATTGAATTTCTAAAGAGAATTTGACTTTCTAAACAAATATCTTACCTTTCCAAATAACCACTTAGCTTCCTAAAATCTTGTTCACACCTCCAAATAGGTTTTTCTAAAAATCAACTTTTTGACTCCTTTTAGTCCCACATGCATCCAAAACATCCTTTTCTCAAATCCAAAAACTATAAATAGAGGGATACCCCTCCCACATTTTCCTAAGAACTCTCTCTCTCTCTCTCATTTCTGATTTAGGTCATGCTTAGGTCTTTTAGAGTCATTTCATAGTTTATTTGAGCTATTTACTTGTTATTTTCTAATCCTTTCAAAGCTTTAGGTAAATGGGAGAAGCCATTAATGGTGAGCTTCCATTCTTAAGCTTTTGAAACATCAATAAACACAAAACTGATTACTAGAGCTTTAATAGGTTCACTTATAGATAGATTTCATGGAGTAGAGAACTAATATAGTCATGTTTAGAGGTTGATTATTTGTTTCAAGATTTATATATGCATGTAAATAGGTAGCTCTTGCTTATCTCTAATTTGATGGTCATTTGAGTTGTTTGTTCTAAAGCTTTTGGGGTTTCTTTAGAGGTTCTTACCCCATTTTAATTACACACATTTAGTACTTAGGTGGGACACCTACCATTGTCCTTTAGGAGCCTTTTCTTGGATTTTCAAGTTCACGTTCATGCTTTCTAGGAGAAATAACTTGTTATTCATTTGATTTCATTTTTTAAGTAAGCTAAATCATCCTTGTTCATGCATATTTTATGGGTCTAAACTGGAAATAGGTTTCTTTGATTAACAACTAACCTATTTGATTGTTGAAAATTTTCATTTCGTGAATTTTACAGGTTTTACAGGGGGTATGCATATGTGTCCTAGAGGGGCGCATTTCCATCGAAACCCAAAGACACTGTCGAAATGGCCACACACTCGTATGGTCATATTTTTTACCGACAAGGAATTTACAAAGGGATGCGTACTTATCAGTTGTCGGCGTGTCCATTGATTGTCACATATACCCATGCCTCTGGATGTGTAGGTGTATTTTTGGCATACTGTGTTGATTCATCTTTTAGCTTACAAGCATATCCATCGGGAAGGAGGCGTCTCCATTGAAACCCTAGTGTACCTGTCTCTCAGCCCGCATAGGTGTTGGACCCATCTGTCATAAATTGCCACCATGCACACACTTTGGTCCAGGTGCGTATCCATTGGCTGGGACATGCATGCGTCGTTCTAGGTGTGTAGGTGTTTGAGTTAAAAATTAGAATTTCTCTTCAAGTTGTAAGATCAAATTTTTTGAGTTTTTCGGTTGTTCGTAGGTTCTAACAAGTGATTGTAGGTTTCTTTTTTATTTTGTTTGACTAATGTAGTTTAAGTGTTTCATTTTCTAAGTTAGAAAGAGTTTTTCAAAGTGTGTATGCTCTTCCCTCACACCTTCTAGGTGATCTTGGGAATATTTTTTTCCCAAACCTTCTTATTGCTTTCAAAACACTTACTTTATGCTTCCTAATGAATTGATCTTTCAAAATTGGTTAAAATGAACTCTAAAATTTTGCAAAAACACTTAAAGTATTTTCCATAAAGCTTTGTTTTAGTTGGGTTTCTACATTGTGTATGCTCTTCCTTCATGTCCCTTTGGTGATCTTAGGAATCAAAAACAACATGCAAACTCTCTTTCTTGATATCATTATCTATTGTGGAAAATTACTAACTCTTTGCATGTAGGGCCTAACACTTGTCAAAGAAAGGAGTTGCAAAAATGAAACCCTCTAATACATGTTTTCATACAAGTTGCTAAACAATGTGCTAATTAAAACCACATCAAGCTAAGAGAGATAAAAAACCACTTCACATCACACTGTATTGCAGGTTTGGGAAAATGGTACTTCCCTATCTGCTCAACTACAACATAACCCCTTTGGCATAACGCCTTAAGCTATAACAATGGGGGTAGGTATAGGAACCCTAAAGTAATCCACCGTTAAGTAACCTCATGGATGAAACAGGAAGCGCTCCACTTACCCACTTGACTAGATTTTACATTGTAAGTTAGAGTCAAATTTTTAGTATCGCGACCCTAGTGACGATACAACTAAATGCACTAATTTCTCATTATATCAGAAGGGGGTAAAATAAAGTCAAGATACTCCCAAATTAGTTAGTGTGACTCTTTGGGTAAATTGAGCTCGCATTTAGAAAAATGTGTACACCTAGTTGAGTGATCTTATTAGGAAATCCATTTTGTCTTGGAGCCCACTTTACTAGTCCATTATCACGTCTTGTCGAGCCATCACGAAATGATGTCTTCCTGAATGCACTAGTTGCTCATTGTATCAGAAGGGGGTAAAGTAAAGTTGGGATAATTTCAAATTAGTCGGTCTGCAAATATTTGGGTAAATAGAGATCGCATTTAGAAAAGTTGTTGACACCTAGTTGAGTGATCTTATTAGGAAAGCCATTTTTTCTTGGAGCCCACTTTATAGTCCATTATCACATCTTGTTAAGCCATCACAAAGTGACGACTTACTTGGAGTCTAAACCTTGTTTTTCAAACAAGGAAAAGAGTCCACTTGAGTTAGATCTAAGTTTCTTTCATCATGAAATTAAATGATGTATCACTTAGCTTGGTTTCTTTCTCGCCTTCGATGAGGCGAAACTCTACCCAAGTGGCACTTAGTTTATTTTCATCTTTTGATCTATACCCTTGCATTCTCGCTGCCCATTTGGGGTGAGAAGGAAGCATACCCGTGATTCTTATCAAGGACAATATTCACCACTTTTTTCCATTTACACCCATCCATGTTTGTGGTTAGGTTGTTAAACATCTAAAGTGTGTAAGTATGTTTTCATGTCTTTGATAACCCTTTGATCTTGATTTCAAGATTGTCTTCATTTCTATGATTTCGGTTCATCATTATTTCTCCTTAAGTTGTTATTTTTGCTTGCATTCTAGCCATACAATTTCAGTACTTACATCATGTTTTTAATGTTGTGAGAACTTGGTATAAGTCCCTTTATTGTACGGTTACGTTGCTGACACAACTAAAGAACTTATTGCTATACTTATACTTAGTTTTAGGTCCAATGTCACCTGAGTATTTTGAGAGTGTCGATATTGCCTTTTATATATCACAATGACATAATATTGATACTAACACCTTACTTACTAGGTTCACGTGTTGAGATAATGTTGTTACGCTATCAATATTCACAACTTCCATTTTTCAAAACTTAGGTTTCGTTGGCATTTAAACTGGTCTCAGTATATCTCCTAGAGAGATCACATCAATATCACTTTGGTATTTAGGCCTTGTTGGTACTCTAACTCGACATATGTATTAATAGGGTATTGGCACTGTTAGTTTCTCAAACATGCACCCGTGTCTTAGATCCGAAAGGATCCAGTGTCTAAGACCACAATGGAACCGTCCCCAAGTTATGGGACCTTGCACATTTGGGACAGATCTTCAGAGAAGGCCAGTTCCTCTATCTATTTCTATTGCTACTATTACTCCTAGTGCTAGAAGGGGAAACTAAGCTAACAATGCCAAAGGACTAGGGATAAAAGGATAACATGAAAGAAAAGCTATGCTAGAAGTAGATAACACCATAAAAGAGTGATGAACACTATATATTATGAGTGGGAATGAAAGGAAATGTGTGAAAGGAGGCTAGGAATGAGTAGCATAACTAAACACGTATTTACTAGATCATTCTCATGGAACACAACTAAATAAGGAACTGTAAGGGATGTGAAATGGCACAACCAACACACAATGCAAAATAAAAGGCAAGAAGAAGGAATGCAAACATGTTAGGACAAAGAATAGTCACAAAACGATGCTTCTATTACTTACATAAATGCATAGAGCTATTAAAATGGCACATGATACTGATATCCACATGCAAGAGCTAGATCTAGAGGTCTGCAACTCAAAATATAGAAAATATGAAGTCCTTAGCAGAATGCGTAAGGATCTAGAGTGTCCAACATAACAAATGAGCCTAGCTCTTACATTTATAGATGAATCTGTAGAAGGAGAAGAGAAGGAGGGAAAACTCAAATTTTAAATACAACCACCAACAAAAAGCATTCAATGCCTGTAAATCCACTTGGAAATCTATGAAATACACTTCCCCAAGCTTGTTGGTATGTTAAAGAAGGAAGGAGGGTGGATCATATCAAATTGGGTGGTTGGAGCAATCAGATCTGCTCATCAATGCTTAGAGAGATGTTTTCCCATTTCTCACCTACCAAATCCGCCAAGAATTTGAATTTAAATATCTAGCAGTGTAATGATGTCGAAACACTCTATAGAAAAAGATACAGTTGTCGAAGATTTCAGAATCATCGACACATGTAAAACATGTGTTGCGCATGTATTGGTTGAAATGATGGCCAACTGTGAAAAATATTTGTCATTTCTACCGCGTTTGGTCATTGATTTTCTACAAGGATTTGACACCCTGTTCTTTGCGCTTTGAATGGTTATGCATGACACACTCAAGCATGTCAGAAGATAATATGGCATAGAAGGGAAAAAAGGAGGGTGCAAGGAAAAGGTGCATGGAAGAAAACAAAGGAAGGAATAGAGGGACGCGTGTGTGACATGCGATGGGAAATGAGGAAAATGATGAGCAGAGAACATATAGTCAAGGAAAAATATAGAAGGTAATGGGTGTGGTGGCATGCAAGAGGGCCATGGAATTAGCTGATTGAAGCAAGTGTGAGATGTGCGTAAGGGGAAGAAGCCACTTAGGAAGAAAGAAAATGCACGAGAAGGTGGGTGTGAGGGAAGAGTGGAATAAAGAGGAAAAGTAAAATGGAAGGAGAGAACAAAAAGCGTGCAGTGTGCATGAGGAAAAGAAGGAACACCAAGGGGAAATCAGAACCAGGGAAATGTGCCAACTGAACTTGAGCACGTGAAACCTTCAATGAGGAATTGAGAGCAAAATGTGTATACAAGTTACCTAAATAACTAGGAGAGTTATTTGGATAACAATTTTGGTGACTTTCGGGGCCATCTTCCTGCTAGATGAAGAATATCAATAGCCTAGAGAATCCATTGGGCATGGATTCTACTATGTAATCATGAAACTACCCTTGTAGTCACTTAAAGATCATTTCTTGAATCTATTCTAAATCTTGCAACTACTGAGAGAGGATTTGTATTTTTGAAGCAATGGAATAGCATGCACAAGAAGCATGTAAGAAGAAAGAACTATGCACAAATAAAAATGTGTGCATAACACACTTGGAGGAATTAAAACTACTCTAATATATACAACATGATGTAGAAAACTTAATGGAAGGGTTTGAGATAGATCCCATGTACTAGGATTTTTAGCGCACCTCTGCCAAGATGAGTCAACTCGAAAAAGTTAGCCTCCTTGCAAGAACTAATGATGTATGGGCCACTCCAAAGTGCATCAAACTTTGAATGATGCTTTGGTTTAGATCTGTTAGCATCCCATTTTAAAAACAAATCCCCTACCTTGAAAAATTGAGGCCTATCCTTTCTATCAAACAATTTCTTTTTTGCTTACTGATGTTGTTCTAGCTTGATCATGACAAAGTTCCTTAGTTCTTCAAGATCAACCAACTCTTCCATTTTTATTCCTCTTTGGTCTTCGTCTTCAAATTCTAGCTACTGGAAAAGCGCTAATGAATTCAATTCTAGTGTCAAAGGAAGGGTGACCTCCTTACCATAGATAAGCTTGTAAGGAAAAGTTCCTATTGCCTTTTTGGATGTGATTCTATCTACCCAGAGCATGCACGAGACCTTTGTATTCCATTGTCTTTGGTTGATGTTCATCGTGCGCTTCATAATTCTGATCAGGTTTTTATTTTTGACTCGCCAAACCGTTGCATTGTCGGTAATAGTTGGAAGAGTATTTTTAGATCCTAATCAGTGATTTTAGTACAAGGAAGGCCGTCAAATTATCATAGATAATGGTTTGAGGAACACCAAACCTTGTGATGATACTTTTGAGAAATTCAAGGATGACTAACTTGGTTGATTCCTTGAGCGTGACAACTTCTGTCCATCTAGTGAAGTAATCTGTAGTCATCATTGTTGTAGTTTTGACAGAGAAGTGTCCACTAGAGAATCCATCGTGAAATTTTGCTAACACTTTTTAGTCGCGCATTGTTGATACATCTTAACAACACACCATCAAGATCCTCTTAAAGAGAATTCCATCGATCAACACATAAGGGATAGATTGTAACATCAGATGTCTTCTCTTTTATTTTTTCAAACCAAGAGGGTATGCACCCTTGGAAAGGAATTTGGTCATGTCCTTCATCCACTCATGCACGCTAGGTCTCGTATTTTGATCAAGTTCTTTCCATAGGAGGTCTTCATCCAGGAATAATGAAGCCTCAGGTTCACTTTTTCCATCCTCGTGATCTGCCTATAGAGGACACTACCTCTTTCCAGCTTTATGGATTTAATAGTCACATCATATTCCATGATTTTGGTCACCCATCGTGCTCTTTTCTCATTGATTTCTACTCCCATGATGAAGTCTTTGACAAAAGAGTGGGATACTAACACCTTGATATGATTGGTGGTGAGCATACTCTTGAATTTCTTGAGCATGCACATAATGGAAATGAATTGATTCTCCATGTGACTATACTTTAGTTCATAATCCTTTAGATTCTAGTGAAGAAAGCCTTTGGTTGTTCCAACCCTTATTCATTTTATTGTGTTAGGACAACAACAATACTTGCATCACCACCAAAAGCATAAAGGATGAAATCCTTTGAATAATATAGATTGATAAGTGTTGGTGCACAAGCAATTTCTTGCTTGATCTTGTTGAAGCTTTCTCTTCCTTCTACTATCCATCCAAAGGCTGTGTCCTTTTTAAGCATCAAGGTGATAGGATGAACCAGTCTTGCAAAGTTAGGGGTAAAATTCCTAACAAAATTGATCTTACCAAGGAAGGAGTGTAGGGAATTTTTGTCCATGGAAAGGGAAAGAGCTAGGATGGCTGAGATGTACTTAGTATCAATTACAATGCCATCCTTTGAAACCACATGGCCCAAGAGCTTTCCTTGCGCCACCAAAAATTGCACTTCTTGGGATTAAGAGATACCCCAAACTCTCTGCATCTCTCAAAGAATTTTTCCAAGTGTGCCATATGATCTACGTTCTACTTTGAGAAGACTGTTATGTCATCAAGGTAAACCAAGATGAAATCATTGATGTAACCTTTGAAGGAAATATCCATGGCATGCTGAAATGTGGCACTCATGTTTGAAAGAACAAAGGGAATCTTTTTATATGCATATGTCCCCCATTTGGTTGTAAACATTGTTTTGAATTGATCCTCTTCCTTGACCAAAATCTGATTGAAACCTGAATATCCATCTAGCATAGAGAATCTCTGTGCACCGGCCACATTATACGAGAATATACTCCATCAAAGGCAAAGGATAATGATACTTTAGAGATGGCTTATTTAAATCTCTAAAATCAACACAGAGTCTGATTTGACCATTCTTCTTATGCACTGGAACTAGATTCGTGACCCAAGTAGAGTAATTGATGGGGAAAATTGATTTTTGCCTCAATGAGTTTGAATAATTCCTTTCTCATGAGGGGCTATATCTTTGGATTGACCGGCTGTTGCTTACATCGATGGGCTTGATACCGGGATCCGAGTTAATGGAGTGTTGAGTAACACTTGGATCTAAACCTTTGAGGTCTTCATACTCTTATGAGAAGATATCACTATATTTTTGACAGAGAGAGATGAAGGCATGTTTCTCTTCATGCACACAAGATTTACTGAGGAATAAATCCTTTCCACACGTAATATTGACTGGGGAATAGTCTTCTTGTGTGGCACACATGTACCTTTCTTCACCCTTGAACTCATCATCAGGGCTAAACATTTTCTCTAAGGTGACCATCCCTTTAGGTAACTTGTTTGTCTTCAGTTGTATCACTTGGTCACCATAGCTGTCATGCAAGTTATCTTGCATGCTTGATGAGAACTCAGCTTCATTCTAGATGAATTGGACGATCTACATGTCACTATCAAATACTTTTCAATTGGTGTTGTTGTCTAGAATAGATGGCTTGATTATAATATTAATGTGTTGAGTGTTTCTTTTGACATAGTCCTTAGCAGGAGAGAATTATGAACCAAATGTGGCCATCTGGTTAGATTCCTTGTTCATTTTGTGTGGCACCACCTATAGATTTAGAGCATCAAAGCTCTCAAGGAGGTCCCAAACTCTATGCTTATAAGCTTTGATAAGCTTATTATTTGTCTATAATTTTTGGTTACTTGATGGCTAACCAATCATGTGTCCCCAAAGATGTGCAACACCTTAATTTTCTTCTTCTCAGCAATGAGCAAGCCATGCACCAGTGCTTCATACTCTGCCACATTTTTAGAACATACAAACTACATCCTGTGCATGAAGAAGAATTTCTCATCCTTAGGGGAAATGAGAACCACTCCTGCTCCTGCACCATTTCTACTTCTAGATCCATCAAAGTAAAAATTCCATAGACCAAGCTCCACACTTTCTTTCTTGAGCATGTGTGGTAGCGTAAATTCTTCTTCAAGAATGTAGTAAGTACCAAGCCCATTTTCATAAGCTTCAGTTCTTCAACATATGGATCAAATTTATGGTGTCTTTCCTCCCATTCATCAAGCACTAGGTCAGGAATAGAGGGTGGAAGAGACTGCTCTTCAGGAACTAAAGCTTGTTCTTTGATTAAATAGTTGGCTTGGAGAGGGGATGGGACATATGACTCTACATGATAGGAAAATATAGGCTCAACTTGTATGGTAAACCGGGTACCATACCTTGTCTTGAGTAACATATGAGACCAATCAGAAGAAAAGTAACCACCCACTTTAGTAGTAAAGTATCTTGATAGACATAGGGCAAACAAAGGAGGTAGGTCAATGATAGACACATCTTGAGTTATGGTCATACTTGGACATGAATGGAGGGTTAACTCAATATCCTTGATGACTCCTAAGGTGGTGACCATTTAGCCATCAAGTTGCAGGACTCCTTTAGACAAGGGGCTATATTTCAGACCTAAGACATCAACAATTTTCTTAGGCATAACATAAGTACTAGCACCCGAGTCAATCATGTAATTATGCACTAGGTGTTTGCCTATGATCAAGGACATGTATAAGGGTGGGGTTTTAACAACTTTACTTACTTGTTTCTCCTCTTATTTGAAGACATTGATAGAAGTACGTGACTTCTACATAACTAGATCAACGCGTGGGAGTTGTGCTAAAGCTTCATGCAATAGATCTCTTTGAGAAGGAATGGTTAGGGCATCCCACATTGTGACATTTATGTTTTTCTCTTCATCTGGTCCAAAATGCTAAATGGAAGGGCCCTCATCTTATACATTTGGGGAAAAACATCCTTTCTTGACTATTCATGAATGAAAGCATGGAATTTAAATAAACAAGGGCCTTCACCTACCAAAGGAGGAATGCACGTAGCTTCGTATAAGGAGATTTGCATGTTATGTCTTGTGTAGGGCCTTGAGTGCCTTCCTATAGGATGCCTTGGCTACATCTTTCTGCTTCTAAGGATATTCTTGTGTTTTTGGGATTGGGACCCGCGCACCTGACTCTAACATTCTTTTCTTGTATCTTGTGTTGTCCATAACTTGGGTATGATGTCTGCTTGTATCATCTACTACTTGGTTGATTACGCAAAATCCTTAGTGCCAAAGAACATAAAATTTGTCTCTAGAGGAGCTTTTGGTTTCTCTTGGTTATCTGTTTTAGGGGCACTTGTTGAAGGTTCACAAACTGAAACATTTTGGACTATAAAAGTCTGGGCGCACGTGACATTGGAAAAATGATATTGACTACGAGGCATGTTGTAAGGAAAGCACCATTTTGACTCCTATTCTAAATTGTTCGAATTGGAACAAACACCCAACTTACACTAGGTGATGAAAGAGAAGGCGTAGGGGAAAAATTTGCAAGGGCAGATGTGCATTGGGATGCCATCTATCATTTCGCTGGTTGGCCGCGTATCTCCTATTTCCATACTATTCCATCAAGGCCGATTGCATTGGCCATGTGCTTGATTAGAATTATCTCTATAGGCTTGCACCTGTTACTTTTCTAATGATATGACTTTTTTGATAAATTTATAATTAGGGCCTTCAATTATTCATCTTCCCTCTTCTACTGGAGAGTAGGATGTTGGGTTAACTAGTTACACAATTTGCTCGGGGACAATAATAGGGGCCACAGAAGGCTGAGGCACTTGTGACATTTCTGGGAACAAGGGCATAGGTGGTCTAGGAGCTATCTTCCCCACTTGAATAAGACTATTTTCTGCCCTTATTGCAATACTATAAGCAACTAGTAAAGTCCTACCTCCCATGGATTGGAATATGACCGAGATATCACTATTGAGTACCTTCGATAATATAGGAAAACACGTTGAGCTGTAAGTCTTACCATAAGAGGTATTTCGTCCCAAGTATTTTGAAATCTGATGTTGAAATCAGTCATCTGCTCATTGGGTGCTCTCCTTGTTGTTGTTAGTTGCTCCACAAGAGATAGGTGATCTGATTTGTCTTCAAAGTAATTGCAAAGAGCTATTCCAAGCTCATCTCAGGTGGTGATAGATCCAAGTCTTAGGCCTCAGTAACATTAAAGCACTCAACCTTTGAAAGAGGTTGTAAGTAGCTTGACTATTACATCATCATGTGTGATCAAATAGAGTGAACACACATTTGCTACATCCTAGATATGCTCCTGAGGGGTGACTTGATTCTCACCAGTAAAGTATGGAATACTCTTGAGTGTGCCATTTTCCATATCATGTTACACAACCAGTAATAAGGGACTTCCTCTAGAAAAGTTTACAAAGTTCCTAAGTAGAGGAGGTGGCTGATGTACCATTGTAGGGGCACACAAGTTGTCTATTTTCAGGAGAATTTGAATTGGTGTGCTGCGCTAGGAAGGATATGCACGTGTGGAATTTCTAGAATGGATTCTCCTTGGGGATAGTTGGAGGTACTCAAAATAATCTTCAGCTATTGCACTTTTTCTTGTGTGCACTCTTCTCATGAAAGGCACTCAAGACTACTTAAATACGAGATATGAAATATTGGGAGTCACCAGATATCTTGAAATAATCCTATAAAGGATGAAATACTAAGTTCACACCCCAAAAATTAGAGATATGAAATTTGAGCTTTCGGTGTTGGTCCCATTGGCCTGCTAGAAAGCTGTTGGTTTCTAAAACATGCACCCGTGTCTTAGATCTAGAAGGATTGAGGTGTTTGAGACCAAAATAGAACCATCCCCAAGTTGTGGGACCTTGCGCACTTGGGATGGATCTTCGGAGAAGGTCAGTTCCTCTATCTATTTCTACTACTACTGCTACTCCTAGTGCTGGAAGGGGAAACTAAGCTAACAATGCCAAGGGACAAGGGATAGAAGGATAACATGAAAGAAAACCTATGCTAGAAGGTGATGGCACCAGAAAAGAGGGATGAACACTATCTATTATGAGTGGGAATGAAAGGGGGCTGGGCACGAGTAGCACAACTAAACATGTATTTACCAAATCATTCTCATGGAACACAACTAAATAAGTAACTATAAGGTTTTTGAAATGGCACAACCAACACATAAAAAAAAAGAAAAGGAAAGGAGAAGGAATGTAAACATGTTAGGACAAAGAATAGTCACAAAATAATGCTTCTATTACTTCCAGAAATGCACAGAGTTGTTACAATGGCACAGGAGGCTGATATCCACATGCAAGAGCCAAATTTAGAGGTCTACAACTCAAAATATAGAAAATATGAAGTCCTTAGCAGAATGCGTAAGGATCTAGAGTGTCCAACATAACAAATGTGCCTAGCTCTTACATTTATAGATGAATCTGTAGAAGGAGAAGAGAAGGAGGGAAATCTCAAATTTGAAATACAACCACCAACAAGAAGAATTCAATGCCTACAAATCCACTTAGAGATCTATGAAATACACTTCCCCAATCCTGTTGACATGTTGAAGAAGGAAGGAGGGCAGAACATATCAAATCAGGTGTTTGGAGTAATCAGAGATGTTTATCAATGCTCAGAGAGATGTTTTCCAATTTCTCACCTACCATATCCACCAAGAATTTGAATTTGAATATATAACACTATAGACGATGTCAACAGCTCTCTAAAAAGTCTAGGCATGTGCCGATCTGAGATCTGTAGCAAAAGATACGAATTCCAGATAATGTCGAGTCAGCCAAGCACACACAAAGCATGTGTTGCATGCGGATTGGTTGAAATGATGGCTAAATGTGTAAAATATTTGTATTTTCTACCACATGTTAGTCATTGATTTATTGTAAGGATTCAACACCCTATTGGCACGCTTTGTATGGTTGCGCATGAAACACTCAAACATATCAAAATATGATATGGCATAGAAGGGCATAAAGGAAGGTGCGAGGAAAAGGTGTCCTGAAGAAAATAAAGGAAGGCGTAGAGGGACGCATGCACAATGCACGCTAGGAAATGAGGCAAATTGGTGAGTAGATAACGTATGGTCAAGGCTCAACTATACAAGGTAATGGGCGCGATGTGCAAGAGGGGCATGGACTTAGCTAATTGAAGCAAGTGTGAGACACACACAAGGTGAAGAAGCTACTTAGGAAGAAAGTGAATGTGCAGAAGGTGGGTGCGAGGGAAGAGTGGAACAAAGAGGAAAAGGAAAATGGAAGGAGAGAATAGAAAGAGCATGAGGGTGTGTGAGGAAAAGAAGGGGTGCAAGGGGAAACTACAACCAAGGAAATGTGCCAACTGAACTTGAGCATGTGTAACCTTTAATGAGGAACTGAGAGCCAGAATGTGTATACAAGTTACCCAAATAACTAGGAGAGTTATTTGGATAATAGTTTTGGTGAATTTTGGGGCCATCTGCTTGCTAGATGAAGAAGATCAATAGCCTGGAGCATCCATTGGGCATGGAGTCTACTATGTAATCATGAAATTTCCCTATAGTCACTTGAAGATAATTTCTTGAATCTATTCTGAATCTTGCAACTGTTGAGAGAGGCCATGTATTTTGGAAGCAATGGAAGAGTGTGCATAAGAAGCATGCGAGAAGAAATAACTTTGAACAAACAAAAATGTGCACGCAACGCACTTAGAGGAATTAAAACTACTCTAATATATACAACATGATGCAAGATAAATTAATGGAAGGGTTTGAGATAGATCCTATTTACTGGGATTTGTAGTGCACCTCCATCAAGATGAGTCAACTTGAAAGAGTTAGCCTCCTTGCAAGAAATGATGATGTATGGGCCACTCCAAAGTGCATCAAACTTTGAATGGAACCTTGGTTTAGCTCTGTTAGCATCCCATTTTAAAACCAAGTCCCCAACCTTGAAATATTGAGGCCTAGCCTTTCTGTCAAACCATTTCTTTGTTGCTTATTGATGTTGTTCTAGCTTGATCATGGCAAAGTTCCTTAGTTCTTCAAGATCAACTAGCTCTACCATTCTGATTTCTCTTTGGTCTGCACCTTCAAATTCCAGCTGTTGGGCAAGCGCTAATGAATTTAATTCTAGTGTCAAAGGAAGGGTAGCCTCCTTACCATAGACAAGATTGTAAGGAAAAGTTCTTATTGACTTTTTGACTATGATTCTATCTACCCAGAGCGCACGTGAGACCTTTGTATGCCACTGTCTTTGGATGATGTTTATTGTGTGCTTCATAATTCTAATTAAGTTTTTATTTGTTGACTCTGCCAAACCATTGCCTTGTGGGTAATAGTTGGAAGATGTTTTCAAATAAATGCCCATATTTATTGCCCAATCAGTGATTTTAGTACTAAGGAAGGCCTTCACATTGTTAGAGTTAATGGTTTGAGGAATGCCAAACTCTTGGACGATTATTTTGAGAAAGTCAAGGATGACTGACTTGGTTGATTCCTTGAGTGTGACAAATTCTATCCATCTAGTGAAATAATCTTTAACTGTCGGCTCTTGAAGGTGGATTGATCATGCCTATAAAGTCAAGATGCCATTACGCGAAAGGCTAATCTTCCTAGATTTGTTGAAGGGGAAGTAATTCCAATATTTTCATTCCTTCAAAGAAAGCGCATTCCTTACATTTTTGACGCACTGTGTGCATATGCAAACATAGTAGGCCAAAATATACCTACCATTATGATCTTCAATGTTGTAGTTTTGGCAGAGAAGTGTCCACCTGAGAATCCATTGTGAAATTCTGTTAACACCTTTTTAGTCTACACGCCATTGATACATCTTAACAACACACCATCAAGATTCCTCTTAAAGAGAAGTCCATCAATCAACACATAAGGGATAGATTGTAACCTCATATGTCTTCTCTTTTCTTTGTTCAAACCAGGATGGTATGCATCCTCAAAAAGAAATGTGATCATGTCCTTCATCCAGTCATACATGCCAGAATTACAGACTCCAAAAAAACAAACATGTCATTGGTGATGACATTACAAACTCCAAAGAGTCTAGACCATACAGACTGGTCCTCTTTTAAAGCTCTCACAAGGACCTCACCCAAAGGCACCTACAAAATGTATGTTTATGCCACTAATGGAATCACTATCTTTCATACTTAAACAGTTAGATGTGGTAAACATGGTGCAATACCCAACCATGACAGTACCATATCCAGAGGATGCTCCAAAACCCAGTTGGTTCAAAGAGCATGAGTACTGTGATTTCCATCGTGTTAAAGGACACAAAATAGATAGGTGCTTAAGACTACGACATTATATACAAGACCTCATCAAAGAGCAAAAATCGTTGTAGATTCCTCCCGACTTAGGATAGGGTCCCAATGAGAAAATGGGTATCTTCAAAGAGCCCTTTCCTAACCATGCAGATAAGAAGAACAAGAAGCCGATCATGGAAAAAATTCCAATGACTATAGGACTGCTTTCTTATGTTTATCCAACTAATGATAGTCCCTTTGATTCCCTTATAGGATGTATCCATTCATCTGATGAACAAGTTAATACTATTAGGATCTTAGAAAAATGTTGTGCAATAGGGACACATCACGCTCATTTGATCATACCAAATCCCCTACCTATCCCTCAGGAAGGTTAGTACAATTTAATAGAATATTTAGAGAAGACACCTGCTAGGATATCAATTTTAGATCTCCTCAAAATATCTACTACTCATAAAAACATATTGTATAAAATGTTTAGAGTTTGGGAGTCTCCACAGATGTAGATCCCACACACCTTCAAGTGATGATTACACACCTTGATTCCAACAATCATATCACTTTTGATCACATTGCAATCCCACGTAATGACCCAGAGCACAACTTACCCCTATACCTAGAAGTAGTTGTTACTGTCGTAAGATCAAGAGAGTACTTATGGATGGTGGATCTGGTTTAAATATTTGCACTTTGAAGTTGGTTAAGTAGCTAGGCCATTCAGAAACAAATCTAGGGGCTAAAACTATTACAATCACAACTTATGATAATGAGGAGCAAGAGTTAGCAGGTACTATAGTAGTTTCGATGGAAGTAGGGCCGACTTGTCATGATACGACATTCCATGTCCTTGACTTGGATCTTCCTTACAACATGCTCCTAGGGTGCCCATGGATCCATGCCATGCAAGCCATTCCTTCAAAATTTCATTAGTGTATTAATATGTGCCATGAAGGAAAGATAATCACCATTCAGGGTGATCTAGAACCATTCACGCATTGTAGGGCATTACATAGTTTTTCTCGTGAAAATTATGAATGTCGTTCTACAGATATCATTGTCCCCTTGCAAAAACAAGCTATCAAGGAACATGTGGTTCCAAATTCACTTACTCCTTGTAATAAAAAATTTCCTTAGTTGGTTAACCCTTTCACATCATTGGAGGAAACTTCTATAAAGTACGGACCAAACAAGCAATTCACTCTTCAATAGGCCTTATTAATATCAGATATGTCAGTATCACCCAAGACACGTGGTAAACCCTACTTTCAATTCAAGAGCACTTGGGATAAATTCCCTAAACCATTGGAGAAGTTCATTCCTAGTGGTCTCCTATCTGAGGAAAATATGTTAGAAAATCCTACTAGAAGAGTACCTAAGGGTACCATGGCCTCATGTCATCGTAGACCCACATTATATCAAAGGCCACCGTATGATGTATATCATGGGTTACAATGGGTTTGGATGTGGTATCAATGCATAAGAATGGTTAGAAGCCATTCCTATTCCTCATTTCAAATCTAAAAACATGGTCTCGAATTATACCTCCTAAAAATCCACCCTTTGGGAGACTGATGTCACCTATTCCAAGCATGAGGAAGACTCATCTCATTTAGATAGCAACGTAGATTCCCAATGTAGCCTCTATGAGGATCTTGCCTCCACTAACCTATTCCCTAATTCAACTGTTTTTACCTTATCTAGATCCAATCCTCAAACCAATGGCCAAGTAACCCTTGTATATCCTGAACTTATAGATTGGGATCAAAAATTTCATGTGCCAATTGATTTCTTTGAGAATGACGAGGCATTTGTAGAATTCATGGGACTCAGGGATTCTATTCGACATTGGGGATCACAAGAAAGGTTTTTCCATCAACCTAAATTCCTACACATACTTTGAGAAGAGGTAGAGATGTGTGGATTCTTAAATAGGAAGGTCATAAGAAAGAGTAAGAATGCTTCAGATAAGCCTTGTGGAAAGAACAAATGCAAGTCTCATAGCGATAAACATTTTGAGGCACTAATAGATAAACAAAATGAAGAACCTATAGAAGAAATGGTATACCCATTCAAAGATAATGATGAGCCACCTAAGGAGGTTGATCTTACTCTTCCCCTAATCCTACATGGATGGAAGATACTTCTAAAATGCTTGTTGAAGAAATGATCAATGTCAACATTGGCTCAGAAGAGGAACCTAGAATGATAAAGTTGGGAGCTTCACTCTCAGCTCAAGAACAAAAAGTTTTTAGAACTATTGAGAGAATATGCAGATATATTTGCATGGTTATATATAGGCATGCTTGGTTTGGACCAAGAGTTGGTCATGCAAAACTCATTGTGCACCCAGACGCCAAACCCATCAAGTAGAAATTGAGAAAGATGCACCCCAAAGTTACACTACTTGTCAAAGAAGAACTTGAAAAGTTATTAGTTGCTGATTTCATTAAACCCATTGAATATTTGGATTGGATATCCAACATAGTCCCAGTTTAGAAGAATTCAGTTGGCATAAGGATTTGCACCAACTTCCATAACATCAATAAAGCATGTCCCAAAGATGACTTCCCCTTGCCTAATATTGATATGATTTTTGATTCTACCACTGGTTATGAAATTTTATCCTTAATGGATGGTTTTTAGGTTATAACTAGATCTGATTTACAGAGGAAGATCAACATAGGACAAATTTCATCACCCCTTAGGAAATTTTGTTACAAGGTCATGCCTTTCGGAATCAAGAATTCTGGGCCACCTATCAACGCATAATGACAGTCATCTTCCATGACATGATGAATGACATCATGGAGGATTACGTTGATGATATCTTAGCAAAATCCAAAAGTAGAGGAGAACACCTGAAGTGCTAAGACATATTTTTCAGCGTCTTTGAGATTACAAAGTACATTTGAACCCTAAGAAGTGTGTCTTTGGCATTTTTTCAGGAAGCTCCTAGGTTTCATCATTTCACAGAGAGGAATAGAGGTGGATCCTGTAAAGGTTACAACTATCACATAAATTCCTCCACCTACAAATCTCAAACAACTAAGAATTTTACAAGGAAAGATACAAGCAATCCATTGTTTCATTTCATAGCTTGCAGATAAGTGCCATCCATTTACACATCTCCTCAAGAAGGATGTTGCATTCAACTAGGGACCAAATTATCAAAAGGAATTTTCACTGCTTAAAAGATACCTTATCAACCCGCCTATACTCATGCCGCCTACCCCGGGAGAACCTCTCCTATTATACATTTTATCTACCCAATTTTCTATTGGTGCACTGCTTGCCTAATATGACCTAGACCACAAAGAAAGGGTATTTTATTACCTTAGTCACACCTTGATTTCCTATGAACTGAATTACCCATGATTGAAAAGGATTGCCTGGTAGTTGTCTTTTCCTTTCAAAACTACGTCATTATCTCCTTAACAATAAAATCAAGCTAATATCCAAATTTGACCCTCTTAAGTACCTTTTATCTAAACCCTGCCCTTATGGGACGAATGGCTAATTGGATCATTCTCGTAAGTGAATTTAATATTGAGTTTTTAAACTAGAAGTCATTGAAAGGAAAAGTGTCTCGCTGATCGCTTAAAATAAGCTCCTCTACTAGGGATGGAACCTTTGTGTCTGGATCTACCACATGCATTCATGATGTATGTTAAAGAGTTTGTGGAGTGACAAGTCCATTTTGATGGATCATTCACCTTCCATGGATCAGCAGTGGGATTCATACTCATCACTCCCATAGGGGAGGCCATTCTAAGGGCATTTCATTTGGGATATCTGTGCACTAATAACATTACTAAATATGAGGTACTCATCACTAGCCTCAAGTTGGTTATCACCTAGAATATCGACAACAATGAGTCATTGGTGACTCCTAACTTATTACTAAACACATTATTGATTGAGTATAAGGTTAAAGATGAAAATCTTATTCTCAGATACAAGAAAGTGAAAACTTGAAGGAATATTTTATAAATATTATTTTTAAGAAAAAAAAGGTCACACAATAAATTAGCAGATGCCATGGCTACTATCGATCACTATTACACATTCTACCTCGTGCAAGTAAAACATCATTCATTGTAGAGCATTTACGAGTACCCACATATGATATGCCAAAGTCATGTTTGGCATGTGAAGTTGTTGGTCCCTTCTCCCCTTGGTATGACCCTATATTTAGATACCTACAAGATGGCACATTTCCCCAAACATTACCCATAATGAGACTAAATCCCTTATTCTCCGTATAGCCCATTACACCCTCCTAGGAGGCACCTTCTATCATCATGACTACGACAAGAATCTACTTCATTGTTTAGATGTTAATGAATTGGTCAATGCTATTAAGAAAGTGCAAAAAGGAATTTGTGGATCACATACCAACAACATTGTCTTAGCTAAGAAACTCCCGAGGGTGGGTTATTATTGGCCCACCATGGAAGCATACTGTTGTAACTTCATCAAGAAGTGTGAGCTATGCCAAAAATATGGAAACTTGATACATGCGCCAACATAGGCTTTACAACCCATTGTGATACGTTGGCCATTTTCTAAATGGGGCCTGAATCTTATAGGGAAGATGCATCCTTCTTCTTCAGATGGCCATACCCACATTATTACCGCCACCGATTATTTTACTAAATGTGTAGAGGCTATACCTTTTACTTATCTCACTCATGCACACATATCAAATTCATCATGAATCACCTCATTTTACATTACGGTATCCCCTCCACCATTTTCACAGATAATGGTAAGTCATTCAAAAATAAAACAGTCAAGACATTGTGCCAACACTTCCATATTCAACTCAAATGGTCCACCCCTAAGTACCCCCAAGGTAATGGGAAAGATGAGGCTACCAATAAAACTCTTGTACAGATCATGGAGAAAATGGCAAGTAAGACTGGCCGTAATTGGCACTTACAGATACAACCTGACCTCTGGGCCTATCGAATTTCCATCCACACTCTTATTGGTATGACCTTGTAGTCACTAGTCTATGGCAATCGAATCCATCATGCCCTTGAAAGTGGAGCATCCCACCCTGAGAATATCACTTAGAGACTATCTTGATAAGGATGAAGACTATATAGTTGCTCAGCTAGAAAAGCTAGAATCTGTTGGATGAAAAGCATATGAGAGCGCTTAATCGCCTAAAGGTCTACCAGAATAGAGTATCAAGAGGATATAACAAATAGATCATTCATCATGAATTTGATATAGGTGATTTTATTCTAAAATAAAATCAGAATAACACTGTTAAGGATAGAGAAAATAAAGGAAAATTTGAGGCTAATTGGTTAGGGCCTTATGTGGTGGTTGCTAAATATGGATCAGAGCATATAAACTTGCATATTCGAGATAGTGAAGAGCTTCCGAACCCATGAGTTCCATAAAACTCAAGTGGTATTATGATTAATCATGAGTGGTATCTTAGAAAAGAACTAAAAAGTAGAAAATCAAAGAAAAGAAAGAAAAAAATCAAAAAAATCAAGAAAATAGTAAAGAAAAAGTAGGTCATCCACATGTGAAAACCACACAATTGTGGCACATTGGGTAGGTCTTTGGGTGAAAACTAGTTTCTAGCACTCAAGGAGAATTCGTTGGTCACAAACTACTCTTACATTTGGATAGGTAACCCTCACCACTATCTAGGTTTGGTTTCCCTTGTTAGGTCTATGAACCCTATCGAATCTACTTCACCAGGCCATGATCTGGCTTATTTGTTCTTATATCTACGTGAAGGAGTTACCTTTGTACATTCCCATCTAATGATGTGGGAACTTTCATATTCAACTTTCTTGAGCATAAACACGATGTATTATGCCTTTTGTATATTCCCACATCACACTTGGGACATCAACGCTTCTTTGTCCTTATACATTGCTTTCATAACATGACCTTAGAAAATACAAAAACATTCACAAAAAGATGCGCAAAAATCTAAACATTCAGAAAAACCCCCTTAGGAATTAATCGCCACCAAATTTTTAACATTGTCTTAATAAAAATTTGAAAAAAAATGTGAGTAGTAGCCTTGAAAACTTATCTTTCAAGATAACCCAAAAACATTAGAAAATATATCAATGTTGTCCCGCAAAAACAAGGTAGTGATTAGATTGATTTTAGTTTGATAGTTTGTATAGTTTTGGTTGTAAATATATTTTCACATTGTATGATTTAAAGTATGGTTCATTTGCTTACCTTAATTTGAATCTCATTTGATTTAATTATGTAGCATTAAATTCATTTATATATCTTTAATACTTGTAAGATATTGATGTGTATTCATCGTCTGTTGTATGCATCTATTAGGATTCATTTTTCTTACTTAGATTGGATACCAGTTTAGTCTTGTTATTTAATTTCTAGTTGCATTTTTTTGTGCGGTTTTGAAGGTGTATATTTTTTTATTTTTGTTAACTTTTGTTTGTGTGTTTGTTTACTGCACATATGTTTATTATCACATCTATCATCTATCATTCATCACATATAACATCATCTAAACATCATATATATAAAACTTCTAAATTTTACATCATGTATGTATACTAGGCTAATCATCACATATTGTATCATCAATGGGGGTAAGAGGGGTTGCATATGATCACAAACCTATCCCTCCCACACACCAATATCATCTAATATAATCTCAAATGCTAACATCTACCAGAATATATCGTGTCCAAAACATATGATATTATCTGAAGATATATCATCAATATAAAAACATGTGGTACATCATCACTATCTAGCATGAAATATACATAGGAAATGAGAATCATACATCACCATGATACACTCATACATCTATAAATGTGAATCATCATCATAGAGCATATAAAAACATGACAATATAAACCATCGAATGTCCATATATACATATCTCAAAATAAGATATACATCATTGATAAAAAATATGCCATCTAAAGGGCATGAATCAAAACCAATCCTTCATCAAGAGGCATGATAAAAAAATGATACATCAATACATACATTGATCAAAATCAACCTTCATAAGAGGCATGTATACATACATATGTCAAAAAAAGAGAGAATCAACCATGACTCTCGCCCTCTCCAGGATTCTTGGTACATGAACTAGAAGATGAAATGACAACTGATGTGATGGGCCAGCTCTAGGTGTACCACCGTGTTGTCTAGGTGGCTGTTTGACCTGATCTAATCGACCATCCTAACCTCCATGATCTATAGACCTGCCCTACTCACGTCCGGCTGATCAAAGGGTGTAACCCACTCCCCTCGCTAGAATCGCTCAATAATAGGTGGCCTTGTAATACAAGGCCTTACCACTGGCTCTCATAATGTCTTGAATCATCTATGTATCCCCAAAATCAGTGGCTTCCTATACAACAACATCTCACTCCCATGTTAGTCTACCCATATTAGCATGGGACCTGTCTCAAAGCTAGGGCCCGCCGATCTCTATCTGCTGTAATAGTCTAGACCTGGGCCCGTGCTTGATCTCTCTAAATGGTAATACCCCGTAGCCACACTCCGATCCTCGGTCCCACTGCATAAATGACACCCTACACATGTGTGTGTGCCTGATGTAGGAGGCTCAATATCTAAGCACACTACGCTACTAGTTTCCTAATATGCTACTTCCATGCTCCTCCATCACCACCCTGAGCGGCCTAAGATCTTGCTTGGTCTCTCTCTAATATCACAACCTATAATTGTGCCCTAACTTGATCTCTCTCTACCGTTACCTATAATTAAACAACAATCCCCACTTGTAGATGTTGTTGAAGTACAAGTAGCTGTCCATCATCTCTACCATCTCCTGGAGCATGAGGTGGTGGAGCCTTTATGGAAAAACTTATTGTAATGGAGCATATATACTTGCTAGAGGAAACTCTATGTATGGAGCATAGGGCATCTATCTTTGCCTAGGCCTAGGCCCCTACCTATGTGGCTACTTGTAGTGGAAGACGTTCTCCCCATCCCCATCATGACGCTAGTCGTCAAAAGGATCATCATCATTATCATCATCCCCATCACCTCCACCATCACCTCCACCCTCATCACCACTACTAGGAGGCCCCATTGGGTATGCTATCACTCTTGCATCATAAACGACTCTCAGAATCGTCAATCAATGAGGTAATACTGTGTGGTACCATGGAGTATACTTTGGTGTACAACTTGAATCTCTCGACTGCCTCAAAGGCACCTAAATAATCGGCACCTCTGTGCATATAGCTAGCTAGGGCTTTGTCTCTGGTGATCTATGGCCCCATGTCAAAATACTCTTGGGCCCTGTGAGTAGACCACATATTTGGCCTCAGTACAGCCTCTGTAATGTCAAACTGTCTCTGGCATCGATCAACCCTATAGTAATATCACATATAGATGTGGATGCCTAACATAAAATGCTCAACTGTCGATGTAATAGGATCTAAGCCATCCTCAGGCCACTAGAAGTATCGATATGGCCTCCATACTACCGCATGGCATACTGTAAGTCATCTAACTCTTGGTGGTAATGGTAGGTGTCTCCCATATGCAACCACACGTCATCACCAATCGGATCCCATCCCATGCAGGAAGGCTCCCGTGGATCTCGGACCATCATCGCACACTTGTGGGATGACCAATACCAATGTGTTCCCACATCTAAATATGAAGTAGCTTGGTGGGTCCTACCATATTCTGACGGTAGTATGTGATCAAGTCTAAGTCTTAGTATAAATATGCCAATATGCACTGACCCCAACAATATGTCTCACCATAAATCAAACCACGTATCACTCCACTGAAAATGAGTGGAAATGATGCTCTTGTTTTCTAAGGGAGTAAAATTCCACTAAAAAAATCAAACGATATACTACGACCCGATCAAGCTCAGGATCCTCTATAGACTGTAATAATAAAGCTGTCATCCACGACACGGTATAGATGGAATACCAAATAAATATAGAATGTACTGATCAATATCAGATTAGTGAATCATGTACTGAATTAACTCACCCTGGATGGGGACCCGCATAATGTGCCATACGTCCTCCAAGGTAATGGTGATCTCGCTAGTGGGGATTCGTAAGCGCCGACTCTTTCTATGCCATCACTTGGCTACGACTATCGGGAGGTCATGATCTAGAGTTATTTGTGGCATATCGGCCACATAGGCTATCCCTATAATATATAGAAGGATATCTAATATCCTCCGATCATCCTCATCAAATTGTGCCTCTATCGCAGCCAGGTGACCATATCTCTCTCTGGTGTGGAGGATGGGTAGTATCCACTGTGCAAAAACAAACAATACACGCGTTAGGGTTACATTTCTATCTACTTCTATCTAATTTTCTAGTAAATTCTTCTTTCATTCATCTAACATACTAATTTTCACTTTCTTCTACAACAATCTAGTCTATTTTCATCTATACTTGGCTAATTGTTTCGTAAGGGGTAAGTTTAGTACTTTACCCTAGTGCATGCACGCGTCGACTTTGATGCATGCGTTCCTATTTCTACACATACATGCCAAACACATGTGTGCTTTCATTTCAATGCCTACGAGACCCATATTGGCACATACGTCCCCCTTTTTCTACATGTAATACCCCTAGCTATCAAATCCCACCATATGATGTATGTCATGGGTTACAATGGTTTTGGATGTGGTATCAATGCATAAGGATGGTTAGAACCCATTCATATTCCTCGTTTCAAATCTAGCAAACATGGTCTCATAATTATACCTCCCGATGATCCACCCTTTATAAAATTTGATGTGGGGAAACCCATTGATCATTTCATTTTAGCTCAATTATTAAAGGTAATGATAATTAATATTTCGAAAACACTCATGCTATAGCTCGTTGACCTCATCTACATGAGTGAGCAAAGTAGTGGGCATTGAATCAGAAGTAAAGTTGGAAAAGGTATACAACCATGAATTATAATCCACTTTTCCCTCATACACAATGTAGTCGAGTTAAGCTCACAAGTAATCACCGAGTTAGGAAAAATTTCACTCACATTCCATCACCAAGGTGAGTGATTTGGTAAATTGATAGAGATTAGTAGAGAAATCGGGAACACTCAACACTTGGTTAAACATTTCACCATCCATCTCTACTGATCCGCTACGAAACTAACATTGTAGTGTCATCACCCAACATGATTTGGGACATGCCACATAGTTTGATGTTGGTCAACTAAACATCTGAAGTATCCATGTGGTACGAGGAACTAGAATTGATAATCCACGTTGATGAAGGAGAAGATCCAGCTATAAGGGCCTTTCTTTTTCTTCTTCTCATATTTATACTCCTTTTCTTTGGAATACTTACCCTTCTAGGAATTTTTTAACAAATTCAGGGACACTTATTATTTTTCTTCTCAAGTAAATGAGTTAAGTGATCGATCTATTTTCACATACACTAATTCTCTTCATGGTCGATTTCTTACAATAAGAACACTTACACTTTTCCTTTTTTGGTTTACGCTCAAGTCAAAGCGCCCGTGTTAGGCTTCGTTGTTCTTGGTTTCCTTCTTGGGTTGGTCCTTTTATCTTTCTTATTTTCTATTTTCTTACCCTTACTTTCCATAAGGGCATGCGGATTAGATTTTAGAGTCCCCATTTAAATGATTTTATCCTCGTTTGAATGAGTTGGGACAAAAAAATGTCAAATGAGAGTATTTTCCAAGCAATTCCCAAGGTGGATTTCATGGTGTGGAACTTTGAAATGAAGATAAAGTATTCAAGACATACCTTAGAAATAATTAACAAGATCAACTAAGATTCATTCTTCTCAACTTTACATTCATTTAGAAGCAATCTAGTGTGGAGTGTTTTTGAGAAGAAGGCATGTAGGTTTTCAAAGTCACTAGGATTTAATCCTAGTAGTCCATTCTCCAACTCATGTGATATCATATCATCTTTCTTACCAAATATATCGTCAAACATTTCCCATGTTTCAAAGGTGTTGAGGAATTTTTGATGTGGAAGAGAATGTCGGGAGAGACAAAAATTCAAAGAAGACCTAAGGCTTCATCACATAGTTAAACCACTTAGATTTTTCGGGCTCATCACTGTGATCGGTTTCTACAACCATGGAAACATAGAATAAAAATTTGCTATGTAAACCCATAGCAATTTTATATATCCATTTGAAGAAATTAAAGGGTGTGATCAAAGGTTCTTCGAGGCATCCAAACCTGAAGAGAGAGAAAAAAGGAATGCAGAAGGAAAGAGAAAGAAACAAAACCACCCCAGAACAATATTAACATCCCCTAATTTTGGCACTTTAGTTTAGTGTGTTGATTAAAACCAGATGTGACTGTGCATTGAGAACCAATTGGTCACTTACCTTGCAATCATCATAATAACGCTCAAGAGTGGAGACCACAATCAAGGTTCGTTGATTGTAGTAGCTCGACACCATAAACAAGAACAAAATGAGAAAAATCAAGATAATGGGAGAAAAAAATAGTCTTATGTGAGAAATAACATCTCATGTCACAATAGAAACCCCCTTGCCACAAAACTATGGCATACATGCATACTAGTTCGCAAACAATAACAAGGGTTTTGACAATGCAAAAACATGACTCAAAATGATTCCAGAGGACCTACAGATGCGGTGAGGGATCTTGAAAGGAAAAATTTGCTATAAATGACTCAACACACTCCAACACATTATTAGTAAAAATAACCAATAAATCTTAAAATCAACCTTTTGAAACATTAAATTTGACTAGTTTTAGAGCTAAAAAGGACAAAAAAATGTTCGACAATTAACATTAAAAGCAACTAGTTTTTTAAACTACTAATATAAAGAAAAGAGCTTAATTAAGAAAATTAGATGCCTTATTTTTAAATGAAAAAACTCCTAATATAAAATATTAATTAAATTAAGCTATTTTGAAATTGAATAAATTAGATCCTAAGATATTATATCAAAGGACCTAATTTATTAACATCCACCTTTATATTTAAATTAACACCTTACCTTATGAAATTACTACCCACTTAATAGATAACCGTACCCATTATATTATAGCCTACCCACTATATATATAAACCCGACCCCTATTAATTAAAACCACCCCTTATTTTATAATAAACCCCACAATTTATTAAGATTTAAAACGACCATTAGACAAAGGCGAGAGAGGGAGTTAACGAGTGGGTAAGTGGTTCAAAGCCTTATCAAGGAAGAAGGTCAACAATGGATGAGGCAGAGAGAATCCCACATGGGATGAGGACACAAATCCATTTGGTGGCACAATGTAGACACTAAATCATGCAATTTGGGTATATTTCTAGGTCCTAATCACATACCACTATTCATATGATTCCTAAGTGAGAAAAGTACTAATTAACCACTTTCTTTGGCCTCTTTTCTTTCTTTTTGGTTTCCTTCTTGGTCTTGTACACATTATTTCCCAACATGACCTTCAAAATTTCATTTTTTTTGAGTTTGGACACTAGCACCTAGCCAAGACGCCAACGCCTAGGTGCCCCATCCTCCGGGAACCACCAACCACTTTGTATCTTGCTCACATATTTTTAGTCCTTTCTAGCTATCAGGCATCTTATTTTCTTAGTGGTTGGCCTTTTAATGGTTTATTACAAAATTTAAACAAGGGAATCATATCAATACAAAGCTATGTGACCATAATTAAGGACCAAACACTAAAACTATACTACATGTCACCTAAGGTTACATCCAAAGGTATTTCAAGGGCATCAAAGAATCCATCTATCATTCATTCAAGGGACAAGGGACTGCATTCTTCTACATACACTTTATTAGAGGGGAAGTTCAATTTTCCATGTAAACATCTATCTAGATCTTCTACATCTAGATATTTCTTATTATTCAAGTGTGTCCGGCACAAGATCCACTTATGGCATGATTCCACACACACACACACACACACACACACACACACACACACACACACACACACACACACACACACAAAGAGAGAGAGAGAGAGAGAGAGAGAGAGAGAGAGAGAGAGAGAGAGAGAGAGAGAGAGAGAGAGAGAGAGAGAGAGAGAGAGAGAGAGAGAGAGAGAGACCTACATAGAGTCTAAAATGTAGTGAAACACCTAGATCATAAGTTCACTTAGTTGGTCTAACTCCCCATTTGCATCTTTTTCTTTTTAGGATTTGATGTGTTTTGCGGTTTTATAGGTGTTCTTTCTCTTTTGTGGTTTCAGGTGATTAACAATGAAGTATAGTGACATATATGTGAATAACACCGACCTCTATCGAACATCTTGCAACCCTACAAAAATCATTTTTCGTGGTTCTATGCAAAATGAGGCACCTATAGAAGGTCCTTGGTGCCTAAGCACCCCGACTAGTCTAGGCATCCTATTCCCGATAACTCTACATTTTCTAGGTCCTGGTGTAACACTTTGCTTTCCCGGTTCATCACTTTTTTCAACTTGACATAACTATGGGATGATTGTGAATCAACTAAGTGTATTACCCTCTCTCTTGCACTTAGGGTTTCAATTTATTAGCTTATTTTCTTGTGTCAACATAGGTACTTCATTGCTATATCATTTACATTGTAAATTAATTAAAATTTAACATTTATACTTACTTATTTGTTAAATCATTTGGTGAACCCGTCTCATTCAAACACTCTTGGATCCTCATTTTATCACTTCTTGAATTTTTCTTAGGATCCTCTCATCATGGATATTTCTATTCATGATTTTTTTCTAGACAATCGAGTGTCATGTTAAAATCATTACCATTTTTGCTACTAATTGTTTTCCTTCCACTACTCATTTAAACATTGTTTATTAGATATTTATCAATGTATTACTTTTCCATTTACTATAGCTGACAATATTTATGTGTATTACAATGATCCCGCTCTATAGATACAATTCCGCATTAATAAATTGGGTGTAAAACATACTTTAGTCAATACTGGATTTGAGCTCAATCTTTGTCCTTTATCATTCATTCAAGCTATAGGCCTTTCCGCATCTATTCTTAATCCAACATCTATTTCTGTTCGAGCATATGATTCCACTACAGATCCATGCTTAATAATTTTCACCTTACCACTCACATTCGAGCCCAAAACTATTTCCATTCTCTTTTTCATCATTGATATCCTAGTTCCATATAATTTCTTACTTGGTAGGCCATGACTTCATATAATGTAAGCAATTTCTTCTATGGTTTAGTGATGTGTTAAATTCTTACATGAGGGTTTTGAATATGTAGTTCCTACTAATAGTAATCCATTTCAATATTGTCACCTATATCCAACAACTGTAGTACCTATTCCTACTCGCTATTGTAAATGTTTCTACCGATCCGTGACATATGCATTACCTAGACAACTTGCCTCCACTCGAAGGAACCATTTGTGCATTAGACGTTATTCCATCCACTCTAGTATTACCCCCTCCTTATACTAATACTATGGTGCTTTATCTAGGTATGTCCATACATCGGACATCATACCACCTTCATTGTCTTCTCATGAGAAATCTATATCTATAGTTCCTCCATTGACATGCACTCTCTTCATGAATAATGTTTATTGGCCGCACATTGCATTCGATCTCACTTTCTCTGAAACTATTTACACACATGACGGCTTGGCTAAGCTTGGATTCACATTGGATGATATCATCCTTGAATCACATGCTACTTATTTATATCATGGATATGTTTATATTACCATTTCTTATGGACTCCGAGCATTTCATTTATCAATATTTTTACTCGCAATCTGCACATTTCACTAATTACTCTTGGATAATCATGGCTCGAATAAATTGGTGGTACATTACATTCTAATCATATTGAAACTTCTTTCCCCATGTCCTTTTGCCACATTTTAATTTACAATGATTCATTTCTCGATTATTCACAAAATCTTACTTGATGGTATGCACACGGATTTACTTTTCCATTTTTCACCGAAGAAGAATACGCAATGGGCATGTACAATCTACGCCGTAATAACTCCTTACTTGATCAAAATCATACAATTTCCTACCAATTCTATGATGTATCTCCCTTTGGGTTTGACCATGACAATGATGATGTCTTAGACGAGCGTTACTCGATCATTCTCATCATCACAAACTGGGGGAATCATGCTTACTCATCCCCCTTCTAGCATCATTAGGTGTCTTACAATTATACTAGGTTACTCCATACTTTGTATCTAGTATTTCAAACATGTCTTGTACATAGTGATACATTTGTATCATCATTACTTGATGAATCACTGTTGTGCTACGGTTCACACTTGACTATTGAGGGATTACTACATTCATGAATGTCACATCATACACACTACACATTTAACAATCAACGCATTCATAACACATATTTCTCATGCATATTCATCATAACACACTTATCAATGATGCACTCTAGTTCTACAGTTAATATTCAACCGTTGAGGGTTTAAATCTTAAATGAACCTCACCACACTCACTCACTCTATATGCTCTACACTTAATCACTTATATCTTTCTAGAACACAATTCAAACCATTTCCCGATGACACACTCTTGTTCTATGGTTCATTCTTGACTATTGAGGGGTATTTTATAACTGAACCTCATCTCATGCATACTAATTCACATTCACATAAGGGCATGCTATTCATATAACAATCACATCGAATTCAATTCCATTTCAAACTCACAACATATTGCATATCTTGGTTACACATTATTCTTGATTACTTATTCTCGCATGTACACTTTGCTTACTATGTTAGATAGATACTTTGTATGTCATTATATTTACTATATACACATGTGCGCTATCTTACTTTCCAGTTGTGATCATAGAATTTACACAAATCGTTAAACGTAACATGGATGCTTTGCACTGTACTTCTTACCGGTCCCATAACGGCTCCCGAGGGCATCTACTTTTGCACACATCACGTGTGTTATTGTTTCGATTTACATTATTTCCTATTCATACTAACACACTACTATATCGGATACTACATGCTTTGACATAAATTTTATCTCTATAACATGCTTATGGGTGCTTCATGTATAACATTTTTCTTACAGAAATGTTTATTACCGTGGTTATCTCTGCTACTCTTCTTGTCACAATTTGTTAATTTTTGCCATTATTTTCCATTTTTGTATGATTTTCCCTTTATCTTGTGTGCACACTATATGATTTTGATCACTTTGGCATCGATTGTCTTGCGACATTGTTAGCGATGTCCTATGTTTACAACCCACTTTTCATAGTCTACATTGTCTTCTTGCTTGCTAGCTTACATTTTATCTTCTACATGCATATTTTTATTGTTTACACTAACACTTGCTTTCAACCACTTTGTTTACATGTGCCTTGGTCTCTACTATACACATTCCCTCCCCACCGCAGGCATCAATTTCAGATCATCATTTGGTCCTCTCTTTGGGCTGCATACTCCTTGTAACATTGTATATACCCAAAATGAGGGGGCATAATGAGGCGAATCATTCACCCATACAACAATTTATAGTCATAGTTCAACATAGTTCAATACCGGTACAACATAGTCTTAAGTCACATAAATGTCCCCTGAATCTTACTTGGGTCTTCAATACAACATAGACATCGCCAAAGACTAGACAATAGCACCTAGGTTCCCCCGATCCTTCTTGGGTTCCTATGACTAGGGGAAGTTACATAATTTTCCTCGATTGGAACAATTTACTGTAAGTTTACACAGTGGTTTTAACAGATAAGAACAATCCTTCAACACTCAAAGCATGTATGTTTTTCCTATTTTCTATTTTCGTATTGGATTGAACTTGATCATAATGGATTGGATTTGAAAACACCATCGGTAGTGGTGTTTATATTTTGGGAAGTAGTCAAAGGTTAGATAATAACACTAGATATTTCTCCTACACTTCTTTTGTTGTGGATGGAGATCGTCCAAAAACTTGCACTGGCACGGCTTGCGTGAGATCACTGAAAAACTTGTTCTTTGCGTGATATTTCCCAAAAACTCATTCTTCTACATCATTTTCAAGATCCTCTAAATCTCCTTTAATTCATCATGGATCAAGTGAGCATGTTCCTTTTCACATTTTTACATTATTTTTACTGAGACTTTTTTACATGTTTGGATCAAAATTTTCATATACACATATTTGACTACTTGTTTTCTCTTCTCTTTTATAGGTATGTCCTTATGGGAAATAAGAGTCACATCATCAAGCATCAAGTGACATATCTACAACAAGTACAATGTGACATCACACATAAACTTTCATCCCTAGGTTTATTTTCACTTCCCATTCTCTAGCTTCCACACTTCACTTTTTATCACTCCACACTTTTTCTTGTCTCCTCGGCACACTTTCACCATCGATCTACATGGTTATTAGGTACACATCTATTATCTACTTTATGTTATCAAGTATTCACTCAACAACATAATGTGGGGAAAATCTAGACACTAAATCACACACTTTGGGTATATTTCTAGGTCCTAATCACATACCACTATTCATATGATTCCTAAGATAGAAAAGTATTAATTAACCACTGTCTTTGGCCTCTTTTATTTATTTTTGATTTTCTTCTTGGTATTTCACACCTTCTTGCCTAGTTTGAATTTTAACGCTTTAGTTTTTATGATTTCGGGAAACCAAGTGCCCAACCAAGACGCTAGTGTCAGGCACTCACGTCACCTTTGGGTGCCACTCACCTATTTGTATCTTGCTCACATGTTTTGGGTACTTTATATCTATTTAGCATCTTATTTTCTTGGTGTTTGAAATTTTAATGGTTAATTATGAAATTAAAACAAGGGAATCATATAAATACAAAGACATGTGACCATAATTAAGGACCAAACACTAAGCATCTACTACTATCACCTAAGGTTACATGCAAAGGAATTTCAAAAGCATCAAAGCATCCATATAACATTCATTCAAGGGATAAGGGATTGCATTCTTATACATACACTTCATAGGAGGGGAAGTTTATTTTCCATGCAGACATCTATCTACATATTTTACATATAGCTATTGCTCGCTATTCAAGTGCATTTGACACAAGAGACACCTAGAAAAGATTCCACACTCACACATGCAAAACTACATGGAGTGTGAAATGTAGTGCAACACCTATATCATAAGATTACTCGGTCAGGTGACCTTAGGGGTCAATCTGAATCCCCATTTGCATCTTTTTAATTTTTAGGATTTGATGTGTTTTGGGGTTTTACATGTGTTCTTTATCTTTGCATTTTTAGGCGATTAACAATGAAGTACAAAGACATACAAGTGACTAACAATGACCACCTAGAAAATCTTTTGACCTTAAAAATATCATTTTCTAAGGTTATGTGTAGTCACAGTGCTTAGAGAAGGTCCCGACACTGGGTGCCCCCGACCCATCCAGTGCACTAGTCCCAAAATTCCCAACAAATTTGTATTTTTTGGTTCTATTTGGGACTCTTTGCTTTCCTGTTTCATCAATTTTTCATCCCGACACAAATTCGAGATCGTTGTTGATGAGGCCATAAATTACCATTATGTTGTCCTTCCAAGTTACCTTTGGAAGTAGATTTAAATGTAATCTAGAAACTTATAGTTTTCTTAAGATAAAGTATAGGATATATATCTTATTCATTCTTTAGAAATATTTTTTCATCTATCTTGTTAACTAATCCTATTGATTATTTAGGAAAAGATGCAAAGTCTTGTGTATGCAGCCATAAAGGAAAGATAATGCTAGTATTGGGAAAAGTGGAATTGATCATGAAAAATACATTTAAAATCAAATATGATTTCATATTTAGATTCCTCTCAAAAAATTATGCAAGTTCAAAAAAATAATCATTTCAATCTGAGGTTACATGCAAAAGTTATAGCTATTTTAAGTTAGCTTCGGAACTCGCAAAGTTAGTTCCAAAACTCACAGAGTTAGTTCCATAACTTGCAGGTTTAGTTCGAAACTCACAGGTTTAGTTCCAGAACTTATATCAATTGAATGATATTTAGTTCCAGAACTTTCAATTTGTGGAAAAATTAGATTTAGTTCCAGAACTTACAGATTTAGTTTTGGAACTTGCATAAAAGGAATGACAACTTTAGTTCCGAACTTGCATCAATAGAATGACAATTTTTGAGGGATTGTGAAAACTCAGAGATTCCAATGGAAAATATGAGAGATTTTTTTGTTCATAGCAATGTTTTTAACAAAAACCTCATTCATATTTGCTACAAGTTTTACCAATGAAGAGAGATCTAACTTTTAGTGAGTTGCAGTCGAGGAAACGTGTATCAAACGAGCACTAAAAGTTCCATAAATAGAAACAAAAATTCAAATAGAAAATATGAGAGAGGTTTTTGTTCATAGCAATGTTTTTAACAAAAACCTGATTCCGATTTGCTACAAGTATTACCAATAAAGATAGATCTAAGTTTTAGTGAGTTGTAGTTCGAGGAAAAGTGTATCAGATGAGAACTAAAAGTTCCATAAATAGAAATAGAAAATTCAAATGGAAAATATGAGAGAGGTTTTTATTCATAGCAATGTTTTTAACAAAAACCTCATTCATATTTGCAACAAGTTTTACTAATGAAGAGATATCTAACTTTTAGTGAGCATATCGAGGAAAAATGTATCACATGAGCGCTAAAAATTCCATAAACAGAAATAGAAAAGTCAAACAAAAAATATGAGAGAGGTTTTTGTTCATAGAATTTTTTTAACAAAAAATCATTCATATTTGTAACAGGTTTTACCAATGAAGATAAATCTAACTTTTAGTGAACTGCATTCGAGGAAAAAGCGTATCAAACAAGCGTCAAAAGTTCCACAGTCAAAAATAGCAAAGTCAAATGGAAAATCTGAGAAAGGTATTTGGTCAAAATCATATTTTGAGAAAAATCCTCCTTCCAATAATGTAGAAGAATAAAATCATTATGATTCTTGTTACCGAAAAGCAAGGAGAAGATTTGGGAGCAAATCTTCCTAAAATAAGCAAGATAAGATTTGACTTCAATAATATATCTCTCTCCATATTTTGTGGAGATGGAGATCTTAGTTGTTAGGATTGGAATAAAGATAAGATCAGATTTTATTTCCTAAAATAAGGATTTGGTTGGATGCATGAATTATAAATGCAACCTTCCACACTGAGATATGTAATTTTCTTTCTCCCAAGAAATAAAGTGTTCTTTCCTCTCAAATATTATGTAGTTTTAAAATTGGAAGTATGATTTAAATCCTCTTCCAAAAAATGAGTTGGCCACTCATTTCAAGGAATATGGATATGTGTATTTATGTTTATGTTTATTCATTTATCGTAATTCATTTTGTTGTATTGTTTTTATTTTTGTATTGTGAAAATTCGATCATTTGTGAACTCACAGTGTTTTGTTTAATTATGTTTATTTCTAATTCAAGCAATTTCAATTGATGCAAGTGTTTTTAAATTCTGCAAGTTTGATTTTCTTCATGCAAGTGTGATTTATTTTATGCAAATTTTTTTCCGCAAGTGTGGCTTTCAATTTCTGCAAGTGTGATTTATTTTATGCAAGTTTGGTTTGTGTTTAAAGGAGTTGCTTTTTAAGATATTATTCTCTTAATGCATACAACCATCAACACCAGCCTTGGATTGACATTATTAATGGTGAGGATTGACGACCCTCATCAATTGTGAATCACCCGAGTATCTTACCCTTTCTCTTACACTTAGGGTTTCAACTTCATTAACTTCCTTACTTGTGTCAAAATTTGTACTTCATTACTATATCATTTGTGGTATAACTTAATTATAATATAACATTTATAGTTCAATATTTATTAAATCACACAGTAGGGAGGAGGATCCTTAGGCGAGGTGGAGTCGATGAGAGTGAGCATTACGCTGTGGAATAATGAAAGAGAAGGTTAGGATGTGCACAAAATAAAGCCAAGGTAAGAACAAAATGAATGGTTTAACAGGTCATAACCAAGAGCTTCAATAGGGAGGTAGGGTGGGTAATAATTCCAAATAAATAACACAGGCCAAGTGCATGCACTAAACAACGATCATAGAGCAAGAGGTAGTAGTGCTAGTGATGAGCACATTAGTCAACAATAAGGCAACCCGATTCAAACAACTTGAGTTCAATTAGATGAGGAGAATGGTGTAAAGGAACCAAGTAAGTGTAGAAAGTGGGGGGCAAAAAGGGGTCATAAGTGGAGGTCATATTGCAAATAAAAATGAAATATCAACTTGTAGTGATTATTAGCAATGCACACACTTAAAATTAGAAAAACTTATAGAAATATGAATTGTATCATCTGGAATCTAGTTTCTAAATTACTTTTTTTAAAAAAATAGACAAGTTTAACTATTTTAAACACTCAAAATTCAATGAGTTGGTATTTTAAAAAAAAATCCTATAAGATCGTAGTTCGTTTCCCCGCGATTTGTATCACAAAAACTTGATATTTGTTTTCCTTTGGTGAAAAGTTATATGTTGGTGTCTATCTTGGGAAAGATTTTATTTTGTATTTTTTCGAGCAATATTTTTTTCCCCATGAAAGTGGCCCGAAAACATAAAGAAAACGGAGCACTTTCCATTTTCCTCCCATAACTTCATCAAAAAATATCGAAATCAAATACTTTTTTAACATGTATAGACTTTTTCCACGGTTGGAATGGTATAGGTTTTATCACATTATGAAAATTGAAACAAAAGTTGCATTCTTAAACGTAGACATGAACATTCATGGGAAAAGTGTCTTAAAGACATAATATTAGTAAAAAATTCTAAAATGATATTTATCATATTCTATTCACTTTAAAATCAATATTTCTAGAAAGTTAATGAGTCTTCGCTATATGCAATGGTACCATTTTCATGACATGTTTTTGATTTTTTGACATGGTTCAAGTCCATAGAAGAGAAAATTTGATGTTTTTTTGTTTTTGATGTAAAATTTAGGATTTGATGTCCACTTTTTGGTCCCCCAACTTGCTGCACTTACCCAACCCACATGCAAAGGGAAAATAAATGCAACAAAAACTAAAACCACTAGTGGAAAAGATGATTGCAAGGAAATAAAATAAAAATGAAGGAAACCCGAGTAGCTCAATGTAAACTAACGGCTTTTAATGCAACTTGAATGACCAAGGAAACAATGCAACAACCCAAAGAGCTCATGTAAGGAAGATTAAAATTTAGATAAGAGGGGTGAAGGTTAGGATAGGGCAAAAAAAAGATTTTAAAAATTCATCTACATTTAAAAAATCTGAATAAGACGAAAAATGACACCTACATCCAAAAAATAATTTACCGCGATGAATGAAACCAACAAAATCTGATAATGAAAGTTGTAAACCTACATACACACAAACCCTAAAAAGAAACAAACTCCAAAAAACAACTATTAAAAACTAGTTAGCAAGATTCTAGAATAAGCCAAACAAAAACTTGCACAAGGAATGATAAGAGAAAAATCGAAGTAATCAGAACCCAAGAAACGACGAGTGCACATTTACCAAACCTCAAGCTCTGATACCATGTGAGAGTGTTCGTGAGAACTGATACAGAAACATGTACACTACGATGAAGTTACACTCCAATGCTAATGTAATAGCTCCAATGTAATCAATAAAATTCAAATAATGGAAAATAATCCAAGAGAAAAATAGGTCTTCTCATAATCATAGATTGAAAAAAGTAGGGTACATATGGGAGTCTTTGTGTAACTCCCGTGCTTGGATAATCATTCCCTTTAAGAGGAAAAGAGGAGTCATGATTCCAAATATGAAATATAACTCCTATGATGCCATTGATGCATATAATAATGACAGATTCTATGACAGAATCTTCCACTTTTCATATAAATCCTAAGACCTATGAACTTGCTAGGTGAGATGAATCACCACATGATGTGGACAAGACCCCTAGAATGATGAGGCAAGTCATACACACCAATAAAAATGAATTTTTATGCTTCTAGGAAGGGAAAACTCCTCTCCAATTATATGTAGAGCTCTTAAAACAATAGAAAGAGCCCCTAAACAACAAAAACACCCTCTATACTATAAAAACGTGGTTCTAAACAACAAAAATGCCCTTCACACAATAAAAATGCCCCTCTATACTATAAAAACATGGATGAAAATAAAAATTACCTTCACAAAGTAAAAATTCCCATCCATTCTATAAAAACATGGCTCCAAATATTTAAAATGCCCTTCACATAGCAAAAATGTGGCTTTGATGGTCAAAACAACAACCTAGATTTAAGGATACCCTAGCTGATTTTTGAGTGAAACCAAATCAGAATCACACCGAAAATTCCTTTGGAAGATTCTTGTAACAAGAAATGGCCCAAACACATTTCTAAAATATTTTTCCTATGTATAAAAGATCGATAGAACAGAAAAACTACAAATATTTCTCCTTTACCAACAATAAAGTAATGTGAAACTTTTTTTTTTTGCAAATAAAAATCTCAATTGAAAAACTTGCAGGATAAAACCAGACACACTTAATACCAACATGGCTCTGATACCATATCAAGAACACCAAGGATCCACTTTGAATCAAAGAGTGCACCAGTTGGAAATGTGAGACGTGAATTGCACAAAGGAAAGACTAAGCACACACATACAAATCTACAAGTTATGAAAAACAATGAGATAAAATGAAAAAAATACAAGAATGGCTCCAAATCAATTAAATAGTTCATTTTATAGTATTACGTAAGTGATGTACATATATAAGAGAAGGAAATTGCAAATACCACCTAGATCAAGTAGTGAATAACTCTCACTAACTAATACTGCTAGTGACAAATAACTCTCACTAATTGATATTGGCAGTAGAGTTGACTCCACACAACTAGTAAGGTAACTCAACACATCCGGTAAGATAACTCAACACAACTGGTACACCTAAGTAAGAATATCCCACGAGTGTAGAAAAGCTCCAAATAAATAAAAATATAAGGAAAATTAATATCCTATGTACTAAGACAAGCCAATGGAAAAGCTAGGAAGAAGCAAGCGTGCCCCCAATGCAAGTTGTCCAAGAAACATATGATAGAAAAAAGTAAAAGATTGTTTATTGAAATAAGGGACAAAGTTTCCCTCAAACATGGTAAAAAGGAAATCTTATACATATGGATATTCTAAACGAAGTAGAAGAACATTGTTAATGGATATGCAAAATGTAGGTAGAAGAGTGGTGATGAAAATATATGAGCCAAAGGAAAAATTGTGACACAAAATAAGGAATAAAGTAAGAGTATTCACAATTCTCAAACAACATTTGGTAACATGATAATCCTATTTTATCATTGAGATCTAGTGCGCAGACAGGAAAATTAATTGCTTCTTGAAGTGAACATTTAATAAGCAATAAGTGAAGACACACTAGCCAATGTGTAGGAATGATTTATTTTAAAAGTTGATTAGTGAATGGAGGGTGGAAGGAGAGCCGTACATTCCTTCGATGCCATCCATATATCCATAACCCCAATAGATATGTATCTAGTTCTAGTCATAACATTTCTCTATTATCGGTGATGCATCCATAGTACGATAGAGATACTGGAAATACCCCTAGAGAGAGTTTATTGCTTTGCTTTTTACTTTTGATTTTGGATTTTGGATTGATTTTTTCTTTCTAAAAGCTTATTTCAGCTCTCTCAATTGTTTTGATAAGGGATTAAGAACCAATGATGGCTTTATGGAAGGATATGGAAGTAATTATGATGACGACATTAGATAGTGTCAACAAATACACCCAAAAGGTATTTGCAACAAGTTTATTAAATGTATGATAGTGATAAGATCTCTAAGAGGTCAATCGTTCTTTAATTTACTAAGGTGATGAAATACCAAGGTCAAATGGATACCATAGAGATAAATGTCACATAATGAGCATGAATAGACTAACCAAAAGATCACTGAAGGGATGAAAATGGTGGGTGATTTATAGAGGAATGGAAGGAAAGGAAATAACATCCATGTGTATACAAAACCTGATTGCAATGTCTGATGTTTGTACCTTTTATTTTTAATGTTTTAATGTTTTTGGATTTTGAAAGGATTTTTTATTTTGATGGTTTTGTGAAGGGAAAACCACAAAGAGAGAAGATGAAAATGGGGATAGATAGGAGGAAAAATATCCATGATAGGGTAGGAAGAATATGATAGGATGGATTAGAAGGTTGGGACCAATAATGTCACTCCGTGTGATAGGATCCAACAACAATGTTTGCTATTTATTTGATGAGGGAAACTCATAGTATTTTATCATCAAGAGTGATATTATCTCCAATCTCAATGATCATTGTGAGATCATACTTGATAAGTGACTACGACTTATCTTGTAATATGGATTTTGTATGTGGGAGCTTGAGTTCCCTATCTATAGAGTTATGCATTTTTTCCATACCGACATTTATATTGGTGTGTGTTGTTACATAGAATTTGGGACTTGGATTTGTGAGTGTTGGATTTGCATGGAGCTTTGGAGCTCCTCAAATTTATGATTTTAGCTTAATGAAGAAACGTTTGGTGCTTCTTACAAGTTAATGCATGATTTTGTTAGTCCTGAGAAATGGGAGAAGAAATTGGAAGGTTGGTATTGATGATAGGATTATTAGGAATGATTTTGGGCTTACCAAAATTGTTGATAGAGGGAATATGTGATACAAGAATGGAAGGGAATGAGATAAGAGGTATCCCAATAATGGATGGTAATGGGCTAGGAGGTGGCCCAAGAATTGATGGTAATGGACTAGGATGAGGTGACCCAATGATAGAAGATGGGCTATTCAAAGGTGGACCATAGATAGAAGATGATGGGATACTAAGAGGTGGACCAATGAATAAAGATGAATAAGGAGATGTGATATGTAAGAAATGATTGGGTGATGAGAAAATAGGAGGGGAATCAAGGATATACCCCATCATTTAGCCATGTAATGGGAAATGAGAAGATGGAAAAATAAGAGGAGAATTAAGTTTGATGATCTGGTTTTCTTCTATTCATAGACTATAGGAATCAATCTCTTCTCCAAAATACGTGTATGTACTAAGGTCAAAAGTGAATCCTTTCATGTGATTTTATATAGGAATTTCATCATGTAGCCCCATGAGTTATCTAATTTCTTATTCATTCGAAAGTAATCGATTGGTATAGGTCATTGTTAATTAATGATAGAAGTTTGATTGGAAGGAAGAATTTCAACAAGTGTTTCAAAGATACTTGATGATGGATATGATGGGAAGGTTTGAACTTATTACTTTCATAAAGGAATTTTCTATTGCATTGAAAATCTATCTTAACACATTATTGCTTTTTAATTTTTGACGTGGATACAAATATCGGTCTTTGGAAGATTGATGAGGGTAAAATGTATGATTGAAAAGGATCAAGGGATAAAGAGAGATTGGATTTGGATTGATAGAATAATTTTATCAAGAGACAAATTAGATTCATATTTGGATGTCTTAAGAGTTAAATTAGATGTTGATTTAGGATATGTTTGCATTGGGTTTCCTAGAATATTGCATCATACAAATAGAAGAAGGGGGTCCTATGGAAAAAGAGAGGACCATGAATTAGGGATTGAGTTGGATTTTTGTTTAGAGGATTTGGGATTCACATGAATATTTAATGGAGGAAGACGTCAGCAAGGTGACTGATTATTCCATAGAATAAAGTTGATTGGATGAAACTCAAGATTTTGAGGAGAATTAGAAGAATAAACTTTAGGAGATGAAGGTCTAGAAGATATAATAGGTTCCCTATTGTCAATAGCATGAGGAACCATAAGATATCTAGTCATGTTTGGCATCGTTTGATTTGAATGCCTAGACCTATATTGTTTGATTGAACTCCTTCATATTGAAGGAAGTTCCATGTTGATTCAAGAAATGTGATGGTTGAAAACTAGAAATATTGTGAAGATGTGTGTGCTACGGGATTTTTCAAAGGGAATCTAAGAAAAATAAGCAACATATTGACACAATTTTTACAATAAAGTAAGTTTGGAAAACAAGTTTCAAGTGTGATTGTCAAAATAGTTAATGTAATTTTAGCGAGAACTTCAGATTTATATCTTTTGATCAAGGAAGCCAAAATTATGAAATAGGTATGATTCGTGATGTAAAAGTACACAACATAACTTGGAAAGAGTTTTTCCTTGTTCTAAAACAAGGTTATAACTCATAAAAATTTATTTCTATGTATAATTTAGGATGAAATATGTGTGGTGCAACTTGGATAGAGTTTATCCTTGTTATTAAACAAGGTTATAACTTGAACAAAGTTTTACGTTGTAACAATGTTTGATATTAAAAAATAAGATAAGGTAAGGTTGGCCCAAATTCCAAATAAACTACTAGGGATTTTAGAATCAAACACTCACTAATATTTGTCTAAACTAATGCGTGTACAGAATAAATCCTATATACATATTACTCCCTGCACTTTATACAAATGAGGTGATCACCACAGACAATATTTGATATTCCTAATGGGTTTTACTAGTCAAGTAGCTAATGGGGGCGCTTCCCATTTCGTTGGCGAGCTCCCTCACTGTACGAACTACTTTGGGGTTCATATGGTACTCCTCAATAATGTGTTTCTGGGCTTAGGACCATTCACTTCCCATAATAAAAGTGAATGGGTTTTACCCTTATCCAAACTTGCAAATATAATGTGATTTGTTCATTTTTATCTAATTTATCAGTGTTATTGTTTTGAACACATTTCTTTGGCCAAGGAAACCTACACACAAAGTATTAGTAATTTATTTGTTTTGTCTTTAGAAAGTGCAAATGTTCCTATTATCCAATTTTGCACACATGGAAAGATTGGATAATGGGGTCCTATCACGTTCAAAATGAAAAAAATAGTCCCAGGAACCCACCTTCGGTTATTATCGAGATGCAATAATTAAAAATAATTCTTAAATTGCATATGAGAGATCACCTAGTATCAAAAGGCACCCAGTTGATCTCAACTCAGGAAAGAGTTCGGGGTCTAGTTGATAGAGAACCCAGTGTCAAATTAATAGTCATCTCGGTAGAGACTCTTAGTTGTAAGAGCTCAATGAGGTCTTGTTAATGCAAAATATAGCTCGTTGAAAATTGACAAATGAAGGGAACTCTATAAGGATCTCGGTAGAGATCGATGCAGGCGGAAGTTAAAGCCGAGTCAGGGAGAGTCAAAGTTTGAGCTATCAATAAAGTCTCAATGAATTGGAAAGGTTCAAGCACAGGCGGAAGCGAAGGCAGAGATAAGGAGTTCGACTCATCTTCGTGACTCGTTCATTTTGGAGATCATGTGGTGAGCTTCTTTTAGGACACATTCTACAGAGCTAGGGTGATTCAAACGCAAGCCAAGGCATCAAGAGTGCCATAAAATGAATGGAGATCGTTGCGTAAACAGAGATACGTGATGGAGCCCTATCAATGGGACTCATCAAGCATGATGGATAATTCAAGGCAACTCATTTCATGTGGATGCATTAAAGATGTTTTCTAGGATACAATTCCAGGGCTCATTGATTACTGCAAAACTGGGAGGCCTACTCGAAATAATTTTACAATGGTAAGCTCGCAGAGGTAGCAAGAATGCCGGGCCAGGGTATTAGTGAATACAGTATATATATTTTCGCTGACGTTGTTCAGACCTTCCTCGGCTGAGCATTTGGTGAACAGGAAGTTGACATGTTGCAGTATAGCAAAAGTTCTTTTGAGCACTTCCAGCAAGCAGGTCGTCCAACGATGTTTTTATCTATTCAGCATCGAATGCATCCTCAAATTCAGGATTTTCCTTCAAGATATTTTTATGAAAATTGATTAAGTGACAGTAAGAGTGTTACCGGGAGACTTGATGAAATTTATTACAAAGATTCTCTATCGAGACCTTACTTGTTTTACGATGCAACTCATGGAAGCGAATCTCATAGAGGTGGAACTGTTTCATATCAGAATATTCATGAGGCACAATTTGCTTTGCAATTATATGAGCATCTTCAATGAGTCACTAGGTTGGCAAGCATAAAGGTTTCTGTTGAAATTATCACACCTTACAAGCTACAGCTGAAATGTTTGCACTGAGAGTTTAATGTTATCCTCAAATCTGATGAAGGAAAACTCGGCAGGAGAAAAAATCGGGAGCACGATCATGGCAGACCGAGTAGGTAATCCCGTGCATGGGAAATATTTTACTATCTTGCCAAGGTTGCGTGGCGAAGCTGAGGCCGGGGCCCGTGGATTAATTTGGCCGAGCCGTTATGTGGGGATTCGGAGCTGGAATGCCAAGTGGGTTTTCGTGGATGGCAAGCCAAAGAAGAAATTCCACGCGGGGGAGATTCAGGCAAGCACCGCCAAGTGGAAATATTGGTTTGGTAAACCATGATCAAACTTCCGTGAATGGGAGAAATCGGATCAAACTGCCAAGCATGGGAAATATTACGATGGATATCCGTCATGAGAATTCCGCGCAGCCTGGAGTGGTCCGAGTCATTGTGCGAGTCACCAGGAGAATTAAAGTGGCAGTTGCAAATTGGGCGGCGAGTAATCCTCCAAGCGATAAGGGAGGATGATGGCGAGATGGTTGAAGATGGGTCGACGTTGGAAAAATTATGTTTCAGGCTCACAAGAAAGAGACGCCTTCTCATGGAATACCATAATTGCAGCTTACAGAAAACACGGGTTTCCTCACGAGGCGTTGATATTGTTTCACCGAATGCAACAAACAGATGTCCGACCTGATCAGTTCACCTTTGCCAGCATACTTCTAGCCTGTGCCACAATAAGAGCTTTGGAATAGGGTATGAACATACATCGAGGAGCCGTGAAGTGAATGAGTCTGCAGACATTCGGGCTCTGATGGTTTGGTGGTCGCGAGACAAACTCCCACGCACAGCAAAGAGCATGGCATGTTGCGGCACAGAAGAGAAGCCTTTTGAACGCTTCCAAAGAAGCAAAGTTGTCAACCGTGGCTTATCCTTATTCTCGAACTCGATCTATGGTAGCTGCAGGAAACAAATATTCACTGCCGTGTACGATGGATTGGAGTCACACCATTCAAGGCTTCATAAAATTTTCCTGAATCAGGAGATGAAGGTTTATTACGGTGCAGAATGAAATGATTCATATTTCTCAGCACTTCTTCTCCTAGAAATGAAGTGAATGTGAAGGTCAACTTTGAAATACCTGGTCGGCCGTTTTGTATGCCACATCCTTACTTGTAAATGGTCTCTTTGAGAAAATATGTGGGTAGTAGGCAATATTTATACCCTTCCATTATGTACGTCCAATCAGACAATAAAAGTATTCTTTTACCAGGTTCAGAGAAGCTTGTTTTTTACAATGGATGATTATACTGTAGTTTCAAGCTAATTTTATCTAGCTTTATTTCTATTAGCTTTGATCCATGACTAAGGAAGAATTCATATGGTTGTTACCTATACATTTTTCCAAGGTCCTCTTGGTTGCCCTAGTTGTTCAATGTATTTTTCGAATCTTCTTTTATGTGTTGCAGATTGTAACATAAAGGATCTTTTTAGTTTCTGGAAAAATGAGTATATGGTGTAGCTCACAGCTACCTATGCCATACTAAGATCCCAATAGTGGCATAATTGTTGATTGGAGCCGAGATTGCCGAATGCACTGCCAAAATACCGAAGGGTTCTTTGACCAAAAATCAGTCTCAAGGGTGTCTATCGACATGTTATGGGCATGAGCCTGGGTCATCATCATGGCAGCATTAGGTCTTTATTGGTAATGGCATTTTCTCATTGTTTGGAGGGTACAAATTGTGCTTATTATGGCAAAGCCAAAACATTCTTACTACAAGTGTTATATGATGAGGAAGAATCCTGAGCATTGTGGTAAAACCATTCTTTTTAGAAATATTGGGTTAAGCTCGGTATTCAAGTGAGTTTGAGCCCAGAAAAGGTAAGATCGTTTGCTGGATGAAGAGCTCGGTGACTTTGTAGTGAGCTCGTGGTGATGTTTCATGAAGTTTGAATGAGGAATGCATAAATGGCCTCAAGTTAACAGAGGAAAATGATAAGAATCGAGTTTGATAGCTCACCATTCGAAGGACTCAATGCAAAAGAGCCGGATTACCAAAGTAAGGAAAGAGTTAGTGTGGGGTTCAAAATCGATTGGAACATCGAGTTTGAGGATTCGAAACTCACCGAGTTGAGATTTGTGCAGACTCTATCCACATGGACCCCCCTCCTCTTCAATTCAAACGGGTCAACGGGGGGGTCCCAACATTATGTTAATTAAATTAATATTTTTATTTAAATATTTAAATAATAATATTTATTATTATTATTTAAATATTCTTTTAATAAATTGAGAAGACGAGGTCATCAGGCAATTAATGACCCATGATGGAACCTTCTCAAGTGGTTCAACTAACTGTAATAAATACATCATGGGCCTTCATTTTAGGAATGTAATTATGACCATTTCCTCTTATTTCTCACATATTCTTCTATAAATGTAAGTTGGAAGCTCATTTCAAAGGGTTCTAACAGTTCAGACAAGTTGGACAGTTAGATATCTTAGGCAAGTGTATACTTTTCAAGAATCCTCTCTCTTCTGCAAGTTGTTCTTGTGTGTTGAGAGAACTTTCAAGCCTCCTCTTCAAGACTGTAATGGCAACTATTGCCTCTTCTGAATGTATGATGCATTGTGCATGTTATTGAAGCAATAAAAGTGTGTGTTTTGTGACTAATCTTGGTCCTTTCATCCTTCTGTGCTTCTTTGTGCCTTTCTCATACTTGCAGGTACACTGTGCAAGTTTAAGTTCTATTGCAGGTTCTTGGATTTCTGTGCTTATTGAGTGGTGAAGTATTGCATGCAGTTGAGTTGTGGTGTCTATTCACCCTTCTTGAGTTCATCCTTCTTCACTGGGAAACTGGTATATTTCTCGGTCTGATAAAGTTTAACAAAGGGAACACGTGTCTCTTAGTTTGTGGTATCCTGTACCCTCTCTAAGTTGTAGTAGGTGAAGTTGACCTGTGGTGCACACACCCTCTTCAAATTAACCCTTCCTGAGTCTAAAGACACCCTTTATTTGGTGCATCACCATCCCTAGTATAGTTTCATTTCCATAAATCTCTTTCTCTAAAACCCCATGAAAATGTTAGCATAGGACTAGATAATCATTTTTGTTACACTAGGAGTAAGTACAACACTTAGTTTAGGAAGAGGAAGCCAGCCTTCTCCGGAGGTTCACCTCGAGCCCAAGTCCCACACTTGAGAGGTGATCCCATGTGTCCCAATCACACGGAACGTCCTATTCACATCCTGGCCATTCGGAGGGTGCAGTGATTTGGCGACAACAGTTCCTACACTCAAATGATTATTAGTTATCCATACAATCACAATGTTAGAAAATACCAAGGATCGTAACCATTTATGATTCTCAAGATCACTTGAAAGCATAAGAGAAGAGCATACATGGCATTGATAAAATAAAACCAAAATTAAAATTTTAAACCAAGACATCAAGTGTTAGCACCATTTTTAATCAAATGAAATCTATAATGTTAGATCACCAAAAATCGTATCTATTTTAGATAATCAAGGTTGCTTAAGAGCGCAAGAGAAGATCATACATGGCTTTGATCAACTCAAACAAAATGTATATTTACACAAAAATATAAAAAATGAGCACTATTTTGATAAATTTTTCTTTTTCAAATGAATATGGAAACCTACACACAAGATTTAGTAGTTTGTAGCAAAAAAATGAATCTAACATATAAAGAAAATGACAAGTTTTAGGATAAAGGAAAACTTAAATCTTTTGTAAGGTGAAATCCCAAATTTATATGGTCAATGAATATTTCATCTTGAGACATTTCTGCACACAAAACAATGGAGTCATTTCGAGTTCAGGATCAAAATTTATGGCCTCTAGAATATAGGTTATTATTGGGCACACAAAAAATGGCTAAGTATTTGAAGTATGCAGAGGTTCATGCACGCATGGAAGGGTTATCAAGAAACACGTGGAAGGATAAACACAAAGAATGCAATGGAAGAATAGGGTTTACATGTGGAACATGTAAGGAAATGTGCAACGAAAATGAAGATAGAAGGGAAAAGGACTTAGTGAGTTTTGGTATGTGGAGCTAAATATAGACTTGGAGTACGTGACATGTAAGAAGGAGTAAGAGATCAATAGGATTTTATTTTTAAGGAAATAACTTGCAGTTCAAATAGGTGCATGGGGCTAATAATAGGATCAGAACTAGGAGTTAACTATAGGTGATCTATTATTAATATGCGGAGCTTCTATGCTTCCTAGTTTCTTTTGTAGTGGCACATGGATATTCTTAGTAGGAAACCTATTTTGAGAATGCATGGGCAGTGAAGGGTAAGTTCCCCACCCCTATATATATGTATTTATTTGCAATGTTAGATTTTTGTGTGAGTTAATGACTTTGTAAGGTTATAATGTTGGTTTATGAGCACGACCGTGTTATGGAAATCATATGTATGTATTCAATTATTGTGGATTAATATGATGGATCATTGTGGTTAGATATTGATTGTGGATGTCTTTGTTACTAGTAATTATATGGTGAATTTGATCTTAGTGGTTATGTGAACTATATGTTTACTTATTTATGTGTGTTTCCAAATTGAGCTCATGGATATGGTTGCTATGATTATGGAATATATGTTCATGTATGATAACTCCTCATTAAATATGACATAAAAGAGGGACATGGTACCTTCACGCACTTTTAGTGAGTGCTCAAATCTATCTTAGTGATGTGCTAATGCATATAGGGTTTTGATCAAGAAAATAGACTACATTTTGGTTCCATTGCTAGGACCTATTTTCAAGAAATTGTGAGGATGATGACCGCTGATGGCTTATCGCTTGACTCTTGTGACCATTAAAGATTGGGTTTCTTATGGACATGATCAATTTACTCAAAGATATGGTTATAGACCTGATTTTAAAGTGTGCAAGTGGGTTGAGGAACACCTTTATCATGAGCTTTATGAAACATTCTTTAGTTGTTTCCCTATAGAATGTATAATTGGTTTTTTCGCATACACATCAATGAGGAGCTGGTATTACAGATCAAGGGTTTGGATACAGGAAGAATATCAGACCATGTTTGATGCCAATGAACCTTGGATGCATGCTGTAGATCACTAGTGGGCAAGTGTTGTGAATAGTTACACTGGAGTAAGTTGTTTCCACGTATTCTTTCCCGAAAGTTACAGATTTTGAGTTTTTGTGTGAGCCCAGAGGATCTTACCTTCGTGCTATTCCTTTAGCAATTAAGATCTTGATGGTAATGTTGAATTTAGAGTGCCTCCTTATGGATAGCTAAAATCACCACTATATGCAGGGGCAAAAGATCATGTGGTGAAAGATGTTAGACCTTGAGGGAAAAAAGGTAGAGAGAAGAAAGGTGGCTTAAGTATAATGAAGTGCGAGAGAGGGAATTAATGAATAAACATGATATTGAGGAGTGAATGGTGTTGCAGAGAGATGGCTCTTGAAGTATTTTTAGCTCACATTGAAGACATAGATACAAAGCATCTAGTTCTCCCCCATTTGGGTAAGCATGATAGATAACCCCTCTCGGCTTTATATGAGAGCGTGTCAAGAAAAATATTAAGAACCGTGGGTATGCATTTGATCCGACATGGTGACTTTTCCCTTGTGCTTGGTGTTCTAGTTCCTAAAATAGTTATTGATAAGAAAACTAGTGTTGGTGATAGAGTAGTGACAAGTAGATTTCATTTTCCATTGAGTACATGAGTTAATCAGATAACACATTCATCTATGGTGGCGCTAGACATTATCTTTTTATTTGGGGGTCTAGTTAGAGGTATATTTTTTATCGCTTCATATAGACAAAGTGTGGGCACACAAAATATTGGCACCACATCTATAAGTACTACTACTTTGTAGACTTTAGGAGTCCAGTTAATACAACTACTGCAACTCAAGGTAGCACATCCTCCGGTCCACTACCCGCTATAGGAGGATCTAGAGGCTCAAGATCTAGTAGATCTAGGGGTTTTGGAGGTGGAGAAAATACAAGGGGTAATACGGGTTTTGGGTATGGTTGGTATGTTATGCACCAGCCATAACAAGTCATTTACGAGATGTCCCTTAGCCTTCCAGGAGTATAGAGGCATCGGATGCAACAGAGAACATTCACATGTGAAAACTTCTATGGTGTGCTAAAGGAATCATGTAACATTCCCATTTTAGTACATTAGAACAAGAATTTTTTTTTGATAAGTGCTTCCTAGTTCTAAATACATAATTTAGAACTCACAGATCATAACAATCATTCTTATAACAGATAACCATATGCAGCTGTAATGACTCGGTGTACCACCGATCTATTCATTCAATGACTCAATGATCTACCTGATCTATTCATGAGTATCATAGAGTTGGCATTTTTATTTTAACACTTCACTCTTGTGGTTCTCTTCCCTAATATGGGATTTTAGAATGCTCTGTCTAAGGAACCTATCTAAATAATTGTTACCATTATTCATTGGCATCACGTCCCTCAGACTAGGTGACATAGGACAATGCAATCAACAGCTTGTGATACTTTGGCCAAAGATTTGAAACATACTGTTCATGTCTCGTATTCCTTGACGACATACTCGTCAATCTGGAATACATCCTTCACCCCACTCCGATGTTATATAGAATATCTTATACTGACTTCTGTCAGTCACCCCTGTCCCAAGTCATTCACTTAGGAATGGGTTAATAACATGACACACGTTATAAGGATGCTCTTGAAGACTAGGGTAAGCTGACATACTGGATCAACCATAGTTAACCCCGTGTGTCAAGGTACCCCGAGTCTCCAAGGGCAGCCTCATAACATGACCATGGTCCTAACCAGTCCCAGAGTAAAAACTTGTTCAAGTTTCAGGTGTAAATCTTAACGATCAATGCAAAGGGTGTCGCCATATGTCACCTGCATTGTTGTATCCTCGAGAAGATCCTAATCTTCTCGAAGGTACAACCCTGCAGTTGACATGTGTCGACATCCTACAAAACTGCCTCGGAAAGATTTACATAACTTCAAGGAGTTACTTAAGTTGAGTTGAAGTTGAATTTAAGACTCTCTTAACTGGGTAGTATTTTCCCAATCCCTGGGTTCCACACCTTTGAGTTGCCTTACGCAATTAAGTTTAATTTCACAGAGAGAAGTTTAATAAGATTTGAGATCTCGTCAAGGATATCATTGGTTCCCAATAATCTTGTTCTACATAATTGGGCAATAGCCCTAAGTCCTCTCATAAGGAAGATAACTAAACCCATATGGGTTTATATCAACTTCCAAGACTGAAATATATCCTACTTATGTTACTAAGCTATAGTGATTTAAAACCATCAATTACGTTGTCTTGACTTAGATCATGGATAGGAGTAATAGATTACTCTTCCCGTTTCAGCTACCTATTAAGGTGTAGTTTAACCTTAACTTCTCGAAAGGCAGTGGACTAATTTCCAATTTAGCCTTATTCATAACATAAAAGAATTACTAATCATTCACGAAGTATTCAGTCACATAATCTTTACAAGGCCTACTTAGAGAATCCAAATAACTCCATGGTATACAATAATAAAAATGCACTTAAAATCAATCAGACCTAAGAAGTTCAATCCATCAAATAAAAATGTAGCCACATAAGTAACAATCTCCCCATTTCATTCATTTCCAAACCATACATTTACAACTTATGCACTTCGGCACATTTGATACAATAATCAACATCGAAAGAATATCTTTCTTCCTATAATACAATTTGAGAAATCAAGTTAGAATTCATCATAAAAACCAGATTAAACAATCTGAGCATCATATCAGATTTGCGTGCCTTTACCACTTACGATGTCCATCTGCAAAAATTGCTAGCACAGGTCAGTTCAGTGAACTGAGCATGATAAGCACTAATTCTTAAAACAATTGCATTCTACCAATTGTTCTCATTAAACAACCTGTTTAAATGAAATCATTTCTTCAAATCCTTAAACATGAATTAGGCTAATCATCTTTCTACAATTCTAATATGACTTTAACGCATGACTCATATTATAGCTGCCAGTTAAACCTAAATATTTTTCAGATGATTCATCATATATATTAGAGACTAAGAAGAACAAAATGAATCCAAAACATCCATCCATCTGAAAACCAAGGACAACAATAATTCAACAAATTACTCCATTCAAGAATGAATTCCTATCAGTTCGTGTATCCAACAGGTGTGTATTTAACAATTCAAGCAAAGGCAGATTATAACATCCAGCAAGCTCAACTGACGGAATTCCTTTATATTCATAGCATTATTTCAATGATATTGATAAGTATACCAACTTCTACTACAATACTATTTTTATAAAAGTGGATAACCGAACAACTCAAACAGGATAATATAATCACAATAAAGAAGGAGACTCCGGTCAAGAGTCAGTACTTACCAGTCTCTCCATACAAATTTAACAGTCTATTCTTCTTATGCCCGTACCGTAGAGTTCACATAAAGATACAAAAGAAGAGAGCACTCATAATTTCCAGACAAGGGAGAGAATATTTTCTTATTCCAAAAGTCATATATCAACATATACTTTACAGCTTAGGAGAAAGAAACAGAGGCATCCCGATTTCCATTCCCAATAGGTTCAGGATTGTACCAACTTCCCAGGAGTAATGCATATACATTCAATCTTGAATTCAATTAAAGAAGAAGAGAAAGCAAGAAAATCAACACCTAAGTTTACCATTAGCTCCAATCTGATAGAAGTGTTTTAAAAAGGTTGCCCTCAGATTCCAAGGGTCTTACAATTACACATTAACAAAAGACACAGATTTCTATAAATGGAAATACATATGAGTACAATATCAATATTCAATCATGGCCCAAATAAAACAGTCTTCCCTTCACCCAGGACTTCAATCATTCTAGACTACGAGTTAGGGTACCCACTATTATTACTTACTGATAGGTAACACTATCTATTTCCAGTAATAACATACAGTGGATAATTTGTAATTGTGTTTTCAAGGATACCAAACAAATAGCACTTCCAGTATTACTAAAGGATTTCTAATGTTAGATTTCAAGGTCACTACAGGTGAAATCAACACAATCCCATCCCTTCCAAGTACAAAACCTGATTTCCATCCATCTGAAAACCAAGGACAGTAATAATCCAGACCCTTTTCATAGAGGTACAGGTTTAAATTCAACATATTTCTTACGCATGCGACTAAATCAGTCGAGCTCAAAAGAAGGAGCTACAGTTTCATCAAAAATCAAATATATTCACCTGAAGCTGTCAAGCAATAAAAGAGCTCTTGCATCCAAGCAATATTCAATAAACCAACCAAATTAGACACAACAATTCTTTCCATGTCATTCTTCAAACATGAAATCATCCAATGCAACGTTTAAAATGGTACAGTTAGGAACTCATTACCTCAGTCGAACAAGAGACTAGGAAATAACATATACAGAAGTCGAACCCATATGTAATCACAACAAAAATTTCATTAGAAGTCGAATCCATATGTAATCACAGCAAACATTTCAACAGAAGTCGAATCCATATGTATACACAACAAACATTTCAATAGAAGTCGAATCCATATGAATACTCAGCAAGGATTCAACAGAAGTCTAACCAACATGCAAACACAACAAGGTCTTCAACAGAATTTGAATTCATATGAAACACTGCAAGGACTTCAAAGAAGTCATATCCATAAAGTAATCATAGCAAGGACTTCAACAGAAGTCGAACCAACATGCAAACACAACAAGGACTTCAACAAAAGTCAACTTCATAAGAAAACACTGCAAGGACTTCAACAGAAGTCGTATCCATAAGGTAATCATAGAAAGGACTTCAATAGAAGTTGAACCAACATGTAAACATAGCAAGGACTTCAACAGAAGTCAAATTCATAAGAAAACACTGCAAGGACTTCAACAGAAGTCGTATCCATAAAGTAATCACAACAAGGACTTCAACAAGTCAAACCAGGATTCCCAAATCAACAAGAAAAGAAGAAAACCAATACATTGTTTCAACCAAGCCAACTGTACAAAAAAAATCATCTGAACAGAGTTGTTCTAATGAAAGCATTTGAAGGAAAGCAAGATTTTTAAAAGTTAGGGCCTATCATGCCTGATAGTGTCGCTTAAAAATTCAAAGAAGACCTCTGAATGTGCTCGCACCTTCTCTTCTTCTTCCACGATAGATTAAACAACAATAAATTGTTACCTTCATGCCTTATAAACTTTCCCCAACAGAGAAGGAAGCTAGAAATTCTCAAAGTTGCCATGCAACATAGAGTAGATGACTGGTTCGAAGAACCAGTGCTCAAGCAGAGCAAAAAACGGAATGCATGGAAAACCAAACAACCAAACAATATTCCATTTGCATGCCTTCCCAAGCAATCCGTGCTCGGGAACCAAAGTTCATTAATTGCATTAACTGCCATCCTCCCACCTATTCTCCATTGCCACCGACTGCCAAAATTGGTGATCGCCAAAAGAAAACAAACAAACACTCCCATACTTGGTGATACTGCCACGTCAGATCACATTAGCCGTTTGTAACCTCCGCCAAACCTGACAAAGATCCCAAGTCCTTCAACCTTATCCCCCTCATAAATGCCATGGAAACCACCGCCCATGACTCGTGACCCTTCATAGGTCCCCCTCCATTCTTATCATTAGTTAAGATAGGTTAGATCATAGGGTTAAGACATTAGTCTCCCTTCCATAGCGCTAGGTGAAGTTAACTCTTAGGAGCATTAAGCTTATAGTTTAGGGCTAGGTTGGATTAGCAATTATTTTAACCAATAGGTTATAGTTTAGGTTAAGGTTATTAACCTTAACGAATCAAATCTAGGTCTCCAAAATAGGACCACTCAAAGTTAGAGTCCATACAGGGTTAAACATTCCTGTAAAGGATTCTATTTGGCATCACTAAATTAAGCTTATGGTATACACAAGAACATCTTACCTAGCTTAAGGTCTAGGCCTTCCTGATGTTACGATATCTGTAACCAAAGTCCATTTTTTCATGATCAGCCTGAGTCAACTCCGGGATTGATCATTCAAACTCATTCAGACCTTGTAACTTTTGTAAGGTCAATAAATTTTGTTCATCCTGAATAAGCTTAAAAAATTCCTTGGATCAATGCAACTGATCCAAGGCTGAGTCATAAAGATGGATAAATCCACAATTCATCCAGAAATCAAATTGAACTCAAGTGTGAAGAATGAAAGAAACAAAAGAGTCCAAGCATATTCGCTTAGTCAAAGATCTTCAAGAGTAAAGAAGGTACAATCCATATCAAGCATGACTTCACAAACCAAAGGAACATGTCCTTATACAGAAGAAATCATATATCAACACTTGAATGCTCAGGAGGAAGTAACAATAGTTTAGGGTGTTACAAATCACAACTCCCGAATGGAAGGTAAGCCATTTTGCTACTACTTTGCAGGGGCATATGCATATTTAGTATCATAAGTATGATCTAAACTAGATTATGGATTACAACGTGCTCCGTGATGATTTTTGCATATACATGAATTTGAATAGAAAAGAATCAGAATGCTAAAAGAGATCAAGTAGGGCATGACCGAGAGCGTAAGGGAGTATGATGCCTAGTTTATAACTTTGTTATAATTTTTTTCCTATGATATCCACCCTAGCCAACATGCACAATGGATTGTTGGTGGTTTTATCACACCTTTTAGATGGGTAATTTCACATAAGAATTTTACTAATCTACACAAGGACTTGGAGGTAGCACTATACGCTGAGGCGATTAGGAACATAGATACTGGGGTTAGGCTGTTTATGGAAGAAAATATTGCATCTATGGAAAAATAGTTAGAAACAAATCAGCCAATTCAGCTCATGAGATGCGTTGTGGGGTTTTGTTTATAGATTGCAAGGTGGAAGGACATACTAAGGATAGTTTTACTCACAAGTTGGTGCATGCCATGTTGTTGGATTGTGAGATATGTCATTTGGAATATGATGCAAGAAGATGTCCCCTCTTGCAATACGTGGTCCATAAGAATGTGTATCAATGTATTAGTTAGCTATGCAAAGGGAATTGAAACTAACACCTTAGTAGTTTCAAAACATGAACTAACTACACAAAGATCATCATGCTAAGAGCTAAACAAGACTAAATACCAACATTATGCATTAAAACTTTGAAATAGAAATCAAACTAATATGCTAAGCATTATAATCTCTACTACTCTTTAGATAACTAAAAACTAAATGAGCTTAGATAGATCCATGAAAATCAAAGTTGATTGTTTGACCTTCAAGGGTTTGAGAATGGAAGCTCATCAAAGTATGGCTACAAGACCATTTTGATTATCTCCATATGATCCAAAATATTGGATGGATGAAATGCAAGAATGAGGCTATTAGCTCAAATGAAATATGCTCTAATATGAAATGCCTATATATTAGATATAAACATGTAAGGTGTGTAAAGGTGTAAATAGAAAGGTAGGAGGAGGGCTACTTAGATAGCCCAATGGATAAAAGAATCTCTAAATCCCTTTACATGTGGGATAATAGCTAGGTTGAGTTAGTTATAGGTAAGGATGGTTGAAAGGGGGTTGAGTCAACCTAAGGAGAGTTTATTTTTTCCTTTAGTGACTCATGGGGTTTGAGGGGATTTATTAATTAACCCAAGTGATTAATTAATAGGTGAGAAAGCTTATAAAAGCTTTTTAGAGGAATAATTAGCATGATTTAGAATATGAGAGGAATTTAATCAAATAAATGATGATTTATTGATTTAATGGAAGAGGAAGCTAATTAATTAATAATAATTAATTAGTCTAGATAGAAAGGGGATTAATTAATGGAAGGACATTAATTGGCATATTTGATGCATAGGAGAGTTAATTAATTAATGTAATGTAACTAATTAATGGTGATAGAAGAGAAAATGGGAATTTATTGACGATATGTCATCAATTTGTGGGAAAAAATATAATTAGCGCAATTTAAGTCTTTAAATTACTTAGGCTAAATTATAAGTGTCTACATTTGCCTCTTGTTGGGGTGGCGTAAGTGATGCCACTTCAAAGATAGTAGATCGATAAAATTTTGAAGGGGTAGAAGAAAAATTAGTAGAAGTGAGAGATGCCCCCTTGAGTGTTGATGGGGTGATGAAATAAGGCAATCAACGATCGAAAAAGGTGAGAGAAATGGATAGAAGAATGGGTAGGGGAAGGATGCCCTAGGTGAATTAGAAGAATAGTATTGATAGGAGAATGATGTAGAAGAGGAATGAATATGGAAAGAAAATAGCAAGATTTCATCTAATGTATTGAAAAAACTTTAGTGTCACCATATTTCCAAATATTTACGTCATAGGTTCTTATTAAAAATATAAGCATACGACAAAAGTAGAATGACATGAAAAGCCATACTACGAACAATTTTCCATTGCTAAAAACACCAACTCCATGCAACATAAAAATGTAATGCAATAAGAGAAATTAAAAGATGCTTAAATCCTTGCAACATACATAATGTAATGAAATATGAGAAATTAAACAAGCTAACCTAATAGAGAAACATACTGCACTATTTTTGTTATCAAGCTTTGATTCTGACCTATGCAAATTAACGACAAGGGTTAAAATATGGTGTAACAAGAAAGGATACATGCAAGGGGAATAATGAAGGAAACTTGGGTCCTATGAAAATAAATAATGTACTATGAAACAGTACTAAGAAAATCATTATGCCCTAGAGTACGTGACAATAAGAAAACTAGCTTTGTTGATGGAAGTAGATCAAGACGATCCACGAGTCGTGCACAAGAATAGGTGAGAACCAAAGAATGATGTTTTGTAGGATGATTTTCATTTTTTTTTTTAGAAACATTTGAATGTTTTTTATTTTGAAAGTTTTCTGAAACTATGTGCAGGAAGACAAAGAAGCATGGATTTCCCTATCAATAGATGGGATGTACAAGGGCAAAAATGCCATGCGTATGCACAAGAAAGTGAAGATGTAAAAATTCCCCACCAATTAGGTGGGAGTATTCAAAGGAAAATCTTCACATGCTAAAGGGGGATTAATGCCAATATAAAATAGGTTCAATCATGAGGGAGTAAGGATGCCCCAGTGTAAATTGGCCAAGAAACACATGAGAGAGAGGAAGTAGAAAATTGTCTTATTAAAAGGAGAAAAAAATTTCCACAAACATGGAAAAGAGGAAATCCTATACACATGATGTTCTAAATGATTTTGAAATAATATAGGATGCTATGAAAATATTTATAAGGCAGTCGATGAAAAAGTGATTAGCCCAAGGCACAAATCATGAGACAAGACATGTGCTAAAGAAAGAGTTTGAGCAAGGTTCAAAAAGCAACACTTGGTAACATACTAATCCTATTTACTCATAAATATCCCATGTGTGCACATGGGAATTAATTACCTCTTGAAGGAAAGAGTTGATAGATAGCAAATGAATACACTAGCCAATGTGTAGGAATGATTTAGTTTAAAAGGTGATTTGTGAATGGATTGTGGAAGGAGAGTCGTACATTGCTCCGCTGCCAGTCAGGCGTCCATAGCCTCGATAGAGATGCATTTGATTCTAATCACAACATTTCTACTACCATTCAGGTATCCATAGCCTCGATAGATATTATTGGAAATACCCCAAGAGAGATTTATATATCAATTTGCTTTTGCTTTTAGCTTTTACTTTTTGATTGATTGATTTTGATTCTTTTGCTTTCTAAAAACTTATTTCAGATCTCTTATTTGACAAGGGGTTAAGAACCATTGATGGCTTGATGGAAGGATTTGGAAGTGATTGTGATGATGACATTGGCTAGTGTCAACAAATACACCCAAAAATTATTCCCAACAAGTTTATTATATGTAGATAGTGATAGGATCTCTAAGAGGTCAGTCGTTCTTTAATTTACCAAGGTTATGAAAGACCAAGGTAAAAAAATACCATAGAGATAAATGTCACAAAATGTGTATGAAATAAGCTAACCAAAATATCATTGAAGGGATGAAAATGGTGGATGACTTGCAAAGGAATATGAAAGAAAGGGAAGAAATAACATCCATGTGTATGCAATACCTTATTGCAATGTTTGATCTTTGTACCTTTGATTTTTTTGTTATGTTTTAATGTTTTCTCATTTTATTTGTATTTTTTAATTGTTTTATGGTTATTAGAATAAAACTGTCACTTTACATGATATAGGATCCAACAACGATGTTCATGGTTTCCTTAATAAGGAGACTAAGCACGTTTTTTAATCAAGAATGATATTATCCCCAACCTCGATGATCATGGTGAGTTCAAAATCAACAAATGACTATGATTTGTTTTGAAACATGGGTTTCGTATATGGGAGCTTGAGCTCCATATCCATAGGTTTCAACACTTTACGCCATACTTGATGGGTGCATTGTTATGCATTCTTGAATCGCGTTTGATTTTGGATTTTATGATCATTTGAGTTGTTGGGATCTTTGGAGCTCTTTGGATTTTTGATCTTGGCTTGATAAAGAACATGTATGGGTTTTTATAAGCTAATGCATGACTTGTTTGATCCCAAGAAGTGGGAGAAGAATGTGGATGTTTAGAATTGATGTGAGAAATGATGGTGGGCTTGCCACAATATTTGGTAGAAGAATAATGTGATGGATGAAAAGGATATGACATAAGAATTGAAGAAGAGGGGCTACAGAAGGTGATCCACGAATAAAAGATGAAGGGATACTAGGATATAGCCCAAGAATAGAAGAAGAAGGGATACTAGGATGTGACCCATAGATGTAAGATGATGGGCTACTAGGATGTGGCTCAAGAATAGAAGATGATGGACTACCGAGGGTGACCCATACATATAAGACAAGGGGCTAGCCGGATGTGCCCAAAGAATAGAAGATAGTGGACTACTCGAAAATGTCACAAAAATAACAGAGGGAGGGATAATAGAAGGTGACTTAAACCTAGATGAAGATGAAGGGATACTTGGTGTTAACCCCAAAAGATATTGTGATTGAGGAATTTTGAGAGATAGATAAGGATTGGGTGATGAGAAGATATGCCATAGATCAATACAAGACCCAGGAGTTTCATCATATAATGAAGAAAATGAAGATGGAAGAATAAGAGGAGGATCAAGTTGCATGATCTTAGGCTCTTCTTCCATTTATTGAGAAAAGGAATCAACCTTTTCCTCACAATATGTAGACACATAAAATTCTATAGAGAATCCTTGCTCGTAATGTGGTAGAGGAATATCTTCGTATGCCCCTATAAATGACTTGATTGTTTCTTCATTCTAAAAGAAATTAATTGGTATGATTTGTTGATCGAAAAAAGAGGATTTGATTGGATGAAAAAGGGCCAACTGGTGTGAAATATTGAGAAGATGTTTGATGATGATTGATAGAAGAAGGTGACATGGGGACGAAGTAGATGTGGAGCTAGATGTCTCAAGAGTAGAAGAAGGTGGTGTGGACCTACCTATACGATGGTATATCATCTGTAAACTAGTAGGATTAAGTCCAAAGTCTATATATTGCGACACATGGGTCGATTAAGATGTTTGAAAAGAATGAATTTGAGTCAAATGAATCTTAAAAGAAAGAAGACTTCATGGGGGTGATTGATGAATAATGTCTTGCGAAGAAGGGGAGGACCTTGATTCAAGAATCGCATTGGATGAATAATAAAAAGGGTCCTGTAAAGAAAGAGGGGACCATGATTAAAGAATTTTATTAGATGTTTGATTGGAGGAATTTAGAGTCATGCGTATCTTCAAAGGAAGAATATTTCATTGAGGTGACTGATAAAAGGGGTCCTGCGAAGAAAGGGAGGACCGTGATGTAGGAGTCGTATTAAATGTATGATGAAGAGGGTCCTATAAAGATAGGGAGGACCATGACGTAGGAGTTGCATTAGATGAATGATGAAGATAATTTTTGGTGACACAAATCTTTAGAGGAGGAGAATGTTGTTTAGGTGACTGATAATAGAGGTCTTGCAAAGAAGGGGAGGACCGCGACTTAGGAGTCGAATTAGATGAATCTAAATAGTAGTTTGGATCCAAGTCATAAGAAGAGTGGGGAGAACCCAAATAATAATTTGGATCGAAGTGTTCAAATCATACCACCAACTATGATATGAAGGTGAAGAATGGGTTACCAAGATGGGTTCTCTAGTGTGAAGAACTAAACGAGGTTTGGTCATGATGGGAATATTTTGATGTGAATGCTAAAATTTGATTCCTTATTGTCGTATGTATAAGGGACCTTACGATAATAATTCATTGTTGGCGCATGTTGGGTTTAAAGGTCTAGAACTAGATTGTATTATTAAACTTATTCAAAGTGAAGAAGGTTTCATGTTGATTTGGGAAGCATAACGACAACCAACTAGACATTTCGTAAAGATGGGGATGCTTGTGTGATTTTCCAAAAGGGAAGCTAAGGAAAACATACATCATGATGACTCAAGATTGATAATCCAACAAGGTTTGGAGGCGTAAATGTCAAAGGATTGATCAAAATTTTAGCAACATAAAGGATACAAAGGAAAGATTTCCTATGTTTGATTGATGCAAAATTTACTTGATAGGAAATGTTTTTGTGAAGGTTTGAAAGATGTGTTCAAAAAGAATCATGAACTTGGAAAAAAAGGAAGATCAAGAGGATAAAAGACCCAAAGAATTATCCTAGAAATCATTTTTAAGGTGGATAAACACAAGGATTTTTCCAGGTCCCAAACGCCGAGAATATCCAAAACCCTCAATTTTAAAAAATTTAACATAAATACCTAGTGTACACTACATTTTTGCAAAAGTAATACGCTTAGAAACTTCACAAGTAGTACACGATGCCACAACAGTCGCCACTCTCTCAAACCAGCTAGGATGTAATGGTCTTGCTTGAGGCATCTCTATTCACTCCGTATACACTCCCACACTTGCATAAAAGAAAAATGAAGTGATAAGTTACCTTTTCACTTTCCTATTTATAATCACATTTCAGATGCCACCTTTACTATGGTCTATATTTTGTGCTTATCACCGTAACCAACACACACTACACTGTTTCGCTCATATCTTGAGCATTTTTACTCCAATTTACACCCTATTTGTGGCATTTTTTTAGAATTCTACCTACCACCGTATTGTACATGTTTCATACACATTATATCTCCTTACCAGTTTATCCTATTCACTACATACACATTTTAACCTCTTACCGTTACTTTCAGCTTAGAGTCTGTTCCTTCCATCACTCCCTCTTTCACCAAAAGGGGGGCATATTATTGGGGGTCCCCTTATAATCCCCCTTACATCACCATGCATTCAAAAATGTGAATCCAACACCTATAAATTTATACCATGACATTTCACCATAAAGCCCCCTAATGACCTAACTGGGCAACAATAGGTTTACATTTCCAAAAATGATTACACAATATAACCTATCAAGTCCCCCTAATGACCTAACTTGGGGAAATAAATGACTAAAAATCATTTTAAGCTACATCTCATCAATTTCTAACAAATTTTTCCTAATGACCTAACCCGGGGCAATTAGCAAAAAACCTTTCCATGGGCATCTAATCAAAACAATCAATCAACCTATTAAGATCAATGCATTTAAATCGAATCATATCATTCAAATCTAAAAGCGGTCTCCCATATGACATAACTTAGGAATTACATTTACCACTTCTCTCCCAAATGACCTAACCTGGGATTTTATTCTATATTTCGTGTTCTCTTCTAGATGACCCAACTTAGAAGGTGTCTCTTTCATTCTTTGTTTTTTCCGATGACCTAACATGGAAGATATATATTTCTATCGTGTTCATTTCTAGATGACATAACTTGGATGCCATCTCATTCTCTATCACTCTTGCTTCTAGATGACCCAACTTGGAAGCATTTAGATTGTGGCAACACCCATGGAGTGGGGGAAAGAGTGGTTTCCCTTTATCACTCCTATATGGGTCAAATATTAAATCAAAATTATTTGGATCCAAAAATTGCAACATTTTGATTTGAGTCCATATGAAGAGGCTATATCTTGAGGATGTAGTTAAAGTTTGGAGGATAACACACTTTTCTCCCTACACTCTTCTTTTGGCGTCAGGACACCCAAATCCTCCAATTATTCCATTCATATAAAAGTGTTTAGGTTGGGAACTGATCACTCCCTACCCACCTATTCACCATTAAACCACATTCAAAATCATCATTCTACATCCTAATCATCATTTTGATTTTGTACACTTCCTCATGAAAATTACACTTTTCGATACATTGTATGGATTGACTCACCGATCCATAGTTTGACACAATTTTATAGTTTTATCGGCATGCTTTTACTACACATCTATGTGCTCTCCTACAATATGGGTTTTGCCATCTTTTATTTTATTAGGTACACATATCTATCTAGTTTATGTTACCAAGTTTTCCACTCACCAAAGATAAAGTGGGGAAAATTTTGTCACCACATCACACACATACTATTAAATTAATATTGTTGGGTATGTTATTTTATCTATGGATCTTGTGTGATAAAAGTATTCACTAGGGACCCATCCTTTAGTCTTATTGTCGAGTTAGTTAGGCATCATTGTTGTTTATCTAGTTCATTTGTAACTTGTTAGTATAGTTTTGGGCATCTTTTAGGGTGTCTCAGGTGTCATAATTTTCTCATATGTCATCTTTAGGTATATGTTGTGGTGCCTAGGGTTGCACTTTGAGGCACCCCAGGGGTGCCCTGATCCATGATTTTAGGTTCCCGTGTCATTAAATTTATGGTATTAATTTATTTGTTCGAGGTTAGTCTTAACAGATTACCCCTGGGGTGCCCATAGTTGGTAATTTTGGGTCACTAGTGTCAAAATTGGAACAAGAGATCCCTATATAAACATATCATACTCACCACAATATGGGCATACATATTAGTGTTAAGGGTAGCTATCTACTAAGGTAAGAGATTGCATTTGGGAATCTTCTACATCTGCATCACACAAGCATAGGGGGAAAGGGTTGTATTCTTTCTATTCCATCCACCATTTGCATTTTACATCTAGTTATTGCCCCTACTACCGTGTCATTGGCACTAGGGAATCCTATGAAAAACATTACACACACACACACATAGAACTACATGGGGTCCAAAATTTAGTGCAACACTTAGTCGTAAGACCACTATTTTGGTAGTTGAGGTCAGTCCGACCTATTCATATGCATTTTTATTTTTAGGAATTAATGCTTTGAATAGGGTTTTGTAGGTAGATCTTCATGTGACAACTACAATGACATATGTGACATTATTGCGACACTTGTGCAACATCAACACATGTATTTCATAGATATTGTGACACTACCAAATTCAGATTTTGATATTTCTTGTAGTCTACAACACCCAGATTACATACCACAAAGACCCTAGGTGCCACCGTATCCTCCCAAATGCCTCAATACAAAAATAAATCCATCTTCTATCCTTCTCGAGGCTATTTAGTCACATCTTTCCTAGTCCGCATACCATCATGATACATTCTAGCACACAATGAGGTAAGTTAACTTAAGGTTAGTACCATATCCCTCTTATTTCTATTATTTCAATATATTCAAATACTAAAACAAAATAGTTAGATCTAACATTTCAATATAGCATTTAGTTTCTATTTAGATTAACTCATAACATAGATAGAGAATCCCTTTTTAGTTAATCTATGACTTTGTATTTCAAAGAAAATTTGGGTTAGACCAAAGTGTAAATTTTCATCCTACCAACCTTGTTGATTAATTTACAAAACTATAAGGAAGAAGATCCTTTTTCATATTTGATTCCATTAGAAGGCTACTCTTTAAGGTGGAAAGTACACATTTAATAAGGAAAATTTTTTGGAAACCTATGGGTGGTAAATTTTTAGGAGGAAAGGGTATTCAAACCTCGGATTTGACCCTCCTTTGATAAAATATTACTCTAGTATATCTAATACTTTTTATACGAGATAGTCCTCAAACATATTTACATTCTTTGTTTTAAGAAGGTTCGATTCATAAAATTAGTAAGGGTATTCCTCAGATTCCACATTTGTTTACCTGATAAAATAGAGTTTTCTCCTAAACCGAATCCCCAAAGACTTTCATTATGTGGACCATATTCCTCTACCCAAAATACCTTTGATTCCCTCCGATTTTAATCATCCATTTGACAATCCACCACCAGATAATATGGATCACCCTCTGCCAAGAGTTCCTTTTATAGTCAGTACATATAGACTAATTAATTTAAATGGTATGGTGGGATATCCTAATGAAGTGCCAAATGAGATCAGAAATAGATTTCCTCGGTTTCAAGGAATGATGTTATTAGTAGAGATCAACATATTTGATTCTTCCAAAATATCATGGATTATTTTGAAGTTGAGTTTTGTTATCCCCATTTTGAGTTAACGACGAAATGGTTGGATAACCCCTACAAAATTTTCTTAACACTTTTGAGTTTTGATTCTTTATGAGTAAATCGGGTTTTCGGATATCTCATGCATCGGAATATTCATGAGTTAAAACATGCTTTGTGTTGCTTGATTTCCGATTCCCGAATCCCGCTTTATATTGAGCAAGTCCTTTCAAATCGGGTTTTCGGAAGCTTAAGGCATCGGAACATTCGTGTTACAAAACATGTTTTATATGGCATGTTCTCCGATTCCCGAAACCCGCCAAGTATTAAGAAAATCCTTTGTAAATCGGGTTTTCGGAAGTTTAACACATCGGAACATTCGTGTTTCTAGACATGTTTTGTGTTCCATGTTTTCCGACGCTCAAAACCCGAAATACACCAAATCTTTTCCCATCGGGTTTCCGAACTCCTCCAACATGCTGACGTGGCACATGCTAAGCGGTCGGTGCGTTGGCACGTGCGGAGCTGATGTGTATTTATTATTGGTTTTCTTATAAATATGCGGTTTTTACACGTCATTTTCACCGTTCTTAATTTTACACCGTGGATTTTTGCGCATGTTCTCCTGCTCCCAAAACCCGCAAGCTCGCGTTATCATACTGGATCGATTGTTTTCATTTTCACCTGTCTCGATTGGAAGGTATTAATCGTTCCTCCTTTGTTCTTGATTTAAGAAACGTTTTCCGTGTACTTCCTTGCCGATTGTTGAAGATTTTTCTTCCTTATTTCCTCTGAATCGTTTTCGAAAGCGTTTTGGGGTTTTCTAGGGTTTATTTTCTTCTTGCAAATATCAGTTGGTACTGTTCCTTTTGAATTACAATTGTTTGCATGATATTTGGAATATTATCAAAGAAAAAAGGTTTTATATGCAAAAACTCAAAGGAGAAATTCTTTTTGTGCTACCCGGACTTCGGAAGCTGTTTTGCAGGCTTTCCTTAATCTGCCCAAAGTACAGAGAGAGCTCGAAGTTCGGGGTTCCTCAATATTCCGATCTCAACAGTGGGTACCGGGTTCTCAAAAGGTTCCGCCAGTAACACTAAGTGTCGGGTTCCGTCGAAGTTCTGTCAAAGGCAGTGCGTGTCGGGTTCCTCCAAAGTTCCGACACCTTCAGCCTGTCGGGTTCTTTTTATCTTCCGTCACATACCTTCAATCGGGTATTTCAGCGTGCATAGCATCACCAGGGTTTTCCGAGCATCTCTTCATCCGATTTTCTTCATGACAGACCCCGGTCCATCACAAGAGAAGACCGAGAAATCAAGCAGGATGAAATATAAGTTTAAGAAACCAGAATCCCCGTCATATGTTGACTGTAATTACGATATTCGGGATACCGAATTCGGTAATGTTGACATGGACGATTTCTGGAACAGGGTGAAAAGTCCCAGTCAAACTGAATGGATGACCTCTTTAGCAAACAGTGGCTTACCTTTGGCAGCAGGCTTTCCTCTATCGGCCCAATGTCCAGAGTTCATTCTGGCCTGTGCCTCTAACTACGACTCTGCTTCTCGTTCCGTTAGGAACCCAGCAGGAGAAGTAGTGATCAAGCTAGATGGGATTTATCTTGATGACCTCCTGAAATTACCCAATTTCGAGGAGTATGGGAATTTGAATATGAAGTCAGCCCAGAAAACCTGGGACACTAACCAGGAGAATTGTATAAGAGATGTTAACAAGAAGTTCCTGGCTAAAGCTAAGCCAGCGGTATCCCGATTTCCTAGGACTATTCCTAGGTGTGACTTTATACAAGAGATAAATGATATCATCACACTTCTTAGCCGGGCATTTGGTTTACCAGAGTCAAATCTATTTCACGGATGGATGTACCAGTTCATGGTCACCATCAAGAAGAATAAGCAAGGGATTGACTGGGGAACCTTGATCAGTGATGAGATTGATGCCCAAATGACGACGGTCTTGTCGACGGGAAAATTTTACATGTTCTCGTATGTGGCCTATGCGGCAGCCGGGATGAGGAACTATCCCGGGCTCGATACAAAAGGCAGCAGGATCACAAACCCAATCTACAAGCATTTTCCGCAAATAACGAAGAAGGGGTCTAAGGATCAGTTTAGAAGGGTTAATGATGCCTTTTTCTATGAGAACATCTGCAGACTGAACCCGGGATTGAGAAAAACAAGAGTCTCCGATGAGGCTTGGGCCGAGGTATCTAAATGGGGATGTATCTTCCTACAGTTTAGGAAGTTTACATACATTCGAACAGTGATGTATGCAGGAGAGCCTTTCCGTCTGCCTCGCTATCCTGGGGATAGATTAATTTTGTTGGAATTGGTCAGACAATTGTTGGATTTCCACAAGTTCCAACAGAGCAAGCACAAGGCAGCAGTATCCTTCCCAATTTCTATTGGGAGATATACTTGCTCGACAGCGGCTAAGGCCAAAAATGTCGAATGTGAACTTCAGGAGAAATTAAAGAAGCATATGAAATCTCGGGATGGTTTTGACATCCGAGGAGTGCTTCGGGCCTATGGAGCTCAACATCTGCACAGGCCTGATATTGAGGACATCTGGATTGATCTGCGGGACGAAGTTGCGATACGCAGAAAGGATAATAGTAGGCTTACTATTGATGAAATTCAGACACTGGGGCTTTCTGATTTGCCAGATGGCACTGCAGATAATGAAAGTGTGTTGGATATGTCCTATGATGGGCTTAACGAAGATCGATACATTTTTCCACCTATTGATTGGTCAGTTACTGAGAAAGCCTCTATCACCGATAGGTCAGCCCTAATATTGGCTCGTACGAAGAAATGGCTTTCTTCTTGGGGGATGAATTTCAATGATGACAAGTTTCCCAAATTGGCTGCTTTAGAGGTGGGGCCCTCCCAACAGGAAAAGGGCAAAGAATCTTCTGGGGGGCCTATAAAAATCAGGATTCCTAGGAGGAGGAAAGAAAGACAAATCTCTTCAATTGTTTCTCCAGCTGAAACGGTGGTTGTGCCAGAATCACCAACGTCACCAGAAAAAGAAGAAATTAATGTGGAAGAGGAAGGAAGTCAAATCTTGATTCCATCATCTGTTGATAGTCAGACCAAAGAAACTTTGTCTCTTGCAACCCAGGGTTTGGAGTCTGAATCTGTGCCTGCCCCTCAACAACCACTCCAATCTCCTCAATCCCCATTCACTTCTTCAAGTATGGCAGGCATTTTCTCTGGTCTCTCTCCCCTCTCTACTGGAACCCAAATAATTACCAGCTCGCCACAACCTGTGCCTCTCTTTGTTGCACCTACTACCACGTTGATTACTGTTCCCCCTCCAATAGTAGAATCTTCTCCTCTTGAGAGTAGATTACTAGTTACTACAACATCAGCAGTTCCTTCTGATACTCCACAATGGTTACTTGAGCAAACTCCCAGGAAGAGGAAGGTGATTGTACCCCTACCACCCCTTGATTTTAGCTCACTCAAGACTTCTACTGCGAAATCAGCCAAGAAACCCAAAACAGTTTCAAGAGTTTTGGTAGATGCTTCAGGAGATAAGTTCGCAGAGATCGCCACTCCCTCAGCTGACAAAACTAGGGATGATGTAACAGCTGCTGATTATCAGATCACCAAGGTGGCTCTAGGGAAAGTAACAACAGAAGGAGCGCAACAAGATGCACGGGCTTCCATAGACGTGCTGTGCCAAAAGTTGAAAGAAACAAAGATCAGCAGAGATGAGTTTAAGAAAAAAGTGGAGCAGTTGACAGAGGTTTTGATTAAACTCTCAACACCCCTGGAATCCATACCATCTGCTTCTGCTTCTGCCGGATTCGATTTCTCATCGGTGCCTACGATTGAGAAGATTACCAGAAAAGGAAGAGTGGTTAATGAATGGATCCAAAAGTTGCTCCAACAAGGGAAGGAAGTAATTCAAGACGTGGTGAAAGTTCATCAGTCCTTGGCAGAGATTCAGAAGGAAGGAGAGAAGATGGATGAGGAATTCACTGAAGAACTTGGACAGCTTGATTTGACTTGTGAAGCTCTCCAAGTGCTAAAGCAAATACCAGCACATCTCTTGGTAGAAGAAGGCGTTCTTCCACATACAGATAAACACTTTCAGCTGATCAAGGGCATTAAGTTCAGAGTAAAGATTCTCAACGAAGCCTGCAGCAAGTTGAGAGAATCAAGGGATAAATTGATCGATGGGAAAAGTGATCTGGAGGAAGAATTGCTAAAGATTTGTCCAAAGATGTCGGTTGGGAAATCAAGTGCCCTATCAGCAGATGATCTCTTCAAACAAGTTCAAGAGATTATTCAGCATGAACCTGTAGATGGATTCGACCTTGAAGTCATTGGTCAGTTTGTGAGGATTGAGCATACGTTGGAGGCCTTAATAAAGCTCAGCAAGAGGTTAAAAAAGCTTCCCGGCGGTGCCAGTGATATCCATGAGACCTGCGAAATGTGGAATGATCTTTCCACTGCACCTGAGGAAAACGAAATGCAAGGCATTATTCGGAAGTTCCAGGAGTTCCGGAACAAACAGTCTCAGCTGGAGGAAGAGAAAGGAGAAGAATCAAAAGATGATGACTCGGATTGAGCTCCAGCGTCTCATGTCATTTCTATTTTTAGAATGACACATCTTTTATTTCCATTTTGTCATTATTTTTAATTCAGACTTCGACTTGATCTCCTGCGTGAGAATCATGCAAAGCTGAAACTCTAGTTAGCATGCTACTTTTCAGGATCTGGCCTATTTTGGCTCTGATTCTCTTGTTATAAATAAGGGATGCTTGTGCATTCAAAAGGGTCGAGAATTTTTGAGCATTAAGAGGCTATTGGAAAGGAGAAAAACTTTGTGTTTTCTTTCAATCATTTTGAAGAATAGAAGTTGATATTGTTTTACAGACTTTGTGTTGTGAAATATATCTTATTTAAGACAGTGTTCTTATGTCCATAATCTTAAAGCTATTCTTTGCATAGAATCTCAGTGTTTCTAATTATCTCGGACACTATATTTGTGATCTAAAACTCGTATGATTATTTCGTGCTCTGTGTTTACTCGAAAGAAAATACGTTTCTCCCATTTCTTTTCTACCGTGCTTCTTTCACTGTAATAGTTTCTAACCTATTTCACGTACGAAAGCAATATCCTTGAATCGTGTGAATGTGGATTTCGGGATTTCATCCCAACCCCCAATGGTTAGATTAGTGTGAATATTGTATATATTATTTACTGTGTTTTAGATTAGCAATAAACAGGCAGCCTCACCTGTCTTTGAGGAGGGATTAAATCTCATGTACTGTGGTTGAACCTCATATTTTGGTTTGACAAAATATCCAACCAACAAGTTTGAAGATGTTTATGTTAAATTTTTATACATACATTAGAGAAAGATACTAGAGAGTAGTACAATTCATTACCTACAAATTCAATTGACTCTTGGGCTGAAATGAAGCATGATTTTATATTGTAATATGGTGATAGAATTAATCCTAGTTTCTTCTATTAGAATTTGAAAACATTAAGAAGAATCCTAATGAATGTGTATAGGATTTCAACATTAGGTTCAACAAGAATTTGACTAAATTACCAACTAATATAAGGCCCAGTGATGATTCTTGTTTGATTAAACACTCTTATGATTTTGATAAAAAAGGAGCCTATTATTTGAGAGACAAGGATCCTCGGACTCATTGCTGGCTAAATTTTATGCTCAACTAAACATATAACTTAGGAATTCATGGGATAAATCCCCTTCATTTAATGGTGAATCTACCATGTGATGTATTTATTTATTCTACAACCTATTAATTTATATTCTGGGTATTAATTTAATCGTAGGACTCATGAACCATAGCTAGACAATTTTGCAGCAAGTAAACATCTTTATTTGGGAAAGTTATGTGACAAAAAGAGGATGTGTAACAACATTGAGAAAAAGAGGGGATGCACTTGGCAATAAGTAGATCATAAAGTTTATTACATCCATAAAAAATAAATAAATACTTTAAATTTTTCATAGTTTAAGCAAATGAAAAATAAATTAATCTAGATTTAGATTTGAAGTAACACAAAGTTTACCATAAAATCCTCATGGGATGCATAATGAGACTTCTCGCATAAAAATTTCTTAAAAAGTCAACCTTCTTCTAATTTAATTCCAGAAAATTCATACAAAGAACATTCAAGAGTCTAAATAAAAATTTTGAGATCTTTAAATACTTGCGTAAATTACAATAACTGGTTGCCAAAAAGTCTCATCTCTTTTTTCCTGTAGGCTTCTCTCTCTATTTAAAGCATCTAGAAAGAAGATACTGTTGGGCCCCTAATGTAGCTTCCAAATATTAAAGGCACGTAGGCACGCACGGCCGGAGGAAGTGCACAAATTAAGGCACATAAGGTAGGATTCAAAAATGGGTTCTTGGAGAACCAAGGACGCGCACCTGCAAAGCACAATTCAAGACTTAGCCATTTTTGGCCTTTTAGACATGACACATGAAGAACGTGCTCTGTTTGGATAAGGTTCCATCCTAGCAACACGATGTCCTGGGAGGAATATACCTTGCGATAGGAAGATCCAAAAAGCTAATCATGACATGGAGAGGCATGCACCTGAGGTGATCCACACCTTGACACTTGGGGCCAGATCTGAGGTTACAAAGGAGTTTGTTAGAGCTCAGATGCCTATTTATATGTGTGCCCTTAGCAAAGAAAAGAGACACAAGTAAGGTAGCGAAGCTTTGTAAAATTACTGCAAGAACTATGGGATAAAATGGGTAGATGATTATAGGGACGATGTAATGAGGGAACGGGAATGAAAATTTTGTTTTGTGATCATACATGTATGGATCCAGATATAGCACGTGACTACGATATCCCCTTCGTAATATTTTATAAGTAATGCTATGAATGAATATGATAAGGTTACCATGAAAATTGTATTAAGATCATTTCTCTATATTACTTGCATATTTTTATTATGCTTTTGTTCTTGTATAATCATGAACCTGATTTGAATGGTAAGTCTATTTGTGAATTTACAACATCCTATTACATTAATTGTTAGGTGATTCTACTTTTGATATGACTGAAAGGGTATAGAAGCCGTTCTGAGCTCTATAACTTTTTCATGTCCTTTAAATCACTAAGTCAAGATCATGAATGATGCCTTCCACTAAACTCACATAAAAGAGAGACTCATCTCCCTCTCATGTGCCTCGGGTGAGCACCCAACACTCGTTGGGTGATAGGTCGGCGTGCGCATGAGGTTCCCTTGTTTTTAGTGGGTGCAAAAATGATTACATCTTGGTTCCATTGCTGGGACCTCTTTTCAAAGTTATAGTGGAACATGGCATACATCATGGTCTATGTAAAAAGTGATGATGGAACACTTAACCTTGGAAGGTGTTGAATATTGGTTTAAAAGCTCAAAGGATGAATCCACTCGGAGATTCAATCTGGACTGGGTTTGACACTTAAAGATGGGTGGAAGACACTCTTTATCATGACTTGTACGAAACCTTCTTCTGTTATTTCCCAGTAGATTTATTTGAATGGCTCTCAACTTATACATCTAGATCGGGGTGGTGTTATAAGTCACACCCTTGGACCCAAGAAACATATCAGAACTTGCAAGATGCTGATGTAACGTGGAATCGTGCTATAGATCATTGGTGGAAGGGAGTATTGACTAGCTACACTCTACAATATTCCATTTCCACGTATTCCCGTCCGAAGTTGCTTTGAGTTTAAGTTTTGCAGGAGCCCAGAGGATCATTTTTGCATGCTATCCCCTTGCGATCAAAATCTTGATGGTAACCATGGGTCTCAGAGGCCTTTCCTATGGCCGACTAAACCACTTTGAGCGGTTGGCGAGGAAGCCGAGTTGGGAAAGATGGCTGATATAATGAATGAAAAGGAAAGGGAGGATAGATGGCTCAAGTATAATGAAGCGCGTGAAAGGGAGATTGATAAACAACATGGGATTACAAGTGGGTTATGGAGCCGGACATGGTGGAAAAGAGTTGAGGTTCACGCGGAGGATGCAGAACCCGAACACCATTGTATACCCCATCTTCGTAAGAGCGGAGAGAAAACCTTGCAGCTTCGATGAGAGTCCATCACATAGAGAAAGAAGAGTCGTTGATGTACATCTCGACCGACCTAAGCGACCAAACCTTAGGGCTTGGTTTGTTCGAATGAGGGAAAAATATAGTTGATCCATTTGATATCGAGTGGAAGCAACTGATCGGCACCTTAAGATACAACTTCTCATTTGGGACCTCTATGGCTTCACACACTATTCCAAAGATTTGGTGGAATGTTTGGGCAAGGCATATATACAGTGGTTTTGGGAGTGCGTCAGAAGTGGTGGAGGAAATATGACGGGAGTGGTACTAGTACACAAACTATCGGCACACATTTTAGTGGGATGATGGGAGCATTGAGATAACAAACACAGCCCCGTACTTAACACAAGAGGATATGGAGGTGGAAGTGGCAGAGCTAGTGGCTCAAGATCTAGTGGGTCTGGTAGAGGAGGAAACATAGGAGGAAATCGAGGGACTGGGTCAGGAGGACAAGGGCCTCAGCCACCTCTTCAAGTCTTTTTCAAGATGTCTCTACACTTACCAGATTACAGTGGGATAGAAGATGCCGCAGAGCATGTGCATAAGTGTGAGTTGCTATGGCGCGTGAAGGGGATCATGACCCAGGATCAAAAGGCCAGTCAATTTGTGACAACCTTGCAAGGACACGTGCATAGTTGGTATAGAAAGTATGACCCTCATCAGACTGTTGTGGATTATACCGTGTTGAAAAATGTGTTCTTGGCAGAATTTCACATACCTGAGTTTGAACAAAAGAGCATTAGTTCTCTCAAGGAAATCCAACAGGGAATGGTAGAGAGTGTGCGGGAATATGATGCATGCTTTAAAACTCTATTGTCTAAACTGTCTTATGATATCCACCCTTCACAACATGCTCAAGTGGTTTTTAGAGGGTTGATCACACCCTTTAGGAGGGCTTTGTCTCATAAAACATTCACGGACCCGAACAAAGCGTTGGAAGCTTCTTTGCACACTGAAGTAGTTGATAGTGTTGACACCGGTGTTAGCCCATTTTGGAGGCTCGAGATCATTGCCATGGCTAAGCTAGCGGTTGGAGAAATTATTTGCCAAAACAGTTCCAGAGACTTACGGTGGGATGTGGTGCATAGATTGTAACATAGAAGGACACACAAAGGATAATGGCGGGATATGTACTTGGAAGGCGGTACGTGCCGTAGTGGTAAATTGTGAAATATGTCATGGGGACCATGATGCAAGTAGGTGCCCCCTTTTATAGCGTGTGATCCACAAAAATGTGTCTTGTTATTACAAGATATGTACCTCAACCACACATGACACCAAGGATTGTAGATTGATTGACCAGATTCATGAGGCAATTGATCTTGGTGTGCGCCAGACTAGCATTGCCAGTAGTTCCAAAGGAGATGAGCATCGGTATGAAGAATGCGAGAGATGGAGGTGCGCGTGGAAGAGGATTTCATGGAGGATTTCATGGCCGTGGTAACCGAGAGAGGAAGAAGTGAGTTTCGCGTGGAACATGCTTTAATTGTGAAGCCACAGACCATTATAAGCGTGAATGTCCAGATCTTCTACAATGCTTATGGTCCTGAAAAAACATAAGAACAAAGAGTGCCTAGCGTTATATGAACATATGATTCGGTAGCACCAGAAGGATAAGGGTGCTGCCATGGTGAGTATTAAGAAGGCTGACGTGCAATGGCTTTCGTGAGTAATATGTGAATCAGAACTAGAGCCTGTTATGGTAACAACAAGGGTGGAGTCCACGCGTGTAAGGGAAGTGCCTAGGCAGAGACCTCTGGTTTTGAGGAAGAAGTAGTACATGGAAAGTATCCAAACCCGATTCACCAAAAAGAAGTCTACCAGGAAACCATGGACGTAATTCAAAGTTTACAAGGGGAGATCCAATGCTTAAAAGAGTAAAATAGAAAAGATGAGTAAAGAAGACCAAGAGAAGCACTAAAGGCTAACTTGGATGAGGTTAAGGAGGTGTGTAAACAAATGAGGAAAGAGAATGTTATTCCCTTACTAGGAGCATGGTTGAGAGAAAAGGTGCCACGCACCAGGGAAGAACACGAAAGGTAGATCTTGCATGCAAACCTCCCACCTCACAACCTTGATTATGACAAAGAGATCACATTGAACACAAAGTAGTGGATGGATGGCTACTTATCAAAGCATCCTTGTTGACACACAGTGTGGAGGTTAATGTTCTCACTCTGGATTCCTAGCATCAAATGGGAAGACTGCATTACAACCATCTTCAAATGTGATGTATATGGCAAATAAAAAAGGCAATTCCCATAGGTTTCTTGAAGGATGCGACCATTACCATTGGGGACTAAGTTCATTAGGGATTTTTAATTCTTGGAACTTTCGAGGTAGATAATTTCCCAGTGTTACTTGGGTGCCTGTGGTGCTATAAGAATAATGCAGATTTCGGTTTAACAAGGGGTACATAAGATTTGAAAATAAGGAAGAGAGGGTGATTATACCTCTTCTTTGATGGAAAGTCCACACCCTATACCGAACCCCTTGGAGAGGAAGACGGGACAGAATATATGTGCACTCCACAAGAGATCTATATACCATCCACCCTATGGAAGGAGTCATCCAGTTTGATGATGCTCAATCTATCAGTGATACTACCAGTATAGCATGAGATAATTGGGCACATGGGACTTATGAAATGATTGGGTGACATCTGAAAGGATCGGTGACTAGGGTAACTATGACACATACATTCAAAGTGCTCGGGAGGGAAATGAAATAACCAAGAATTTTGGGGATGCATACCCGAGGTATTTTGAGATAAGTGGAAGCTCAATGGAGAGATGACAAGTGACGAGGTATCTTTGGGTTATGTATTAATAGGCACAACAATGAGGTGGTGGGCCGCACATAGTGAAAATGTTTTGGAATGGTGTGAGGTTAGAATTACACTCACTGTCTGATTCTCAAGGAGAAATATACCCACCACTATTAAGGATTACAATGGCAATAAACCTACCTCTTCCCACATCCAGGCATGTGAGAGGGTTTGGGGAGAAGGCACGGAAGCTTTACCACCCTCCCTTTGGGTGCACAAGCTGTATTCAACACTACAAGGTTGTGCGCGCACTTGGTACATCCATTCTAAAACTTGCCGCTAGATGGGAAATTGGCAGGAATTAGTGGCTGACCTAGTCCACACATTCAAGTACCAAAGTACTAAGCAACCGGTTGATGAGGTATTGCAGGCTATCAAGCACCTCACTCTGGGGGATTGCGCCATGGTGGAAGATAGATTAGTAGACTTACTTGGTGGACCTAGCTTGGAAGCGCAGTTTGAAGAGGAGGAACCAGAAGACATATAATTTGAGTGCATGTGTGCTGAAAAGGAGAAAGGAAAGATGGTATACGTTGTTGATGGAGAGGAGATGGAGAGCTTGAATGTCAACCATTCGGTTGGGACGCACGAGGTAGTTGACAATGCTGAGATGCATGTGCACACATGTATCATGAACCACTCAAAACCAAGAAAGTTAACATTGGCTTGGAGAAGGAGCCCAAGGAAGCTATCATTGGGGACTACTGGTCGACAAGGAAGTATCAAAGATCATCAATCTCTTACATGAATTTAAGGATTTATTCCCACGTGGATACCATGAGTTGAAAGGTGTCCACCATTCATTGGGGGAAATGAGGATAAAGTTGAAAGAAGGTGCGTGCTCGGTCAGGAAGAGGCCTTACAGGATGAATCCCAACATGCACATAAGGGTTAAAGAGAGCTAGAAAAAATGATAGCATCGGTATCATTAAAGTTGTGGAGGAATCGAGAATGGATAAGTCAAATAGTGATCAACATAAAGAAGGACGGAAAATTAGGATATGTGTGGATTACAAGGAGTTGAAGAATTGTTTGTATCATAGATCCTTTTCCCACCCCCTTCATCGAAGTGATTTTGGAGGGAGTTGTTAGGTGCGAGGTCTATTCCTTCATGGATGGATTCTTGAGATATCACCAAGTAAGGATTGCAAGGAAGACCAAGAAAAGACAACTTTCACCACCGAGTGGGGAAGCTTTGAATTTGACCGAGGAATGCGCCTCGTTGTATTTTCGTGCATAGTGGTACAAGCATTTCAGTAACTTCATCCATAAGTTCCTTCAAGTATTTTTGGATGATTGGACAAAGTGTAAGGATTGGTCGGGGACCATTGTGATAACTTGAGATTGATATTTGAAAGATGTCGGCGATTAAGGATCTCCCTTAGCATCAAGAAATGTGTCTTTACAACTACTTTTGGAATGTTATTGGGGCATATCATATGCAAAGAGGGATTACTAGTGGATCCCACGAAAGTTGCAGTTATTATGGGATTAGGGGAGCCCACCAGCCAAAGCACCATGCGTAGATTTCATGGACACACAAGGTACTACAGAAAGTTCATTAAGGGATACCCCAAGATTGCACGCGCCTTTGGAAATATTTCTCAGACATAAGAGTGCCTTTTAGTGGGAAGAGGTGTAGCAGAGGGCATTTGACACTCCAAAAGAAAGGCTTATCATCACACCTATTCTACGATTCCCATCATGGGATAAACCTTTCCATGTCCATGTGGATGCCTGCGTACAATAATGGGAGTCGTTCTTGCTCAACTGTGAGAGGGGATCGTTGATCATCCCTTGTGTTTTGTAAGTAGAAAGTTGACACGGAAGAACAGAATTATACAACGCCTGAGCACGAGGAATTGCCAATGATCTACGTACTCCAAAAATTTAGACAATATCTGCTAGTGAACCCCTTCATATTCTACATTGACCATATGGCCTTGAAGAATCTAGTAAACAAAGTAGTGTTACAAGGGCGCATATATATGCTACTGGGTACTTTTATTTTAGGAATTTGAATTCGAGTAGTGGTAAAGCTTGGAAAGAACAATTGTGGGCGGATCATTTATCAAGGATTGATTCGGGAAAAGTATCAAGGAAACCCCGCCATATGTGCAACTATTCAAAGTTATGGCACGCACCCTCGGAGTTAGAAGACATTGTTGTTTTTTCTCAAGGAAGGTGTGGCACCCAAAGGAATGAATGCACTAGAAAGGAAAAGGTTAGCCATATGCGCCGCACCCTTCATGTTGATTAATGGGGATTTGTATAAAATGGGTTGCGATGAGGTTTTGTGCTGGTGTGTATTAGAACATGAACGCATGGCCATAATAGAAGAAGCCCATGGTGGGATTTTTGGAGGAAACTATGTGGGGAATGCAACCACGCGTAAGATCCTAGTCACTGAGAATATGGTGGGAGATGATTCACTAGGATTGCATTGAGTTTTGCAAGGCCTGTGACCACTACTAGCACCTTGGAAAACCTAGAAGAAGGGATGAGATGCCCTTGCGCCCCATCACCAGTGTGGAACCTTTTGAGAAATGGGTAATAGATTTTGTCGGACCAATCTCACTAGCTACGGAAGGAATAACTCGTGGTATATCATTACCTGTACTGATTATCTGACAAGGTGGGTAGAGGCCGCGCCCACTAAGGATTGCACCACAGCCACGACTACTATATTTTTATGGGAGAACATTATAAGTAGGTATGGGTGCCCATTAAGTTTAACAAGTGATAGGGGAACTCACTTTTTAAATGAAACCATCAGGATTCTATTGGCAGTAATTCATGGTAGCCCATCACAAGACTACCCCTTATCACCATCAGGAAAATGGGACTACAGAGGCATTTAACAAAATCCTTAGCCACACATTGACTAAGATATGTGATGTAGGTAGAAAGGATTTGGATAAAAATGTGTCAACATTTCTTTGGGCATACATAACAATGTATAAAAGATTGAACAATGTCACACCATTTCAATTGGTGTTCGATGCAGAGGTTGTTTTGTTGGTCAAATTTATGCCACCATCGCTACGTATAGCATGTGCAGGAGGGTTGGATGATGAACAAGCACTGGAAGAAAGAATAGATGAATTGATAAAGTTGGACGAAAGGCACTCACTAGCAAGATGGAGCCAAACAACTGAGAAGGCAAAGCAAAAGGCATGGCATGACCGCCATATTAAGAACAAAAAGTTTGAGGTTGGCCAGATGGTATTACTATATGATTCTAAATTTCTACGCCATCCTGGAAAGTTGAAGGTGCATTGGTTGGGTCCTTATGTAATTTCATACATCCTTGATTTGGGTGCGTGCCAGTTACAATCACTAGATGGAACAAAATTACCTAGACACTTCAATGGGAGTAGGCTGAAGCCCTACTATAAATAATGCTTCTTGGTGTTTGTAAATAAGGCAACTTTGCCAGTTAGTTTAGAATTTCCTTTTATGCTTTTCCTTTCTTGTATTTCCCTTTCACGTTGTTGTTTTGTTTTACGCCTGGGTGTCAGAACCTTATTACATTTTGAATTATGTATGTGTAGAGGACCGCGCATCATTTTAGTGTGGGGTGCGGTGATAAAGAGAAGCATGGAGTTATTTTGCCAGGAGGATTGGGTTGGTAGACTGTTTGAATTGGCCTTGTTAAAAAGATGCATTAGGAGAAAAGAAGGTAGATGGGTGGCAAGATAAGGTTACATTGGAAATCCACGTACAAAGGAGAAAAAGCGCAAAAACATGAGGTAGGAAAAAGCAAGAATCATGAGGATGGAAGAAGTGCCTTTTGCGCTAGTAACACGCGCGTAAGAGTCTTCTATCAAGATGGACTGTTTGCGCGCCAGAAGGTTGAAATTTTTTTGTGCAAGGATTGGGCGCGAGTGGAAAAATTTTCGTGCAAGGATTGGGTGCATAAGGAGAAGTGTTGAAGTGGGTTTTGTTTGAAAATGCCGCATTAAACATTGTCATATAGTGGTAGGTAGCCTAGCCTTAAATGTGTAAAAGCGGGAAAAGCTATAAATACAAGAGTGAGCATTTCATTATTTTAACTTTGCAAACACAAGAAGAGTGATTTTCTTTCAAGAGCTAGGGTTTCGAGAATTGAATCGTATGCGAAGGAAAATCCCAAGAACTTAAGCACAATCGGTCCATTGGATCTACAAACTAGAGTAGAAGTGATTCATAGGTGTGAGGAACATTGTGTAGAAGTGCCATGATCAAAGGAGAAAAATATGAGATTAGGGTTTACATTTAGGGAAAGGGTGCATGAGGAAAACTTTCAAATAAACGCATGCATTAACCGGGAATGAAAGCAAAGGGGTGCAATGATGGCTACAAAACTAGTTGGTAAACCCTGCAGTAATAATCCAAGAAGGGAAAGGATAAAGGAAAAGGAAAGAAGAAACAAGAAGAAATACCCTTGGATACAAATGAAGAATGGTACTCAGAGATGCAATACTCGGATGGATTTTTACTACGGCAAGATTGAGAGTACCACATAAGAAAGATGTCTATGTCGACTATAATCATCGGTCAAGTACGATCGTGAAGGAAATGGTGCCGGAACCGGTGCCCCCACAAATAAATGAACACCTGATGGGTTTTCGATCTATAGCGACGTGGTCAAGGTGAAAATGGAGAAGGTAGGGCTTCTAAATCTCTGAGTTACCATATTTCGGGAAGCCCGAGTGCTTGTACCAATGGTTGATGACGCAAGTACACGAAGACTTCTTCTGCTTCACAGGGCACAAAATGTGTATAACTACCCAACTAATTTCACACTTCACAAGCCTAAACTGTAAAGGGGACGCACTCATAGATGACCTCCTCAATGAGGAGGTAATCAGAGAAACCATAGCATCCCAAGAATTGAAGAAGGGATCAAGGTACTATGACGTCTCGGATATCAACGATCCGGTGATGAAGATGGCGCGCACCTTGTCTCCAAGCTAAATGGACAAGAGAGGTGGACCCAAGTGAGCAAGCCCTAGCTGAATGTTTGCAGGAAGGTCGCGAAGGCACCATATACAACATCTCCCAATACATAGTAGATGAAATCATAAGCAGCACAGAGAAGGGAGGAAATATCCTATTTGGAAACATTCTCGATAATTGTGTTCTTAGAAACTGCGGTGCCAAATGCATCTAAAAAATTCATGTGGGAGTACCTTGTTGAAGACCCTTTGCCCTTGGAGAGGTTTCAGAAATACACATGTGAATCAATGAAAGGGGTACATGAAGGCATGCTTAGACAAATGGTATAAGTGCCTTAGGAATGCATTCGAGGTCTGAATGGTAGATCCCTGAACAACTCCCCGCGACGACCAAAGGAGAAGCAGAGTTCGCGGTCTACCAACACTTCTACATTGGTAGGTTCATTTTGGTGGATGGCAGTTGGAGTCCATGGTGCAAAATCCCATTCTCATTTATTGCCCAATTTTTCCAAGTGGGAGTAAACAGATACAAGGAGTCGAAGAAATTAAACCTAGAGTTGTCCACCCTTGACAGAGAGCACATGGAAATGAGGAAGAAGCTGGTCTACCCAGAGAAGCATGTGTACATTGAAAGGTATGTGTCACATGATGTGCACATTGTAAGGCCTTTGACCTTACCTATTGCTGAGAGCACTGCTGCTAGGATCTACCTACGCATAAGGCCAAAATTTGAAAAGGGTGCGTACATGGAGAATGAAATATCCATCCTAGACGACCCTATTGCGTAAAGAAGCCCACGCCAAAGTGCAAGGAGAGGGAAGAGAAAGAAGAACAAAGGGCGGTGGAGAAGTAGAATGTAGATACCACGGGGCTAAGTACCTACGTCTGGAAGAAGAGGAGCACGGTGGTCAAGGAGAAAACCTTGGAACCAACGAAGCCACCACCTCAGGAAGAATCCTCAGATGAAGAGAAGACCACATCCTTGACTCTAGAGTTTTCAGCAAAGGAATAAGAATAGGGGATGGAAGGACCAAGAGTCTGAGGATACATACAACCTAAATGCCTATATAGGTGAAAAGGATGATGATGAAGGGGAAGAGCTGGAGGTAAATTAGGAACCAGTTGATGTCCATGACTTGGAGGAAGAGAAAGCAGAAGATGCAAATGATGCCTTCATCTTTACAAGGAGGAAGGGTGCCCAAGGGGAGGAAGGTGCGTGGAGCAAAGAAAGGAGCGAGGGGGCAAGTACTAAGGAACCAGATATGCCCAAGCTCACTTAGGAGGAGGTGGATGAGAAAGTGACAAGGGAGGTAGAGAGGATAATTAATACCTTGGTCGATGAAGAATTGGAGCACAGAGCAGAGCTCATTCTTAGTGAATTCAAGGAAGAGTAGAAGGAGAAAAGTGTGGGTAGCACAAAGGGCCCAATTGTTTCAAAGTAACTATTCCCAAGGGCGTGCGCACGAGAAGTAAATGCACAAAAGGGGGAAGAATAACGATGGGATATGTTGATGACCCCAACAAAGTTTTGCACACACGTTTCCATAGTACCGTGCCCACCAAGGAGCTAACCACCATGGAATCCTTTGATCTTGAGGGTGGGTACCTACGCATAACAAAAATGCTATCGTGGGCATTCAACTCTCACCTTAATGAGCCCGAGTTTGAGGTTAACCAAGGAGCGGTACTAGCACTATCCAAAGGAAAGGGGGATAACCCCATTATAAACATGCAACAACTATCGGATGAGCAAGTGTGTAATGCGCTCAACAAAGTCTTCATGGAAGTTGAGGCTAGGCTCTTTTACAGAAATGACAGGGTTAAAGTCTTGGAGGACTTGATGGAAAAGAGGAAGGAAGAAGTAGTTAAGCTAACGAAGGAACTTAGCCTTGAAAATTTGATCATCACTCAACTACAACAAGAGCTTCAGGAGGAAAAGGCTAAGGTACGCAAAGTTTCCAAGAAGGTGGAGCTCATCTCCCAAGCTATTATCATGAAGCACCTAGACCTTAACCCCCCGTGCAAAAATATAGATCCTCCCTGGAGTGTTTAGAGGACTTGACTCGGATCCTCACCATGGAAAGGTAGCCTTTGGCCTTAGAGTCAATAGAGGAGGTAGCTACGCACTTGGAGAAGGAGGATAAGATGAAAGTCATCGCACTCATAGTTGAATACAACAAGGTGCTTACTAATGTGAAGATAGCCACATAAATAGCAGGGGTCACCTACGACTATTACGCGGATCAAGACAAGGTGACAAGCATACTGCTTGCCAACGATGAGGCTGAGCTAAAATACTTCAAGGAGAAAAACAAAAGCAATAGAGCCGAGTGAGAAAAGATCCTAGCCGAGGTAGAAAGAAAATATGAAGCTATTGAGACCCTGTGGGTCTCAATTAAAACCTGACTTAAAGAGCTCTATACGGTCATTACAAGAAAGATGGATGCCCTGGAGGACCAAGCAAAGGAACTGGAGATGATGGTAGAGACCATTAACACAAAATGGGAAGGGTTAACCTTCGATGAGGTGAGCACATTGGTTGGTAACCTTTGCACAAGAGCACAGGATGAAGTCGGTGCTTGGAATACACTCTGAGGTGACGGTGGTAGAACTTCCCCTCTTCTTCTTTAAGTAGTTCTCCTTCTATTCTTTCTCTCCCCCATTATTTATTCTTTCCCTCCATTCTTTTCCAAGGCAAGGCCTTGCATTTTTGTACTGCATTCTTTGAAAAGGTTCCTGAGGGCAGAGAATAGGTGAAGTGTGGGGTAATGTTGGGCCCCGAATATAGCTTCCAAATCTTAAAGGCGCGTAGGTGCGCACGACTAGAGGAAGTGCACAAATTAAGGCATGCAAGGAAGGATTCAAAAGGGGTTCTTGGAGAACCAAGGATGCATGCCCACAAAGCACAATTCGAGACTTAGCCGTTTTTGGCATTTTGACCTGGATACATGTAGAACGTGTTCCGTTTGGATAAGGTTCTAGCCTAGCAACAGGGTGTCCTGGGAGGAATATACCTTGCGATAGGAAGATCCAAAAAGATAATCATGACATGGAGAGGCATGCACCTGAGGTAATCCACACCTTGACACTTGGGGCCAGATCTGAGGTTGTAGAGGAGTTTGTTAGAGCTCAGATGCCTATTTATATGCACGCCCTTGGTAAAGAAAAGAGACACAAGTAAGGTAGCAGAGCTCAAGAATTATTGCGAGAACTATGGGATAAAATGGGTAGATGATTATAGGAAGGATGTAATGAGGGAATGGGGAATGAAAATTTTGTTTTGTGATCATACATGTATGGATCCAGATATGGCACGTGACTATGGTCTCCCTTCTGTAATATTTTATAAGTAATGCTATGAATGAATATGATAAGGTTACCATGACAATTGTATTAAGATCCTTTCTCTATATTACCTACATATTTTTATTATGCTTTTGTTCTTGTATAATCATGAACCTGATTTGAATGGTAAGTCTGTTTGTGGATTTACAACATCCTAGTTCTAGTTACTCTGTTAGGACTTTTACTTTTGATATGACTGAAAGGGTATAGAAGCCATTCTGAGCTCTATAGCTTTTTCATGTCCTTTAAATCACTAAGTCAAGATCATGAATGGTGCCTTCCATTAATCTCACATAAAAGAGAGACTCGGCTCCCTCTCACCCGCCTCGAGTGAGCACCTGGCGTCACGATGAGTGATAGGTTAGCGCGCATGAGGTTCTCTTGTTCTTACTAAAATGACTACAAATACAAATATGATAAATTAATTGTTCCTTCTACACGTGCTAGCTACAAAAACAAAATAAGTTGAGTATTTTCCTCCTCGAATATATCTCTACTTGGTACACATGGTATTCAAATGTTTTGATCTACCACCTATCTATAAGTAATTGACTTTTTCCAAAAACTTAAAGTAATGGATTTTAACCGAATTACTTAAGTTTAATAAGTAATATCGATTACTTTATTAAATTGTATAGAAAAATAAGTAGTAGAAGAAGAAGAAGAAGAAACAATTCCAACTAAAAACCCTCAGTATGGATTTTTCCCCTTTTTATATTGAAGAATAAATATGCCCATTCTTTGGCAGCACTACTTCCTGAATCATTCATTTCATGTCAGAAGTTGTTTTCTTGTATACCCAACTACCCTTTCCAAAATTATATTTTTGGATTCCATGATGTAGAGGAGGTCGAGAGATTTCTAGAAATTCCAAGATCTCGAAAAATGGAGCATTTAAGAAAACATTATGGCCAATCAAGTTTTCGACCCCCATTACTGGTTTCCTTTGTATTTTGGGTTTTAGCAATTGCTTTACTTATTACTTCAATGAAGTAATGAGTTGTTGAAATTTCCTTTGTATTATGGGATTTAACAACTAATTTACTTATTACTTTAATTAAGTAATCATTTGATGAAATTTATTTTGTATTGCAGGATTTAACAACTTCTTTACTTATTACTTGTAGAAGTAAAGTAACTTCATTTTTCCGCATTACTCTCTTCTTTTTCCTTCTTTGCGGGTTTTTGCAACTACTTTACTTAGTTACTTTTATAAGTAAAGTAACTTCATTTTTCCGCATTACTCTCTTCTTTTTCCCTCTTTGTGGGTTTTGTAACTGCTTTACTTAGTTACTTTTAGAAGTAAAGTAACTCCATTTTTCCACATTACTCTCTTATTTTTCCTTCTTTGTGGGTTTTGCAACTGTTTTACTTAGTTACTTTTAGAAGTAAAGTAATTCCATTTTTCTACATTATTATCTTCTTTTTCATTCTTTACGGGTTTTTATAATTGCTTTACTTAGTTACTTTTAGAAGTAAAGTAACTCCATTTTTCCACATTACTCTATTCTTTTTCTTCTTTCTGCAGATTTTGCAACTACTTATCATGAAGTAGAGTAACTTGAAAAACCTGAATGCTTAATAGGCTAAATACTTATCTTATATGATTTTGAGTAATTTTTGGAAAATGGGTATTTCTCCAATTGTAACCAAGAAACCTCTTGAAACATTCGAAGAAATCTAGAGAAATCCTGCAAAATTTAAAAAGGGGAATCCCAAGATTTCTAAGTGAAATATTTGGGGACACTAGAATTTAAGGAAACCTTTCTATATGGAAATCGAGATAGAAAATAATATCAAATTAGTTGGGAAGCCTCCCAAGAGAGAAGGTGTCAAGTTCGTGAATCTAGAAAATCCGCAAGCAAGTAAATTTGTTGATTTAGAAGAGTTGGTGAAAACCTTGGCTAGGGAAGTCAAGGATATTTCATATAAAGTTTCTAGAATAGAGAAAGGGTTGGTCCCAAATCCTCAAGTTCAACATCAAGCCATTGGACATAATAGATTTGGGAATCATCCCAAACTATATCCTCGAGATGAGGATAGAGGAAAAGGACCTATGTGTTTAGGAAACAAACAACAAACCTTCGAGAGACAATAAAACAGTCCCCCGATCCTTTGATGGAAAGATTTTTTTGTAATAGAAGATGAGAAAACTATTGATTGGTGTGAAAAATGTCTATTGCCTTACCCTCCCTACGAGCAACTTGCTAAAGATCATGAAAAATGATGATGTTTATTTTGGTGATATATGTATGGTGAAACATTTAAAAGATTCAATGTAAGGGGCCACTTATAGACCTTTTGCATACTACAACTATGGAAGAATTTTGGACTTGTACCAAATATGTATTCTCCCTCCCTTCGTAATTAATGTTGATGTTGATATGGCTCAATCATTTGAGATCCCAAATCATGAATTTGAATATCTAAGAGCATTAATGATTAAAAATTATGATGGTGGAATTCCTTTAGAAGAGGATAGGAAGTTATTGATGAATGTTATCATTTCCCAAGAGAAGGAATATAACCTTCATAATAGATAAGTTAAGGGACTTATCCTAGATCCTAAGAAAAATATTCCTCTCTTGACTAATATCCCTAAAGATACTCCCAAGAGAAACATGCTAGAAAAAGGCCCTATCATTTTCCCAAGACCAAGTACTTTTGCCTCATCCCAAGAAATAAGGGGCAATATCCCATCAGAAAAAATAGTTACCCTTTCCCATAATGTAGCCTTTCCCAAATATTTCACATGTGATATGGCTCAGATCCTAAGTCAAATAAAAATTATTGTCCCTATTGTGGAATTACTTAGAATTCTTGAACATAGGAGGAGGGATTTGAATATTTGGGGTTGAAGGAGGATGGGGTTGTCAAAGAAATAAGTACAAGTAATATGGTGAATTCTCCCACTATTGTTGAAGTTGAAATAAAATAAGACCAAGAGAACACAAAAGAACCCTTGGAAGTATATTTGGGTACCTCCTTGGTAGAATCACAATTAGATGTAGATCCTTTCTTCACTACTCTCATTGTAAATGAAAGGCTTCTCCATAATTACATGTTTGATTCAGGGCATCCTACAACATCATGCCTTTAGAAGTCATGAATGATTTGAACATCAAAATAACCAGTTCTTTTGGGAGGTATTTTTCCATGGATTCAAGAGAGGTACCTATTTTTGGATATGTTAAAGGTTTGGTAGTATAACTTGCTCCTTATCATGGAAAATATTTAACTATGAATGTGGTTATAGTTGACTTCCCTACTAAATGGGGCATGTTTTTATCAAGAAAATGGGCTTCTAGTGTAGGGGTAGTGTTCAAATGGACATGTATTTTCTTCCATACCCTTAGAAGGAAAGCTAATCAAGCTACATAGAGAGGATAAAATGTTACACCTTATTAAGGACCCTTTGAATGCTTATTATGAAGTATTATTTGTTGATACAAACTTGGGAAAATTTATAGGTTGTGCTAATTTTGAAGATCAATGTATGGATATAAATGCACACCTTAAAGATGTCAAGTGTCCCATGGACTATGAATTTTGATGGAGCATGTTCTAATATTGGAAATGGAGCTGGAGTGGTTTTGAATTCTCCAAACCATGGTTCTTTCAATTTCTCTTTCAAATTAAAATTTGAGTGTACCAACAATATAGCTAAATATGAAGCATTGATCCTTGGTTTAAGAGTTGCATGGAGACATGGGATTAAATATCTCATTGTCAAAGGAGATTCTGAGTTATTTGTAAAGCAAGTTAGAAAAATATATGCAACAAAAAACTAGAGGTTGAAATAATATAAGCATGCGGTCTAGGATCTCATTGAATTATTTGATTCTTTCAATCTCCTCTACCATGAGATAACTCATAATGTAATAGTTGAAAATTTAGTTTTCGTATCTTCTTAGTATGACAATGAAACAATGTCTCCATATTACAATTATGAAGTGTTGGTTAGGCCCTCAATCCCTAATAACATTCAACATTGACATATTTTTGAAGATGATGCTCAGATCCAAAGGTTCTTAACTTGTAGAGGTGAGTTCACTAATCAACTTATTGACCTGGAACCTATGGTGGTGTTGTGTGAAGGAAAGGAAACCCTCTTTGGGAAGGATGTAATTTAGTTGAAAATAAATACTATCCCTAGAGGACTTGTTATCCTTGAGTAAAACTTTGATAACTTAGATATAGTTATGAGAAAGCCTATCCATGTACCTAGAGATGTTATGGAATGAAATTTGGGAACTTCTCATGATCCAAGAAAGGTATGGTTAGGAAGAAACATGAATAAAGAATAAATACATATTATACCAAACTACTGAGAAATTATCAGGATTTTCTTACATGGTCTTATTCGAGCTAAAATATTATAGGAAGACTTGTGTCAAAATGAGATACCATTAGAGCCTCATACCAAGCCCTTTAGGCAAAATCAAAGGCCTATCAACCCCATCCTTACAACTAAGATGTAAGAGGAGTTAAAAAAGTTGAGAGATGGTGGGATAATCTAACCCACTAGGTACTCCTCATGGGTGGAAAACTTGGTACCAATTAGAAAAAAGAATGGGGATATTAGGATTTGTGTGGATTTCAAGAATTTAAAAAAATAATCACTCAAATATAATTACCCATTACCCAACATGGACAATATGCTACAAAAGGTAACAGTGGTCCTGAGTTACAATATACATTGTATGGCTCCTCGAGTTATAACTAGGTAGTGGTGAAATAATGAGAACATTTCAAAATTGCTTTCACAACTCCTGGGGAACATATGTCTATGTTAGGATTCCTTTTGGATTAATGAATTCTAGAGAAACTTTTCAAAGAGCCATGGATATGGCCTTCTCTAGTTTTATTAATGATTTCATTGCAGTTTATCAAGATGATATAATTGTCTTCTCTAGAAAGAGGGGTGACCATTAGGGCACCTTGAAAAGATATTGATCAGATGTAGAGAATATGGGATCTCATTAAACGAAACAAAGTGTCATTTTGGGGTGAAAAAGTAAAATTTGTTAGGACATATTATGTCACATGAAGGAGTTATGATAGACCCTGAAAGGGTGGAAGTAATTGATAAATTCCCCATCCCTATATCTAATAAAGGCATCCAATCCTTCTTTGGACAAACAATTTTGTTAGAAGGTTTATCTCTAACTTTCTGAGATCACTCTCCCCATCACAAACATGTTAAAGAAAGATCAAGTCATCAAGTGGGGAGAAGGGGATGCTCAATAATTTGAAGGAATAAATGAGGCACTCAAAACCACCCCCATATTAACTAGCCCTATTACAAAAAGGAATTTTAGATGTTTTCTTTTTCCTTAGAAAAAATAATTTCTTTTGTATAATTAAAAAATGATGAAGAGGGGCATGAGAAACCTATTACATTTTTTTAGTAAATCCCTGTAGGGGTCTAAAGTGAAATACTTTATTTTAGATAAAAAAAAATTTCCTTGGTAAAATCTACTAATATTTTTGGGACCCTATATTGTGAGTTCTAAAATCATAGCATGTGTGCTTCATACGATTGTAAAAGATGTCCTATGTCAAATGGATCTGTCAAGAAAAAGGTTTAGGTGGGTAGGCAAGCTTCAAGAGTATGATATAGAGATTCAGACCACAAAGTTGGTTAGAGGCTTGGGCTTAACAAGGATGATGGTAGAAAGCAATTTACATGTAGTTGAGATACACAATGTTGACAAGGATGAGCAAAACCCTCATGAAAAAGTGAGTTCCTCAACTTGGTACAAATACATAGTATACTACCTAAGAAGATTGAATTTTCCTACTCACCTAGACAAAAATCAAAGGAGGACACTCAAGCTAGTTTCCCAAAAATACATTTTAACTGATCATGGTATGGCTTGGAAAAGCCCAGAAGGAATCCTATTGAGATGTATTATAGAGGATGAGGCTCCCAAGATAATTATTGAGTTTCATGGAGGGTTGTGTGGTGGCCATTTTGCTAGAAGGGTTACTTCCCATAAAATCTTCGAGGCGAAGCTACTAGTGGCATTCCTTGTTCAAGGATATAGCTCTTCTAGTTTGAAAATGTGAAAGTTTCCAATGTTTCTTAGGAAGGATGAAAGCTTCTGGATCCCTACCCCTACAACTTGTTTCAGTGGAGGCTCCATTCAAATAATGGGGATTAGATTTTATAGGTGAAATATCAGATTCCTTAAGTGCTAGCCATAAGTGGATATGGTGGCCATTGATTATTTCACCAAATGGGTTGAAGTTATCGCTACCAAGAAGGAAACACATCAACTGGTTATGGATTTCATATTCAATCACATAGTTTGTAGGTTTGGGGTCCCGACCAAGTTGGTTTCTCGATAATTCCACAAGTTTAAGAGAAAATTAATTGGTATCCTTGTGCCATAAATATGGCATAACCTTTGCCTATGCATAAAACTACAATACCCAAGGGAATGGGAAAGAAGAATCAAGAAATAAGAACCTACTCAAAATCCTAAGAAGAACACTAGAAAAAATAAAAGGAAGTGGGGTGAGAAGTTCAAGTTTACACTATAGGTAGATAGAGTTACCACTAAGAGATCCACTGGTAAGAGCCCTTTTGAGTTGGTTTATGGGGTTCATGCCTCGTATCCCCTTCACTTGCAACTATCAGCTTATCAATTCATATAAAAGTTAGAGGATGGGGAAGGAGTAAGTCCTTATGAAGCTAGAATCAACTAGATTATGGAGTTGGATGAAGTAAGAAGGGAATCCCATGAAGGGCTTGTTAGGTTTAGGGAGAATCTTAAGAAATTTTTGATAAGAATTTTACCCCAAGAACTTCTCAAGTAGGAGACTTGGCTTTGTTATGGGATAGAAGGCATGAAGACAAGGAAAAGTATGGGAAATTTAATTCCCTATGGATGGGACTTTATCCCATTGACATTAGGATTAGAGAACACACTTTCTTCCTAAGATACTTGGAGGGACACTTACTAGAGTTTCCTATCAATGATAGTCATCTCAAGCACTTCTTGGACTAAACCAAATAGTCATGTATTTTTTTGTACAATGTACAAATGTGTTTTGATTTTTATTTCCTTTTTGTGCTTTGGTCTATAGTGATCATGTTTTCATTATTTTTCATTATAACCATGACATGTTATGTATACGTTTAAAATACCATGTGTATTTGTGCCCATGACCCCTTACCCAATAGATTAGGCACCTAGTATGTGTTTCATGAAAAATTTGTTTTTAGCCCTAATCAGGAGCTGATTTTGGTACTCATTCTAAACCATTACCTAAGAATTGGAGTGAATTAGTATTTTGAGACTCCACTTCAAATGGATTTAGTAACACTAGAGAGTTCATTATCCACAAATTTCCCCCTCCTATAATTTTGATACAACATGTAACGTTGCCCTGGACATTATTATCTAAGAATGCCATTGTCTGACAAAGAGTTAATCATCCACAGAGTGTAAAATTTGGTGTTGTGCATGTTGTTTCCAAATCCATGAAATAACAAGAATCATCTTGCGACTTAAGCGGATTTTAGAAATGTTAGCTATGTGGCATCAACTCAATTTCATACGCTAAGGAAAGTCAAGGTACCGCAAGGTTTGAACCCACGGGATATTTTAAATTCAGATAAGGAAAAAATACACAAAGAAAAGGAAGTAAATGGATGGTTCTTTAAGTAAAATTGGTTGAAAGGTGAAGGATCCTGACATGCGGGGCTACTTTTTGCAAAGGATTGAGAGTGTGGCTATGTAATAAAGTTGTGGTACACCGATTCAATGTTTCATGGGTATTTTAGAGGTTAGTATTTTGTAGAATTTAAAATCCGCAAGAGACTCAAGGATCTACCAAAGAAGAAATGAGGTTGTGGGACATTCAAGAAATTAAAAAGACCCATGAAGAAGAGAAAATGTAAGGAAAATCCAGAGAACAATAAATGGAGAATTTTCACCTATAATCTCTCATTGTGGGTAGCCAATTCATGTAAGATTAATTTTGTTTAGAAGAAAATTACTCTACCATCCAAAGGTATGATCGTTTGAGAGAAAATATAGTTGAATTGAAAAATAAAGTGAAAAAGAATACATGTGTATACTAGGAACAAAATGGGGATTCTATAGGGGCCCCATCCCTTGAAATTCACATAAATTTTTGGTATACATATATCAAAAGGATGTTTTTGTAACTAAGTACATTGTCAATTTATAATTACAAAATCCTCTACAAAGGTAGGGATACGATCTAACATATTTTTCATCCTATACTCAAGTTCTTTATGGTCCTAAGCACCATAAACATATTGAATATCTCCTACTAAGCTGCAAGACATTGTTTCACCATTTTATTTATGTTATTGAGATGAAACAAATAAGGGTAAAGGCCAAGGAGAAATAACTTTTTATGCTAGTCGGTTGATGGTTGTTGTGTGTGTCCCGACTTCTCAATCCAATGATGATCGTGAGAGCTTATTTTTGGTTGGGAGGAACTAAATGAAATAGAAAAGAAGACCACAAAAGAAGAGTTAACTAATATATAATGGTGGAATGCCTAGCTTGCACTAGATCCGGAAGTGTGATACTCCCTGTGACAAATTGTCAATCCATTGTTTAAAACAATTTAATGTGAGAAATAATAAAATTCCTATTGTAAATGATATGATTTAGGTATTTCATTCAAGAACAATAAGTAAATATAACATAACAAGTGCTAGACTATAGTCAGATCGAAGGGTGGGTAGTTGTCGGGTGTTGGAACCGGTCGTGGTCAAGTTATGGGTTGTTTGGTTCACTTGGTAGAAGGTAGGTTGGCTCTGTTATTGGCGAAGGTGTAAAACACATAGAATGACATTGATCTAGTATAACTGGTGATGATTTAGGAGAGACCAACGATGGTCATTGGAAACTAGATTCGGTACAGTTGGGTGACAGGGGTTCAATAAAAGCCTTATTACAGAGTCTGGGTGAGGTTAGATAGAGCTAAAGGAGAGGATAGAGAGGTTTGTGGGAATGTTGAGAACACTTAGATATTTGTAAGGGCCATGATAGATGATTTGATAAATGGGTGGGTGAGGTTTGAGTTAGTGAAAAAGAAGACTATGGAGGAATGAGAATATTAATGGAAGAATGATCACAGAAATGATAACAACTCTATGAACATAATAAGAATGGAAATGATCAGTGATAAAATCACTTACCAATGTTGCAGGTCAAAATGGTTGGGTGGTGGTGATGATCGGTTGGTGGGATGGAGCTTCGTGTAATAGTGATGCTTTCTGGAATGTCAACATGAGTGTGAATGCCTCTGGATCTATCCCAGGTTTGGATGTGGATGTCTATAGGTGTAAAAAAATCTGGTTTTGTTTGCATGTAGTTCTCTTTTTTGTCACCTTGTTCTTAGATTGTGCTAACCCAAAAACAAGGTTGTTAAGGTGAATAAATGGTAACCGATTTACGCTTCCCGGTTGACTAGCGTCGGTTAAGGTGGGATTCTCTAGGTTTACTAAAAATGGCAAACCTCTCTAATTTTTGGGCTAGATTGGTTTATTCTCACGAGATCGAATAGAAGCTTCCCTTCTAATGAGCGAGAATATGGTTAGAGAAATCTTAGGCATGTGCTTGTAGGGTTAGAAAAAATCTTAGCTCATTAACGAAAGTAAAATTCGGTTTTAGTTAGTTATGGACACATGCCAAGAATAGGTCCAGTGAGGTGGTTGGATGAGGTGTCTAGGTGAGGTGGAAATTAGGTTAATTAAGGTAATTAAATGATGAATATTGTGAGGATGGGTATTAATTTAATTAAATTAATATTAATTTGGGGTGGAAGGGGCCGTGGTTAGGTGAATATGTTTGAGTTGGTTATTCGACGAGGGGCCAAGGGTAGTGTGACCCAATTTTGGTGTCTACATTTTTCCCCTTTTTGTTGCGTAGCTTGTATTGGTAAGTGACATTGAAAAAAATAAGATGTGGTTGCCCCATGTGTGGGTGAAGGTAACCCCCTCAAACTAGGAACCGATGAGGTGAGAGAAGGAAGCTAAAGTGAATGGTTTGAGAAAACAGCGTTAGGTGTGAAGAAGGTGATGGTCGAGGGTATGGTGATTGTAAGAGGTAGGGTGGGTGATTAGGTAGAGTATTGGATGTATGCACACATTATGAAATGCCATGAGATATCGGGTTTCTCAATATAAAAAATGTACATTAGCTAGGGTTGTAAAGGTCATCCAAACAAGGGTTTTTGAGGTCTAGTATGTAGGGTAAAGGATATGGTCCTGAACACTCAATGGGGTAAGATGCAAGAATGCGTAGGTGTGGTTCGTGTACATCCAAAAGGTGAAAAGGTCAATGTTTCTTTAGATAAGGACCACGACCATAGAAAAGGTAAGGATATTAGGTGAGAAAAATAGGTACCATCATCGCAAGATGCAATGGGTGAGAGATGGCAATATCCACTTAATCAACGATTAGAGTAGGTAGGTGTGGGTAAAAGCGCAATGGGGTAAAGTTAAAATCGGACAATAGGGAAATGGGCTAGGGTCAAAGGTAGTGATAGATCGAATGTATGCATAAGTTTAAAGCTGTGGCACGGTACTAGAGTGAAAATCTTACAAAATCTACATCATCTAAGGTCAATAGGTCTATCCAAACAAGGTTGAAGTGATTTCGATATCCAAGGTATAGGATATGGTGTGGAAACACAATGTAGGTCAAGTGTAGGAACATTTAGGTATGTTCCAAAGACACCAAAGGTTGGTTAGGATAAAGAACATGGAAATAAGCAAGGTAAGGTCATTAGGTAGAATAACGGGGTAATAGATCCACAAGGTATAGCGAGCACATGGGTTCAAAGGTCATAAACAATGTTTCAGTCTAGGCATATAGGTCATGGCACAGGTAGTGCCAAGGTATAGGGAAAAATAACAGGTCCCTAAACTCAATTAAGGATAGGGATAGGTAAAATGGGCAGGTAGGTAGGAGGAAATAAGGGTGGGTAAGGTCAAGAAGGTGGTGGGAAAGGTAAATTTTATTCACAAATGGGTAAAAGGTATTGACAGGAGTATGAAAGGTAACCTTTGTTGGTTAAGTAATGACCGACGCTTGATTAGGTAGGGCATGACTTGACCGACATTGGTCATGTCGAGTTGGGTATAAAAAAATCCGTATAATATGGAATCATTTGTATGTTTTGACATGTGGGAAAAATGAAAGAGCACTAAATGAGTTGTGCTTTGTCAAGAGGAAAGGATGAGTGACGAGACCCACTCAAGTGGAGAGCTTTGGTTGGTTAGAGAAGCCGAGTAGATGAGTCCATAAGAGCGGTGTGGTTGATTTGATTGGGTAGAGTGGAGGATTGGATTTGGTGATTTGGACATGGCAGAGGTGGGAGAAGGGTTGAGTGGACCACTAGCATAGTGGCTAGACGTTCCCCATGGAAATGACATCGCGACGAGGTAAGATTTGATCCCATTCCACATTTGTTAGGTAGATATGTTTATAGAAATTAGGTTAGGGTAAAATGGGTTTCATGGGGAATTTTATTTTTAATTTGGGAAGAAAATGGGTGAAATTGTAATGGAGGAAGGGGTAGTTAGGTGAATGAGGGTGGGGAGGAGTTGAGGGGGGTTTTAGGTAGGAATGGGTGAGTAGGATGGGTGATTAGGCTAGGTTTGAAAAGTTTTGGAAAAAAAAAAATGGGGGTTTGAACCGTTTCAACTCATGCGACACAGTGATCGATGCTAGTCAAGGGTTGGCTGACATCGGTTGGATACTTATAGCATCATTCATGTAGTAGGTGACCGATGTTGGTCACAAGGGATCGATGCCGGTCATAAGGAACTGATGCCGGTTGGTTTTAGAGGAGAATAGATCAATAGGTAGAAAAAGGCTAGGAAGAGAAGGGTAAGGGATGGGAGATAAAAGTAAGAAGAGTGATAATGGTAAGGGTAATATGTTTACAAAGGGTAATGAGTAGGGAATAGGTATAAGGTGCATGAATATATTGGTTTAGCAAGGGAAAATTGGTAGAGTGGGTACAATAAGTAATAAGGGTTGGGGACAAGGTTTGTTAGGTATAGTATGTGTTTGGTATGGGAAGGTTTTGACAATAGTGTGTTTTGTTGGGTGCATGTGAGGGACCAACTATGGATGCAGATAGGGTACCTCCCTTATTACTAGATGTTTGGGGGAGGTGACCGATGAGGAGTGGATTCACATGATTAAGGTGGTTCTAATTGGGATTCAACGTTATAGGCGTATAGCTCGTGATCCAAGTTTGATGGTCACTCTCATCGATAGATGGGATTCCATGACCAACATATTCCATTTGCTGACATGTGAGATGACTGTCACCTTGGAGGACGTTTCTAGGATTCTATGGTTGCCGATAGTAGGGGAAAAGGTATATTCTATTTATTTGGAGGCATCATAGGATCTGATGATGCCGACAGTATTCGCAGAGGGGATGGTGGAGATGAGTTTTCATAGCGCCAACCTGAGCTATGGAGAGATGTACATGGTTCATCCTGAGGAGATGAGGCTAGTGGTCTTGATTATGGAGGCAATGTGTTGTTTTGTATTTCCGGATGTAGAGGGTGGGAGATTCCCATGAGCACTGATGGGAGTCCTTCATGATATGATGGAGGAGAGGAATTGATTTTCCGGGAACCCGCCTACTTGGTACAAATGCTATACAGGATCTATGGGCACAGGAGTCATGGAGGTTCAACTTTTACCGCATGTTTATTCATCACTATTGGGCATATGAGTATGTTGTGTGTGTGTTTGATTGGGTTGCCCCGGCTGGATGCATTTGAGCTAGGTATGGTCTAGGTTGGTTATAGGCAATGGGTGCTAGTTGGTGGGGTACACCAAGGGCTAGGGCTACACATGATGTAGCGCACTACAGAATATACTAGGGGTTGTCATGGGTAGACATCATTTGGAGGAAGTATGTGGGCTTCATGTCATACAACAAGATGGACATAGAGTTAGACGAGCTACGAGTTTCTCTAATGGATGGAGGGTGCCATGCAGAGAGCATGAGATGATACTCGTTGACAGTGGTCGACGATAGTTTGAGTTACTGTAGGATGTACCTCTACTATTCCCATAGTATAAGAGGGATGATGTGGAGAGGCCTATGCCTCCACCATAGCCAACAATGCCTATAGGGTAGAATGAGAAGGTGGTCAAATGACGGATTGATCATGCCAGGGGTGATAGATAGATATAAACAAAGGTGGTGGGATGTTTATTTACAAGTAGTACTATCGAGGATGGGGCAGCCAAATTTAGCCACCATCATAGTTCGTGAGGGATGCCCTACAGTAAGGCAGTAAGAAACACCCGATTACTCGGTTAGGGATAGTGCAGGGGTACTTGATAGGTTTAGAGGAACAAGTTTCCACTTTACAGGCATAGGTGGCCATTCTACAGGCCCATGTGGTGCAAGGACATGCACCCGCATAGGGTGGAGATGGGATGGTGTGGTGTGGCCACCTAACAGAGTAGGTTATAGGTTTCTAGGGCTGATTGGCCACCGTACAAGAACAAGTTATGCTCCTTGGGGCTAGATACAGTAGAGGTAGGATAAGGTCTCTCAAGACACATGCAGGCACGAGGACAGGGTCCCTCTTTACTGAGTATCACTAGGACATGGTCCCGAGAGATGGGTATAGGGGCCAAGACCGATGGTGCCTCTACAAATATAGTACTTATGGCCAAATTTAGGGATGCCTTAGGGGAGGAATGATATTATCAGGATCACTTGATGGCTAGAGGGATAGACGTCCCATCCTATCTAGAGTACAGAGCACATCAGGCCTTTAGTGAGAGGACCCGGTCTCGTACGCATAGTGTGGAGAGTACAAGGGGCCGGTGAGTCCTAGGATAGGGTTAGGGGTGAGACCAACAGTGTACAAAGGCCAGCTCCAGTGCATTACCATTAGAGGGTAGACCGAGGCCCATGGTGGGTGGTGAGATGCTAGTGGGACACCACACGGTAGCAAAGGAGGAGGATGAGATATGTGAGATAGATATGGAGCATATGTAGTAGGGTGATTCCTGATAGCCATATATACCTCCAATTTTTGTGTAGTTGTTTACTTTTGACATATAATGATCTACGTGCTCAAGATAGTGAAATGAGGTATATGAGAGTTTTTGAGAGATTGTGATTATTATTTGGCATCAGTGTATATCGTATGGATATACATATTTGTATGATGCGATGGATGATTTGTGGATGATGTACTTGTGTTGGTAGAATTTGATTGTTATGTATAGATGAATGGAAAATAGGTATGTTTAGACATGGTGGAGTAAGGTCATAGGCATGATTGAGTCAGGTTGTAGGCATGGTTGAGTCAGGTCATAGGCATGATGGAGTCAAGTTGGTCTAGGTATGGTTGAGTCAGGTCATGTTTAGGCATGGTTGAGTTAGGTCATAGCCATGGTTGAGTCAAGTTGGTTTAGGTATGAGGTAATGTCCTAGTTGTAGGTAACATGGGGGAAAAATGGTGATGTATATACATGTTATGGTTTTAATTTCCAAATGGGTGTCATAATGGAAATGTAAAAATGTTAAATGAATGATTTGATGATGTAACAAAAATGTGTATTAATTAATGCTTGTTTGGTTTAATTTCTAGGTATTGATATTGAATGGAAACTAACTAGGGTAGAATGCGAATAGGAAAGTGAAAGGGGTTTTTGGTTAGGTAAAGAGTGTTCGAGCTAACCTCAAGGGCCCCATGCCCTCGAAGTGCTGCCTATATAGTCCCGACAAAAGGGACATCGGACCAATGTAATTCTCCCATAAGATAGGGAAGATTATGATGAAGCAGAGGAATGGGTTAGTAGGTGTTAGGAATGGTTGAATGTAGGTCATAGGCATGATTGAGTGTAGTTCATAGGCATAGTTGAGTTTACCTCATAGGCATGGTTGAGTTTAGGTCATAGGCATTGTTGAGTTGTTTTAAATATAGGTGTCAATGATTTAGTGTTGTATAGGATAATCGATAACTAATGAGGAATGCAAATTGTAAGAGGTGGTAAAAGATCCACTTAATTGATAAGAACCCTAATGAGTCTACCATACCCAAGATGGGCTTATGAACGTAAGACCCTAAAGGCATTGCATGATGGACTATTCTAAAGGTGAAGAAAGTCACATGATCACGAAATTTCACATTTGAGGCAAGTCCCTTGAAAGCGAGAGAGAAAACTAGGGCACAAAAGGCAATGAGGTGAAAGTGGACAAGTTAGCATAACCTAGTATGTTTTTGGCATGTTTACTTAGCAAGAAACTCGGATCCAAAATAGGTAAGCCCATGACAAAAATTTCATCATTTTCTTCATTTATTTATTTTTAATAGATTGATCAATGTGGGAAGTCTACATGGGATGATCATATTGTTTCCTTGAGGTCTTTGCAAAGCTGATCGATGCGGGAAGCTTACGGATATTTTTATTGATTTTTTGCAATAACTTCATATAGCTGTCCTTCGAGGGAGTAGTCTATTGACAATGTGAAAAATAGTGAAGAGATGTCCATTTTGAGGGAGTCATATTTTGTTGGAAGTTTAACTCAAGGATTTGAATCCCTTTTGTTTTTGGACGTTTAAGTCATGGACAAGACTATGTAAGAAGATTAGGTTCTTGTTTAGAAGATAAGACCATAGCACACAGAGGGTAATTATAAAAGAGGTGGTTTTGAGTGATGAATGACCATGGGATTCCATCTATAAGAAGACGAAAATTATCCATGAGAATCATGCTATGAGTACAACCTCAATACTCATATTAAGATGAGGTTGAAAGGTGACAATTAATCACATGATTCTTATTTAGTCATGGATCCTCAAAATGGGTAATATGGAAGGTGAAAAATGTTCAAGGGACGGGTGAAAAAGAGACAAAAGGTGATATAGGACTTGATTTCAAAAACAAAATGATTGAACATACAAGGCATTGATGGGCTCAGTTTAGGTTTACCTTCAAGTGAAGACAAATGATAAGCACTTGATCCATATGTGTGGGTAACAATATAGGGTCCAATACAATTAGGAGAAAAATTTCCCCATTTACTTTTCTATTCTTTGGTTACATGTTGATTTTATTTTAAGATGAGGTCACCGACCTGAAAGGTTCATTCGTGGACACATTTTTCATAGGCACGTTTGTTACATTTCGGTAGATTTAGAGATGGTCAAGAGCATTAAGGCGCGTTTGTCTAATAACTCAAGTTGCACCAAAAGGTCTGGAAAAAGTCATCGTCATTGAGCATGTCTAGTAGGAGATGGAATTTGGACTCCCAGAGGCAAGACAACCTCATTACTATAGACTAAAGAGAAAGGTGTGGCTATAGTCGAAGTATGAATACTAGTATGGTAAGCCCACAAGGAAAAAGGAATGTGCGTATGCCAATCCTTCCCAGTATCGTTGACTACTTTCATAAGAATTTTGTTCAAGGTTTTATTGGTTGATTCAGCTTGACCATTGGTTTGTGGATAATAAGGTGATGAGAAACTAAGTTGGATGCCAAAAGCGTTGCATAGTTTGCGTAGGGTTTTGTTTTTGAATTACTTTCCATTATCAGTGATGAGGCGGTGAGGAACACCAAAGTGAAAAATGATGTGATGGTTGATGAATTCACATATTTTCTCATATTTTTTAGAAATGAGGGGAATGGCATCAAACCATTTAGTGTACTACTCAAGATTATGATCCATTGGTGGCATTGTGAAGAATGGGGTTGATCTCACCAACAAGATCCAAACCCAATTGAGAGAAAGGCCAAAGGTCTCGTGCGACTTGTAGGGCATGACTAGGTGTGTGATGGAGATTAGCATGTTGCTGGAATTTCACAAAATGTTTGACATAATCACAACACTTGGTCATGGTTTAGGTTGGCCAATAATAGCCGAGGCGAAGAATGTGTTTTACAACAGCTAAACCACTAAAGTGACCTCCATAAATTACATTGTGGACTTCCTTAATGGTGTAGGGAATTTTAGAACTTGTAAGGAATCGTAAGAGAATGCCATTGAAGTCATGCTTGTAAAGAAGACCACCCATGATGACATAACAAGAGACACTTTTACGAAAGGCACATTATCCATTACAAGTGAGATCGGTGGGTAAAATAGAAAGGGAATATATTATGTATATTTCTTAGACCAAATGTCACGTGGATTAAGGGTAATAAATCCGATGGAGTAGACCTCATGAGGTAAATAAGAGGGTGATTGTAGCCTTTTTATTGTGACAAATATTTTAGAGTCAACAGGAGAAGCATGTATCTGAGAATCCAAGCAGGCCATGGTATCCACAAATTTATTGGTAGATCGTGAGGTGGCTTGAAGTTCTTAACGGTCAAAGGTGGTCAAAAGTATGTCTATGTGAAGCTTATACTTTTGAAGTATCTCATTAGGACATTAATATATACCATTTACTTGGTTTATGACCACTGAAAATCACCAAAGATGTTGATTGACTTAACATTTAAGGTGTAAGAAGCTTGGAGACCCAATACAAGTGCTTCATATACAGAAATATTATTTGTACAATCAAAATCAAGTTTGAAAGATAGAGGAATGGGTTCACCATAAAAAGGAATGAGGATAACACTAGCCCCACCCACACACCGACACTCGGAGCCATCAAAGAAGAGTGTCATTTGGTAAGCGGGTTTGTCCAAGGAAAGGGTAGTTATAGATTCGTTTAGGAAATCAAAGTTAGAGGTTAATTCCTGTAATAGGTAAATCAACTAGTTGGTCGGTGATATCCTGGACCTTAATGGAATTTTGATGAATGAATTCGAGGTCAAGGTCAGAAAGATGCATAATCCAATGTGGAGCACGTTGATGTTGATAGGATTTGACATACATATAGTGTAATGGGTCAGTATTAGTAATGATGAAGGTTTTGTGATTGAGTAGGTGATGGCGGAGTTTGGTGGTGATGAAAACTAAGGATAAGTAGTGTTTTTGGTGTGGGTATGTCTAGTTTTATAGTCCAAAAGGATACGGCTTATATAATAAACCGCTTTCTCTCGGTGTTGGTCATCGCAATGAGAAAGCATGACACCTAAATAATAGTCAATGGAAGAAATATATAGGTAAAGGGCTGGTCATCCTCAAGAGGAATGAGCACTAGTGGTTGAATGAGGATTTGTTTTAAGGCTTTGAAGGCTTTATGACATTCATCATACCATTTGAATGAAACATCTTTCCTTAGAAGATGATGAAATGGTTGACAATGATTGGAAATCTGTGAGATAAAACAATGAATAGATTGTAGCTTACCTTGTAGGATTTGAAGTTTATAGAGATTAGTGGGGCGAGAGGCATTTCTAGAATGGCCTTGACTTTAGCAGATCGACTTCTATGCCATGCAAAGAAACAATGAAACCCAAGAGTTTTCCAAAAACCACCTCAAAAATGCAATTCTTTAGTTGAAGATGCACACAATACTTAATGAGACGGTCAAAGATGACCTTAAGGACAGTAGATGTTTGGTTTAATGTTTAGATTTGGCCAAAATATCATCTATGAAATCTTCCAATATGTGATGCATGATGTCATAGAAGATGTAAGTCATGGATCACCGATATGTGGCACCAACATTTTTAAGGCCAAACGACATGAACGGATAGCGAAAATTCCCCCAAGGGGTTATGAAGGCGATCTTGTGTTGATATTTTGGAGCTAGTAATATTTGATCAGTGTCTGAGAAACCGTCCATGAGTGATAGTATTTCATGGCCAATGGTGAGATCAACTAGTTGGTCAATGCCTAGTAAGGGGAAATCATCTTTGGGACAATCTAGGTTGAAGTCACGGAAGTCTATGCAAATGCGGAGTCCCCTGTCACCTTTGTGATAGGAAGGATGTTAGAAATCCATTGGGAATAGTCAATGGGTAGAATGAAGGAAATTGAAAGAAGGTGATGTAGTTCTTCTTTGACTATAAGAGAAATGCGAGGATGCACTTTTTTTTTCAGCTTTTGTTTAATAGGTTTGGCATCGGGAATGGTTATGATAATGTGGACCACAATTTTGGGTCAAGACTGAGCATATTGGCATAGGAATAGGAAAATGCGTTGTTATGGTCCCGAAGGAAAGAGGTGAAGGCTTCGTGTTTAGTAGCATCTAAGGATTGGCCTATCTTTATAATGTGTTGGTTTTCCTGAGTGTGAATATTTATTTCGATGGTCAATTCATTTAACATGGTTTGCGTCTCAGAAGTTGATGATTGATGAATATAAGAATATTCCACACTAAGGTAAGTGAGAATGGATTCATCATCTTGACACCGAACGACATTAATAGAGGGTGTATCGTCATTGATCATGTTAGGATATAGGAATGGGAGAAAAGAGGGAGCTTCACCATTGTGTTGATAAGTCAGAGGTCCCAGGAAATGGTGTTCATGATTTTGTTTAGGAGGAATAGATTCCGGATCTACGGACTCCATGGTTGAAGATGGTAATGTGGGTGAATGAGGTAGGGAAGTTTTTCCATCCTAGATGAGGTCAACACAAACCTTCTTGGAAGGTGGTGTGTCAAAACCAATGCCACTACAGTCACTATGTTTACGAGAGGTACAGGAAATGACATTATGACGACCCTGTTCGTAAAAGCTAAAGCCAAATCCTTTCCATGCGCACTAGTGGAGGAAAGTGTGAGCGAAGCGGTGATTAGTGAGGAGTGTAGGTAAGTTGAAAATGGTTGGGTTTAGGATGGAGGTTTGGGTTTATAGGTGGCCATATTAAGTCCCCACTATGTTAGATTATTGTGAAGCTGGGGAGGTCCATAAGGAAAAATGTTGCCAATGCAAATGACATAACCTGGGGTGTTGACTCGAGTTTCCATACTCTTGTGGGGTAAGGAAGGTGTCGATATTGTATAGGAAGTATTCCCCAAAGTGAGGCATTGCAAAACAACTTCTAAGGGATCAATATTTGATATGTGGGTAGTAGGGATAGACGACTCACTAAATGATGGGGAAATAGGTGAGTTAGTAGTAGTAGAGGCTACTGATAATAGTAGGGATAACAATGTTAGATGCAGAAGAGGTAGTAGCAGTTTTGGTGGATAGGTTTGTAGGAAAAGGTGAAGTAGGGATAGTAGAAGATTCCTTAACTGGTACAAGCACATCATTAGGAAAGTATAGCATGTTACAGGTCTTGAAAGGAAACAGTCGGCGAGGATGATGTAATTATGTCCCTCGTGTTCAAATTTGAGGCAGCAGATAAATTCAAAGGGACACAACCCATGACACAGATCCAAGGTCGCCAAGAAACAAGTTATCTTGGAACTCCCCATATAGGACATAGAAAAGTTTCGGGATAGTGCGGGGACCACACGGACATGAAGAATGACAAAGCACCTAGGGTAGAGGTCATGATGTCATTGAAAGAGTGCAACATAAGCTGGGCTACCATGTATATAATTTAGGTATTCAAATTTGGTTGTATGTAATGGAGAATATGATGTTAATACTAGCACCACCATCAATCATAACATGTCGTATGCATATATTATTGATAAAGACAGAGATGAAAAGAGTGGGGTCGGGGTTGTCAGACTGGAAGGGAGTGATCTCTTCATTTGAAAAGATGAGGGTGGATACTTGGTGAGTAGGTGGAGGCATAGAGGAAGGTGATGACCTAGTGAGAGAGGAAACGTGGTGAGGGGTAATGATGGAGGCTATGGGTGTGGGGTCATTTGGTAAAACCTCAATAGATTGAAGGACCTCCATGAGGGCTTGATGATGTGACTTAGAGGTTTGGACGAGGTCATATAAAGACATTTTGAGAGGGGATTGATGTAGTTGTTTTAGCATTGTGTGATGTGTGACCCCATCGGAAATAGGATATGCAGGACCTCGAATGATGACTTTGGGTATGGGTGCAGATGGTATGTTGGGTACAGGGTTGGTTGATGGGCTAGTTGCCTTTTCTTTTCCCTTGTCTTTCTGAGCATGGGTGGTAACATGAACCATGTTAATTTGAGGGGAGGTGGATGAAGAGGGTGTGTCATGGAAGGTATAGTGGCATGAGAGGAAAAACCCTAGTAAGGGATATAGTCCTTGTGAAATGAGTAGGGCGCATTGGCATTTGGGTGGTGGTTTGGCCAATTCTCTTATATGGACAATGTTGATCTCGAATCTTGGGGTTGGATCAAAGAGTTGTTGGGGGGATATTTTGGTCATTTGAGTAGGTAATGGAAGAATATCTCTGGAAATTGGTGAAGGAAAAATGGGGTCCTCATCAAGAAGATCTTCATCATAAAACTTTTCTTCGAGAGGACACAATTAGACAAGAGCAATTTTTAAACCCTTAAAATTCTCTACATTGTGTCCTGACACATGATGGTAGGCACAAAATTTAATCTTGTCAAACCCTTTTGGTTTGGGTTTGAGTGGGTCGTAAGGTTTAAGAGGTGGTAATGTGATGACAGAAGTTTCGAGGAGATTGGTTAATATTTTAGCATAGGACCCTACTAGTGGATCACAATGGGAGGTGAATGTGGGTTTGGGTGTAGGTACAACTGATTATGGAGGAAGAGGATTTATAGGAGGGGGAATGGGTTGGTCCACTAGTTTGGTGTGTGGAGTGGTCTTAGGTATTGCGGGCATCTGTTTAGGTATGGGCATGGTAGAAGAGCTAGCAACAGAAGGTTTGGTTGGTTTAACTACCTTATTGGAGGGTAGCGGATTATTAGCTTTAGGTTGCACCTTTTTGGGAAAAGGTGACATGGGTGTATGAGATGTAGAGGGGAAATAGGATGGTGGAAGAGGATGGGTTACCCACAAGGGTAATTGAGTTGTGGTGGAGGTGGTTGGTATAGGTTGGGTAGAAGGTATGAGTGGAAGAGAAGACAATGTCATGGGTCATGAAGGAGTTACGGATGGTAGTGGTGGTATAGGTGGTAGGAAGGTTACGGGTGATGATGGAGGTTGTGTGGATCGCTTATGTATATTAGAGGTTTGTGATGAGGAGGTGGGTTGTTGTGTTCTTTGTTTAGCGGGGAAGAAGATTTCTGGTCAACGTTAAGGGGTGAGGTCCTATGATGGATGAAAGAGGTGAAGGTGATAATGGTGTGGTGGGTGAGGTTGGAGTATGAGGCCTAGCAGGTTGGGTCTTCCTTTTAGGCATGGGAATGATTTTAGTATTGGTTTGGGAAGATGTGGCTAAATCTAATTTAACGGGTGGGTGAGTAAGGCTAGCTGTCGGTATGACCCCTAAGGTAGTGATAGGTTTAGGTAAGGGAGATGATATAGGTATGGGTAGGTGTTTAGGTATAGGTGTGCATTGGGTTGTAGGCAGAGGTGTGTGTTGGGCTATGGTTGATGACATGGAAGGTGTTGTAATAGTCATGGTTGTGTTTATTTTGGTTGCTTGAAACAATTTTGGATAGACAGTGGAGGTGTCGGTGAGTGAAAATTGCATTTGGGTTGAAGCAGAAGTATAAGACGTCCCTAGAGTAAGGCTCTATCAACATAGTCTAAGTGATCAGCCAAATGTGAAAATAGTACTCCTATAGCGTGGTCGATGTGGATCAAGTAACAATCCCCATAAAATGTGTTTGAGAAATAAGGAAATGGCTAGCTTTAGACTATGTGGGTAAGAGAGCCAAAAGTAGGTTGGCAGGATCTTGGAGGTCCAATGAAGAGTGGTTATCTAAAGGAAGTGGTGTGTTTATAGGCTCCTCTATGGGTAGAGGAGAGGATGGGTCAGATGAGGTGGACTCTCCTTGTGATGGTGTGGGTTGTGGACATGTATCTCCTATGAGTAGGAGAGGTGCCACTGACGACTGCTCGGTAATTTAAGGGGCTAAAGGCAGCATGCTAATTATAGGCTCTTCCATGGGTGATGGAGAAAATGAAGGTGGTTCCTCTAGGGGTGGAGGAATAGATGAAATAGGTTCTATGTAGGTAGGGATTTTGGGCTAAAATTTCATCTATAGAAGGAATATGAGGCAACTAGGAAGCAACAAGCATGTCATCAAAAATACCGTGTGTACGCGTCATGAATATTGCTATCATTTTTGAAGTGTCACCAATTTGGTTAGAAGATGGGGCATGATTAGGGAATGGATTCTTGAAGATATGTAGGTTTTGGTTAGTGGGTGCATTCGGGTTATCCAAAACTAGATCTTCATTTTCTAACATTTCTTGGACAATATTCTTGAAGGTGATGCAGTTACCATCGTTATGGCCTTTGACATGATGATAGTTACAAAATTCATGTTCTTTATACCATGCGAGCATGGGGTGATCAGGGTCAAAACCAGTGTGTGGTTTTATAGGTGGAAGGGTAATGACACCAGCCTTAATAAGCTTTTCCAAAATAGAAGAATAAGGTTCTCCTATTGGAGTGTACTTTTGTTGTTCTTGTCTGAATTGGAAAGCTTGGATGAGAGAGAGATTAGAAGAAGGCTTGGCTTGGTTTGATGGGTGAGAGGGTCCAACCTTGAGAACTACGGTGTTGGCCTATCCTTTGGGTTTTGAATAGGTGTTCTGGGGTTTTGAAGATGAAGAAGCATCATTTGATTTGAACGCGATGTTCTTGTTACGTAGCTGAATTTTCTTTTCTTCGATAGCACGAATCTCCAATTTTCGTGCCATGGTGAATGCCTCATCAAAGGTGTAAAAAGTATGCACCTACAAGGTTGGTGAAATGTGTCTAGTGCAAGCCCAAGTAAACAAATATATGAGTTTAGTTTGAGGTAATTGAAATGTGAGCTGGTTAAATAGGTTGCGCTAGCAGTGACAAAGTCAACGATAATCTCATCATCGTACTTTTGTGTGGAATAAATATCGTTATGGTGACCGTCTTAACAATGTTGATTGAGAAGTGGTCCGAGAAGGCTTGGGATACCTGATTAAATGAGTGGATGGAGTGTCTTGGTATCCCACTATACCCGTCTAATGCAAACTGTCGGGGACATTGGGAAGGTCCATAAGAGTAAAGTGTCATCATGGGAAATTAGATAACACCCATGTTTAAAAGACCACAAATGCTACCAAATGCTACAAAACCACTAGGGGTAAATCAGGTGAAGGTAACACCAAACTAGCAGGATTAGGGTAGGAGAGATGGATACAGGCATGCCATATATCAACCGACGAGGATCCGGGTGGAAGAGTGGAAATGGTAGAACTATAAAGCCACGAGATTTTGATCAACGATTCATGCAAATTCCTCATCACTTGTGGCAATGGTGGTAGGTAGGGTTGGATCCATGGGTGATAGGACTAAGGGTGGTGAAGGACTAGGTGGGAGTGGTTGCAAACTAACGTGGAATATAAGAGCTTTAGCTTGATTGTGAGTCAACACCATGTGAATAAATGTATCTAAGGTGATGTTGTATCCTACAGATGACACAAAGTGAGTAGTGGGAATGAAGAAAATAGGTGTCTATAGGTGAATTTGGGCAATGTATCAGCTGAGATTCAACATAGGGTAACCCACAACAGCTTAAGAGTGACCGACATCTTGGTTAAGGGATAACCGACGTTGGTTATGTGAGACATGAAAAATTTTACCAAATGAGGCAAAATATTGGTTGGGGCCGGATGAACAAGTTGTATGATGAATATTTATCAAATCATAGAGAGTATAGAGACTCACAAGAACTCTGACAATAAAGAAAATGAAATAAGTGTTCTTTGGGAAATTTAACCAAAAAGAACAAAAATCAATACCAGTTAGGAAAACCTGAGGCAGTCAAATGACGCCAATAGATATACTAATGCCAGTTCTTATGAAAATTTAAAAAATGTAGAAAAATGGATTTCTGTGAATTTGAGTCAGATAAATAATCAACCCAGAGGTCTAGAGATGATGCAATGAAGTCCTGACACACTCAAAAGAAGTCAGAATACTCCAACTATGATTGTGGAGTGTGCAAGGAAAAAGAATGGAAAAATGGAGAAACATATCCTCACACCTCAAAACGCATGTCAATCAAACACTAAAAACATGTATCTAACAATTGATTTTTAATGTGTTGAGATAATGCTATTTAGAAGAATGAATCATTAATATAGAGTAGAGTTTTGGTGAGGAATGATTCCTACGAAGAAGGATATCTAAAAGGAGAGGTTTTAGGTTATGTTATGGCGAGGGCATGCCATCCTCTGAGGTAATGACTCGATAGAAGTAACAAGCTGAGGAGTACCTTCAAATCCTCTGATCTTGTGATCATTGACAAGCATTCCTAGGTAAGATGTTGTTTAAGAAAGATGTGTATATTTCAATTTTGTGTAATTTGGTAAGATAGAGAAAGAGAGAATGTGCTTTCTATGATTCTTTGTGTCAACCATCGTAGGGCATGACTTCCAAAGATATAGGTTACCCTCATTTTAATGTGAGCTAAATGTAGCAAATCGAATGTAATGCAGCTAATTTTAATCCCACATCAAAAATATTACATTCGATGAAGCAAATGATGAATAGGAGAGGGTATGCTCTTTCACTAAATACGAGAAAGAAAGAAAGAAGAATGATTCTTTTTAAATGCACTAAGAGAAATGTTTCTTTTAGAAAAATTAGAAAGAAGAGAGGATTAACAAAGAAGAAGATTAATGTGTAAGCCTTTTAAAGGGAAACCAACACACAAATTTCACCTAGGAATGAAGAAAATGCAATAGAACCCCGATGGGTCGTGACTGGGCCTGCCAAAATGTTTCACCATTTTCTTTATGTTATTGAGATGAAAAGATAAGGGTAAAGGCCAAGGAGGAATACATGTAGATACTAATCGGTTGATGGTTTCCGCGTTCGACTTCTCAATCTAATGTTGAATGTGAGAGCTTCCTTTTCGTTGGGAGGAACTACTTGAAATAGAAACAAGACCACAAAAGCTAGACTCGGGAAGTGTGATACTCCCTAGATGGTGTCAATCCACTATTTACAACAACTTAATGTGAGAAATAAAAAAGTCCTATTGTAATTGATATGATTTAGGTATTTCATTTTTAAGCACAATAACTAAATCTAGCATAACAAAGCTAGACTATAGTTAGATATGAAGAGTGGGTAGTTGTCAAGGTGTTAAAACTAGTCGTGGTCAGGTTCTAGGTTGTTTGGTTCACTTGGTAGAAGGTAGGTTGGCTTTGTTATTGGCGAAGGTGTAAAACACAGAGACCGACATCGGTCTAGTATAATCAGCAATGGTTTATTAGAGACCGGTGATGGTCATTAGAAATTGGCGTTAGTACGGTCAGGTGACAGGGGTTCAATAAAATCCTTATTACGAGTCCTGGGTGAGGTTAGATAGAGCTAAAGGAGAGGATGACGAGGTCTATGGGAATGTTGAGAACACTCAAAGAGGTGGAAGGGCCAGGATAGATGATATGTAAATGGGTGGGTGAGGTTTGAGTTTGTCAAAAAGTAGACTATGGAGGAATGGGAATATTAATGGAAGAATGATAATAGAAATGATAACAACTCTATGGACAAAATAAGAATGGAAATGATCAGTGATAAAAGCACTTACCAACGTTGCAGTCCCAATGGTTGGGTGGTGGTGATGATTGGTTGGTGGGATGGATCTTGGTGCAATAGTGATGCTTCCCGGAATGTCATCGTGAGTGTGAATGCCTCTGGATCAGTCTTGGTGTTGGCTATGGATGTCTATAGGTGCTAAAAAGCTCTTGTTTTGCTTGCATGTAGTTCTCTTTTTCATCTCCTTAATCTCAGAATGTGCCAACCCAAAAACAAGGCTACTAAGGTGAATAAATGGTAACCGAAAACGGTTCTTGGTTGACCAAAGCATTGGTGTAGGGGTGACCGCCAGGCGTCGGTTAAGGTGGGATTCTCTAGGTTTACTAAAAATGGCAAACCTCCCTAATTTCTTGGGCTAGATTGGTTTATTCTCATGGATCAGAATGGAAGATTCCCTTCTAATGAGCAGGAATGTGGTTAAATAAATCCTAAGCATGTGCTTGTAGGGTTAGACAAAATCTTAGCTCATTAAGGAAAGTAAGATTAGGTCTTAGTTAGTTATGGAAACATGCCAAGAATAGGTCTAGGGTGAGGTGGTTGGATGAGGTGTCTAGGTGAGGTGGAAATTAGGTCAATTAAGGTAATTAAATGATGAATATTGTGAGGATGGGTATTAATTTAATTTAATTAATTAAATTAATATTAATGTGGGGTGGAAGGGGCCATGGTTAGGTGAATATGTTTGAGTTGGTTATTCGATAGGGGACTAAGGGGAGTGTGACCCAATTTTGGTGTCTACAGACATACCCAGTCCATAAGTTCCTTAATGTTTTCCTTGGGCCTTCTAAAATATTGATCGATTCCAATGTTTTCCAATGAGAAGATAGCCATTAAATGAGATTAAGCCCTCCCATGAGGTATGCCTTAGCACCCCACCAACTAAAAAAATTGGAGCTTGAGGATGACTTAGGTACATTAATTGATATACCAGAACTGGCCCATATACACCAATATAATTAGTAGAGAATGGTCTGGATGCATCTACTAGATTAATCAGACCCTTTTACATATCTTGAATGGTGGTAGTGGTACTTCATGAGCTTTCTTAGAAGTATGTTTCACCGAATCCATTTTAAGATTGGTGAGACTTTTCTCTATTGCAGCTATTCTGTAAGAAATTGAGGATATGTCCTCTTCAGGATCGTCATCAGACACTACATAGATAGTGACTAGGATCTCTTTCCCTATAAATTCCTCATTTTAAAATGTAGGGTATATACGAATACTATTCTTGTTAATAGTTGGCCTACAATGGATATATAAATGCTTTAATTTCTTAGGAACCACGTAGTCTTCTGGTTAAAGAAAGTGGTGAAACAAAATATGGAACATGGATAAGAAGGGATCCATGTTAACAAGATTCCTCATCAAATCCATTCAAACTGTATGGGGAGTTCATTTTCTTTTGGGTTTTTCTTGGTCTTCAATTTTGAATAGCATCCTAAAAAAACCTTCATTTAGGCCGTAAATATTGAATATCGCACACAAATCTTTTAAAGAAACTACTTTCAACTTTTTATCACAATTCCATTTCTTCAATTACTAGAAAAGGGATAGACCTTATTTTTTTACGTAATAAAATTAAATTATAATACCTAAAGGATTTTTGAATTAATGAAAGAATTAGTGATAATTTATAGAGTATGACTTTTGGAAAGGTTTGTGTGAATTATCATATCAAATATTGAATGTGAGATTAATTTTAGATGCTCACAAGGATTTGAAAAAGGGAAAGGGGGAATGACGTCGTCCACAAAAGTGTTATTTTGGCTTGATTAAATGTTTTACATAAGAGAAACATCAAATTCAAATGAATATCCATGGTTACACATAACATATCTCCTAAAAAATACAAGTGTCAAATTATTTATAAAAATGACATCAAGGGAACAAATGGTTTGTGAACATAAGTGATTGCGAAAAGATAAACAACACAAAAGAGGATTGGAAAAATCAAATATGATATCTTACACACATCCACATTTGCAACAAAAAATAGAATCAAGTTTATGGATAACAAAATAATATTTATAGTTGAAATATATTTTCTAAATATTGAGTTCATCACCATGCCTTTTGTGATTGCTCATGTATTTTTTGGGGGGGAAAATCAGAGGGAGTTCAATTTTTGTATAAATATGAGGGTTTCTCCTCATATTGGAATATTTAGTTTTCTATTTTGAGAAGCTAAAAGAAAGTACTATAACTCTATATGTTTCCATTTTCTTATATGGAATACATATGAACTTTGAGTTTTCAAGATTTTGTGTCAAGGTGGTTGCATTGTACAACCATTGGCAAACATTAAGGGCATTTAATTCATGTCCCCTTGTCAATAAATTGAAAGTTTGAATGACATATATTTACTTATGATTCTAGTTTTGTGTTCTGGATCTTGTATGTTGAAATTTGATTAATGAGTTATAATTTTTACTGTAATTTTGTGTTTATTTCTTCTATATGTAATACACTAAATCATATTTCTGGTAAGTTGCATCTTCTTGGTCACTAGATTAGTATTTCTTTGTAGCATTTACTCTATAATATCTGAGTTAGTTAAAAACTCTGTTGTAACCTACCGGTTAGATGATTTTTGTCATACTTTGAGTGTATCTTTGGTGTATGAGAATAGAAGTAATAAGAACTTCATTAGATCTATTACATAAGCTTTAATGTTAAGTATTTTAAAGATTGTATTGAAAATATTTGTAGTTTTTAAGTATCAATGAATGCAAATATTTTTGTTTGAGAAATGGTTACTACTTAATTATATGTTATTTAATTTCCAGGATAATATGTTGTCATGGAAATTGTTAATGATTTGTTGTAGCAATCATCATTTACTCCCCCTCTTTTATAAATAAAACCTACTATACTTTTCCCCACACCATCACACTTCTATCTAAAGATCCATTTACCACCTTGTTTTTCTATTTCCAAACATCATTGAAGGTAATTGTTCATACTTAGATTCCCATCAAAAGTGATGCAAGAACAACTAAACTTTGTTGTCTCTAGTAACCTATGTCTGATGCACTAAGTATATATAACATTATTATGACAACTCTTGCGAGTGAGTGTTATATTCATGGCCATGATTAGCTCAGATTGACCCACCATTTATCAAGAGGAACTAAGTGTAAATTATCCCCTCTCCATTCAGGTTACCCAATGGGTCCTCTCACCTGGTTTAAGGATGAATCAAAAGCAATAGGATAAGACCATCACTTTTGTATGTTCCTCTCAATCATCCCAAGAGATTGGTTCTAAATAAATTTCAGCCATCTCCTCGGATATAAATTAAATGTATCACACGGCCTATCATCCTCCAAGCCTTCATATTCTCTAAAAGTGTTGTGAGGCCGGAGGGGGTGTAAAATTGGGAACCATTAGATATGATGGTTATAATATTCTGATGTAATGGAATAGGGTCATGGGATTCACCATGTAATGGTTGGACCTATGGATACATTTATTTTTATGGGGGTACACCCAATTGAGCTATAAGTTATTATGCCTCTTGGGTAGAGGTGACGAGGTTCTATGTGCTTAGAGCCGTAGAGTAACTTGACCTCATTGAATGGAGAAATAAGGTGATAGGAATATTTGGTGAGTGACCCGAGATGGAGAAATAAGGTGATGAGAATATTTGGTGAGTGACCCAACATGGAGAAATAAGGTGATGGGGATCTATGGTGAGTGACATGGTTTGGTTTTGCACTATGATTCTTTTCTCTATTGGGAGGCTTGTGGAGATTTGATAGACATGGAGTGTTAGAATTTGAGAATTCTAATAAATACGGTTTTAATTAAATTACATATTACATAATGTTACAATAAATATTTAAATAAAGATTACATCATAACATAAATAAATAAATAAATACTTACATGAAATAAATAATACCGGTAACACAATATTTATAGTGGAAAACCACAATAGGGTAAAAATCACTTTGAAAACAACCTTTTACTTTAGAGAACTTATTTTACATCCAAAGAAGATCACCTCTTCCTTTGAAACCCTATTTACCCAGGGTAAAACCAAATCACTTGATTTTCACACCTTTGATATATTTCCGAGTATATCAAATGAGGACCTAAAGTCCTTTTTTATATAAGGTGATTGGGTATGTCTCCTAACCCACCTTTTCAACGAAATTGTTGACACATACACCTAGGTTTATAATATTTAATGTTAAAAATATAATCATTTCATGATATTAAATATTTAACCTAAAGTATATACGTAGGTTAGCATATTTAATAATAGAAATATAAATATTTTATATTATTAAATATTAACCTATATATTAGTGATGAAGCCATATACATTAAGGGTTGGCAAGACAACTTAATAATTATGTTCCAACACTCCCCTTAATGTTAAGTGGGATAAAATAATATATGCCAATAGATTACCTGCATTCGTGGTACACTACAGATTTACAATCCTTAAACCATAAATGTTTTAAACTAGCGTATCGGTTGAATGAATTATAACACCTTCATCATACTCAAATTACCTTTTTAGTACAAAAGGATTTAGAATCCCAAAGATCATCCCATGATCAGTGGCTAAGTATGATTTGTGAGTTTTATATGTTCTCATAAAAGATTATTGAACCCAAGCATATAGGAGCCTTTTACAACGAAGGACCTCCTTAACAATATGCTTGTACTAGATGTTTACCAGTAAACTCAATAACACTAAAGAGTTTACTGAAGACCACATTTAATATCTTTCTACACTTCTTTCTAAAAAAGAAGTTGAGGTATACATGCCCGAAGGTCTTTTTACACTTTCCGAAGGTCTTTTACAAATGCTCGAATGTCTTTTTACAAAAACCAAGTTCCATTAGGAGGTGACATTGTCATGCACACTCCCCCTTAATGGAAACTCGACAATCCAAACTTTTCACGAAAGTGACAAAACTTTGCAGTACTTAGGGACTTTGTGAAGATGTCAACAACCTGCTCTTTAGTCAACATGAACTTGATATTTATCTCATCACTTTGCACCTTCTCACGGGTGAATCGTATATGTATCTCAATGTTCTTTTTCCTCTGATGTTGAACTGGATTCTTAATCAAGAGTAATACAACTCTGACCATCATATAAAAGATAAATACTTCCTTTAGTTTCCATGTGTATCTCTACCAATAGTCATTGCAGCCATGTGACTTCTTTACTTCTTCCATTGTACTTCTCTACCTCGAGTTGAAGAAATAGAGACTGTTGATTTTATTTTTGTTCCAAGTAATGGTTCTACACCAAATAACTTGAACACATATCTAATATATTTTATAACACAACATCAAGTATGGTTAGAATATAAGAAATCTATATAAGATAGTATTTTCATTCTTAGTATAATGCAACCAATGATCGATTGTTCCTTTCAAATATCTAAAAATTCTTTTTGCAAGATTCCATGATCTCTAAAAAATGTTCCTACATAAACCTTGAATTAATTCTTATTGATAAGAAATATCTCGATCTAGTTATAGTTAGATAAATCAAACTATCAACTAAAAATGTATATAAAATAGGAACAACCTTTTTCATATGTAGATTTAGGATCAATATTTATTCCAACTTCAATTGAAGTAGAAAATTGTTTACAATCAATCATAAGAAACTTTTTCAATACAATGGTTGCATATTGTGTTTTAAAAAATAACAATAGAATGAAATACAAACATACAAATAACATGATGTGAGAGACCTAACTCATTCATTTCAAAGTATTGCTTCAGTTTATCTTTAATCCTATGAATTAAATCAAAATTGTCACTAGACATAAGTAAATCATCAACATATATACATATAATGATAATATGTGAGCCTTATTTCTTAATGAATATATCATTGTTAGAAGAACAATTAACAAAACCTAACAGTTTAAAGAAGGAAACAATTTTTGCATACCAAGCTCTAAGAGCTTGTTTTAAACCATACAAGGATTTCTCAACTTACAAACATAGTTTTATTTACCAGTTTCTTCAAATCCTTTAGGTTGAAACATGTAAAGTTCTTCTTTTAAATCGCAATTCAAAAAATCATTTTTCTTATCCATTTGGTGGATTTCCCACCCAAATTGAGTGACAATTGCAAATAAGGCCCTAACAGTACTCATTTTAGCTACAAGAAATGTCTCAACATAATCAATACCAGGTTTCTGAGTGAAACCTCTAGCAACAAGTCTAGATTTATGTTTGTTAATACTACCATCAACATTATATTTTACTTTGTATATCCACCTAGACCCTATAATACTTTGTGGCTCAGGTTCATACAAGGTAATTAATGCATGGTACATATGATGTCTTCTAATAATTTTCTCAAGGTTAATAGGATTTAAACTTTTTAATATAGATTGAGCCCAATTTAATTCATTATCTAGGAAGATAAGAGTTTCAGAAACATCTATAGCATCAAAACATTATCATGACCATTTACTAAATCAGAATCAAAACTATCATTTAGAAGTACTTAATGAAGTAACTTCAAGAGAAGAAGACAACACATGTAAACCTTTCACTAGATTATATCTAGAAATTTCATATAAGCTTCGATAATTAACATGTTTTAACTTTTCATGCCATAGTTTTGAATTATTCAAACTTTGACATATAAAACCAGATGTAGAAGAAAAATAATCAAAAATATAAATACAATTTCTTTGAATTCCTTCAGCTATTGTACTCTCATTACTATCTTTGATTTACCAAGTATCCTTCATGCATGGATTCTAGTTGTGTCCCTACCTCTTTCAGATGTTTGATATTACCAATGTGTAGAAGTTACTCATCGTTCACATTGCATAAAATCTTAGAAAAGCCTCCTGCATTTGTTGTAATAATTTATTCATGTTATCTATAGTTACTTGATGACCAAAGTGGGAGCAACCTTAGATTCGAAACAATCATCCAAAGTTTCTTTGCCATAAATTTTATTTTGACCCAAATGTTGTAGTTGGTTTCATTCAAGATCTGGGTTTTGTCAAGATAGAAATAGTTGGATGCTATTGTTTTACTAAACTTGTAAAACACCCCCCATTATAATATACAACGTACCATAGAGTTAGATACATATTTATCAATAATAAAAATAATACTTTTAATAGAATCAGATATAAATTTTATAGATCTAAAGAAACTATTTGATCATAAGTAATTATGTCATTACAATGCATACTAATTAACCTCTCATGATCAAAATAATAACCCACAATATAAAGGGCTCTGCATTATATCCCAGATTTATATAAAAATATTTCCGACCATATAGAAGTGAAGAAGAGACCCCTAAAAATGCATAACAATTTTAAATTTTTGAAAAAATTAATATAGACAAAAATATGGCCAACTTAAATTTGATGTCTAAATGACTGTCATAATGGCTTATTTTTGTCATCATGATGCTTATTTGACCATCAATTTAACATAGTGAAAGTTTTCTAGAATCTACGAGCTTAAATTTGATGTCTAAATGACTGTTATTTTGTCTTATGTTTGGTCTACCGTGATGGTCATTTGAGCATCAAATTTAAGAAGCCAAAACTTACCTTGTGTATTTCCGAATGTGAAATTCAAGAATTTATTCTTCTATATAATATTAGGAGGTTATATTTTAACACATTATAATAACCTATTATAGTTTATAATGTAAAAATATATACATTTAAAAAAAAGGTATATAGTGTATAGAATGTAAATAAAAATAACATATATTCATAAAAATTATAAACTATAGTATATTATTTTTATATAAAAACACATAACCCGTATTAAAGGGGTTTAAAGGACATAGACTAGGTTAAAAGAATTTTACCAAGTGCATGTAGATTTATGAGAGTATAGATTAACTGCATATTTTAGAGGGGACAAACAATTTCACCCACCAATGAAATAGATTGAAATCCCTATTTTCATGAACCTTGTCTTTTCTGTTCATTTACTCATAATTTTATCCCGCATATATTTAAAACTATGGAAAAATTACAAAATATTTTATATAATTCATGCAAGCTAAAAACTTTAAAACTTTTATGTAGATATAACTACCAATATTTTAATAAATATTTACCACTTCACGCGGCCCACCAATAAACTAGCTTTAAAAAAAATCTCCATTTATACGAGATATTATCTCATTTTATTTTCCACTCCCACTCTTATATAAAATAAAACCTTTACATAAATTTATTTAGATAGTTTTTATAAACTATAAGATATAAATGAATGGAGTTGCCCCCTTACATGAATAATATAAATGGTTAGGGACACATGTTAGGTTTTATTTAATAAGTATTAAGATTTAAAAAGTAATCTTGTCATGACCAAACAATGAGCCCCTTTACTAAAAAAGTAAGCACTCGGTGTTACATATATAAAATAAATTTAATAAAATTTATAGTTTAAGTGATTTAAACTAACCATATATATAAAATATGATTCAAACTTAGGTTTGTTTCTTAAAAAAAAAACTATATATGCCTAGATTTATAAGTTAATTTTAAATATGATTTAAACTTAGGCTTAGAATATGGTCTATTGACTCTTCCCTCAATCCCATGTAATTTTAATATGGTTTAAGGTTTTTAATATATAGTTTTTTTCCAAAACTATATAAATTTTAATACGATGTTTATATAAATTATTATATAAACCTTATTCTATATTATATATTATTTTATTTAAAAATAATAATATAGTTTTCAAATTATATAGGATATAGTTATAGATTAACTATAAACTATAGTTTTTCAAATCGAATCCTTTTAGAGGGGACCAAAGAACATGAGTATGAATTTACCTTATGAAATATTTAACCTGCAAATATTTGAAATTATAGAAAACATGAAAATTATTTCATATAGTAATAAATCATTTCCTTTTCTATATGTGATTTTCACGCAGGTAAATATTTGAAACCCCTTTCACCTGTGCACACATCATTCTCCAAACAAACATTAATTCAATATAATTTACAAAATGTAAATGAAAGTAAGAATCATATCATATTACATCTCCCCTCCAAAAAAAAATTAGGGATTTTAAATTGAAAAACCGTACAATTTTACCAGAGAATTTAATTGCACAAATGTAGTGCCAAAATAAATTGGAGAAAAAAAGAAGGGGACCGGATACTTTTAAATACCCTTTCGGGTTGGTTGAAAAAACTCATAAAACATAAATAAATAAAATATAAAACATTTGATCTTGATTTATTTAATTTACCTCACTCTACTGTTACCTGTTAGAATTTGAGGATTCTAATAAATACGGATTTAATCAACTTACATATTACATAATGTTACAATAAATATTTAAATAAATATTACATAATAACATAAGCAAATAAAGAAATACTTACAGGAAATAAATAATACAGGTGACACAATATTTATAGTGGAAAACCCCAAGAGGGTAAATTTTTTTTTTGAAAATAACCTTTTTCTTGAGAGAACTTATTTTACATCCAATAAGATCACCTCTTCCTTTGAAACCCTATTTACCAAGGGTAAAACCAAATCACTTAATTTACACACCTTTGATATATTTTCGAATATATCAAATGAGGACCTAAAATCCTTTTTTATATAAGGTGATCGGGTATGTCTCCTAACCCACCTTTTTGACACATACACATAGGATTATATTATTTAATATTGGAAATATAATCATTTCATGATATTAAATATTTAACCTAAAGTATATACCTAGGTTAGCATATTTAATAATAGAAATATAAATATTTCATATTATTAAATATTAACCTATATATTAGTGATGGACTGTATACATTAAGGTTTGGCTAGCCCACTTAATCATTATGTTCCAACATAGAGTTGGTAAGTGTGATTTATGAGCTAATCCTATGAGTCATGTTATGTATAGTGATGTTTGAGGGTTAATGCATTACGTTACTTTTTATTGACATGTGTTATTGGATCTTAGATTGACACTCTATGCGTCTACAATCATGGTTTTGATTAAGGTGAAGCTATATGAAAATGTTCTTCCGTGATGCCTTCTTGTTTGTTAAGAATGTGCATGTGTTGGATCTATTATTGGGGCATATGTGTTGAGTTCTATGTTATGTGGACTACATGTTTCTTCCCATGGTTGGGTTAGAGGTCTTGTTGTGGTACAATCATGAAAATGTGTTAAAAATGTGTTATGTGGGTTGTTAGTATTGTGCTTTGGACCTTGTGTGACATTGTGATGTCAACTATTTTGGGAAACCTACTAGAAATTTGAAATTGAAATCCTTAACAAGTGATAACATTATGAACATTGAATAAGTGAATCATGCAATCAAGTATAACTAATAAATGGTGATACCTTTACGAAAAATACATATGTGAATGCATTTCAAAATGATTATGAGGTTGAAACTAAGAAGAGGTATTAAGGAAAATATTAATTGAGTATTAAAATAAGGAGTAATGTCAATCTTAAAAAAATAAGAAATTGAGAATTTTTCAAAGTATATTTAACTTTTTGGTTGTTGTGTCTTGAGTAACATAGCTCTTTTTTCTAATCATAAATTGTCGTTGTTGAATTCACGTGATTATTCATCCCTCTTAATTCCTAGATTGTGTCACATTGTGGATGATGCTTTTATAAGAGAGGGAGAATGTAGTGTCCCCTTTGGTTCATAGAAATATTTCATTACTTTGGCCATTACACGGTTTGTTTGGATTTTTGAAAATTTCTCATGTTATTTACAAGTCCCCGTGTGTCATGGAGATTAGGATAACTCTCTTCTAATTTTTTGTTAAATGAATTTAAAATCCTTTCCCAAGGACCACATGTGGTCGTTAAATTTTGGGCTCATTTTAGGTTTTCATTTTGTCCGTGTTTGAGTGAATGAAATCAAATGTTCTCCGATTTTTAAATGCTCCATAGAGGAAGAACCTTCTATTCTTTTCATTATCATTTCCATCCCAGTGGATTGTGTGATGGTCATTCTAAGTCTCCTTTCACAATCATAGTGTAATAATATCAATTAAATAAATAAACTTGTCGGAGATAATGAAATGATATAGTCTTTTGATATTAAAATGTAAATAACAAAAGTAAAATGAAAATAATTAAATCATTAAATATTTTTATATTCCTAAATTCTTCCAAATTCTTGGGGTGTGGAAAAACCTCATTTCAAGAAAATAATGAATGAAATTATGGGTATTAGCATCCACTAGAAGTTTATTTGGGTTTGTGGATTTGTTTAAATGATCTGCAAAAAAACTCCAAGCACAATGTGTTTGACAAGTGTAGATGTCGATTCCATAAAATTTGTCACCATCTTATCATCATGTGCCAAAGGAGAAGCTTCCAAATAGGTATGGATGTGTGCCAAGAATTTAAATAGGATTGATTTTTAACATATGTGGTTAATTACAAGCACTTTGTTAGACAAGTATGCAAACGTGGAAACATTTTTTCGGTATAGGCGATTGCCATGAATGTGAAATGTTTGTTAAATTCCTCAAAAATGTGGTCACATGGTTGTTTTACTAAAATTAGGATGCCACAGAGGAGATTAACATGGACCCTATGTAAGGCATGTAAATTGTTTGATAAAATTCATCAATTTTGATGCATCATGGACAACAACGATTGTTGGATGCACACAAAATACTTTGTTAAAAAGACTTTGGAAAATTTTAAGAAGATTTAATTGGCATATGTAGTCACTATTACCAATATCTTAGGTGCACTAACACCTCATCCATCTAGAAGCTAAACGCTCACCCAAAGCACGCAAAGGTACCAGGTCCCTCTTTTGATGCCAAATTTGTCAAGGAGTTAGCATGCATGAAGATATATCTCATCATAAAGCAACAGATAAACCAGATGAACCAGATCTAAGCATACAAGTAAAATATCATAACCATGTGTAAAAAAAGCTAAACAAGAATCAATAATAGGTTTACCATGTAAGATCTAGTAATAGAGACATCAATAACAAGAATCCATCCACAGAACTCCATTCTATTAATCACCATGAAACATAATAATTGTATACATCAATAGTAACTTCATAAGATTATGCGCATAAATGAAACAACAACATAACCTCATAATCACTCACAATATATCCATATAGTGTGAATCATACATATATATAGGGGTGGGGACTTTCCCTTCACCACCCATGCACTCTCCAAAAATATCCCACATGCTAGAAATAATCATGTGTGTGTTACAAGACAAGTACAAAAGCATGCAAGCTCACTAATAATATATTATCTTTTAATATAAATTGTAGATCTAATCATATTAATATCCTAAGCTCTGCATGATGCTTTAAATTCCTTCATATGAGATCTATCTCTAAATAGACTTTTCTTAAATTGCAAGTCTTCATGATCTATTCTTATCTCCAAAACCTTGTTTGGCCGCTACTCCAACCCTATATCTTTCTAATTTTGCTCTTGGCTCATAACGTGGATAAGTAAGGAATACAATTTATTAGGGAATGAGCCTTCGTATGTTATCTTACTCTCATGTTTTCCTTTGTGCCTAACCCCGCACGTTAAAATCCCTCGTGCCACTTATAATAAGTATATTTTTTAGGGGTCCAACATTACCCCACACTAGTAGTACACGCCCCCGATAATTCCTTGATCACCAAGTATTAAGACAATTTTTTTAATCTAATAATGAACATCATACCAAAAACCTTTAAGGTACCTGGAGGATCTTGGGGAACTCTACATCTACTTCATCCTTCAGCTTCTTCCACTCCTCCAACTCTTTCAAAGTCTTCCCCAGATGTTGCCTCCACAATATCCGGTACTTGATCTGGTGTTATCTCCTCAAATATTCTCTTTAATTTATGTATGACCACCACTAGCTTTGCGCAAGCTCCATCAAAAACATCCATGTGTTCCAATATGGAATTATGGAACTTGCCAATCCTAAACTCAAGCTTCTCGTGCTTTGTCTTAATTTTTTCCTTCTACGTGGTGGTCTTAATAATTAGTTGAGTGTGCTCAAGTTTGTTAGTGGGGACATTTTCTTGTATGGATTTTAGGACTACTTCCTCATCCACCATTCTAACATCAATAAATGGATCTCACTTTTTGCATCAGTTGAAGCCCACATCTACTAGTGTAATTGCTTCCTTGAGTTGGGAAAGCAAGTATTCCAACTCGATGATTTGGGCCTCAATTCAATTTTTATCTTGTTGTTATCTTTTTCCTTGGAAATCTCTTTAGTAGATGGTCCGCACCATTTTGAATGTTAACCAATAAACTTCCCACCAATTCCTCAAGTTATTCCATTTCATTACCATAATTTGTCAATGCTCAGCTAACCAAGGACCTACATTGTGCCAAAATCTTCGAACTAGTGCGCGGGCCCTATATTATGTGTATTTTTCCGACATGTTTTCCCTTTAGCCCTTTGTGCAATTTGTCTATTTATCTTTCCTTCTCCTTCTTATCTTCCACAAGTGTGTGAACAAAGTGGTGCTTTAATCCATATTTATCCATACTACTTCATAGGAAAACTTTGGCAATGCATTGCACACTTGCTCGTCGGTCGGTGGTTTTGGTCCACTACTTTGTATGTCGCTCTATATTTATTATTCAAGTAAATAGTATTAATTACATGTTCATTTACCTCAAACTTTGGCTCCTCAGAGTGATTTTGCAAGTTCCAGCTCAACATCTTCTTGGTTCTGGATACCCCCATCTTCGTCTAGTAGCTCCCACGTATGTATTTTTTCAGTGGCTACCATGCTTTAGAAGTGCACATGAAGAACCTTCAAAGGATCATCAACATAGTCCATATGTGGGGACCTTAGGGTCCACCGCTTCCTTTGCACCTTCCTCTTTTTTCTCTATTTATTCGGGGTAGAGGTGTTGGTACCTGTTCCAAGCCCCTTATCCTCCTTGATCATAAAAGTATCACCTTTTTCTTTCTCCCCATGCTCCTCAAGTTGTACTGGAGTATTATCCCTCATCATGATCTTCTTTATCCTTTCCTCCATCATTGGTGTTTCCTTCTTCTCCCACACCTCGGCCTTCTACCTCTCTCGTAGCTCTCCTATCTTTCTCTACAAATTATTTTTCAAGCTCCTCCCTAAACGAGGTGCCCATTTTCTCCAAATCCTCCTCATCTCGGACTTTGTCTCCATCTCTAAACTAGAGAATTCTTGTACTTTTCATTGCTTTACTTTTGCTTCTTGGTGCTTCCTTGTTGTGAAGTCCCCGCACTCCCACTACTACTCTTAATGAATAATACATTCTTTTTTGATAATTGTCACGATTTCCTTCATCCTCATCTCCCTCTTCTTCCTCATGCACGTATTCCTCACATACTACCTTGATGGGTTACTTTGGTGCTCCCATTTTATGTGGAAAATTTGATTCTTCGACCTCCACTTCAACTCCTCCTTGAGTATTCAGGCATAGTTACATAAATATTCTTCTAATAAAACCTTTTATCGTCACATTTATCTAAATCTAGAGATCGAATAAGTCGGATCCAAGACCTCCAAGTACATGAGCTTGAAGTCATATTTTTATGTGGTGTGCAAAGTATGTAGGTCATAATCTACCTTATTTACGTCATATGTAAATTTTTGTGCATCCTTCAATCTATTGATGGAGCACTTCAAATACTTAGCTATGAATGTAAATGGGAGTTTACCCCATGGCCCCATCTATCCATTAGCTATCTGAATCTCACAAGATTGAAGTGTTCATTCACTACAAACTTGACTTGGTCTCCAACAAATGTGGGTAACTCACAAAGAATGATCCATTAATTTACAAAGGCCCCATGCAGTTTGTCATACCATTTTTTAATTATTACCTTGTGAGTACTTGTGATAGTGCCATCACGTGTAAACCCTATGAATTGAACTGTGGCTTATGGATCTACGGGTGGGTAAACCCACATATTCCCTTCAGGCCCATATAGAATGCCTATCTCCCAAAATATGATCAAGAGAAGGATGGAACCCCATGTAATTTTTTCTAGTTCCTCATTCTATAGGTTTACTTGTCTATGATATTATCTGTGACATACCTTTTGAGCCAGATTTTAGTGTACCCTCTTTGATATTCTATAGGCCATGTATAAGAACCTCTTGTTTATATCATTCTAGTGCTTTGAAGCACCCAATTTCTAACTCACAAGTTGGGAAGTTACCCTAAGCGTCAAATCATCTAAATCAGTGATGTTTTGTGCCCTACCTCCCTTCTCATAGCATAAATTATTTCATGAGCTCCTCAATGTTGGTTGTGGCACACAAATCTAGAGATATATCTTCCCTATTCTCCTTAATCTTGTAACCATCCAATCAACTAGCTTGTGAGATGTATCCTTCTTTCGGTAAAGTAGAAGAAGTATTCATGCACTCGCGACATCAGCCACTGAAACAAATGTGTGGGTTTTGTGAAGAATGGAAGCTCATATAATTGCAAAACACCAGTTTTTACCCACTCTCTTTACACATAGTCATCAATTTGAGGGTTTCCAATCTCGTCTACTCCTAGTAGTACCTTTTTAAGTCCTCCGTCATCTTTTTTTTTCCTCCATGCAGTGGTTAAACTCGCTAATTTTGTAATGAGTGAGCTTTGATTTCCACAATTCCACCCAAAAAACACCAAGAGGGTACTACATTTTAGAATATATCTCTTCTAATGGTTCCTTTGCCTCCACCTGATGTCTCTTTGCTCGCAATTTTTTGGGTTTTGGTTCCATTTTACTTCTCACTATGTGCCCTAGTTTTTTTTTCCTTCAACCATTATCTACCTAAGCCCCGCGACTTCCAACCATTTCAATTTCATGTAACCCTTCAGCACTTCGCTAATAACTCTAACTCACCTCTCCACAAGGATCTCTACATGGTTCTCAAGCACTTCATGTTTGCAAACACTTTGTGTCACTTCTAAGCTCTTTTTCATTCTTCAATCCACTTGGTAGCACTTTGATTTCTTCAAAAGAAAGGTAGCCAAATGACTACCCTAACCCCCTTATTTATAATTTTTCATGACCTTCTTGTCCCTTTGACCCATGCATTTTAAGTCACTTTTCAACAAAGTACTTTTTCCGCTTAATGTTAACTTTTGTGACTTCACCTCACATACTATGATTGTAACCTTTTGGCACACTAATACTACTTCTCTTCCTCAGACCTCCTCTACATGCCTCGCTACGCTGAAGTAAAAAACCTCTGTGCCATATCCCAAGTAGTTTTCCATAGCTGCTTCTAGCCTCGTGTTACACTGTGCGATCACTTTCCCTACGTGGTCTTCAATCATCTCAACCTTCCTTAGAACACCTTTTACATAGCACATATAACATTTTTTCCTTTTCCTTGCCAACATCCCAAAAGAAGCCTTTAACTAAACCAACTTGTAATAAGAGGGCACCAACCATTTTCATCTCTACACTTCAATCCACCCCACACTAAAATTATGCATGGACCTCTATCCATGAAATCACTTATATAATAATCATCTCATTGGTGCACAAGCGCACTTATTTCACAAAACACGAAACTAAATTGACAAATCATAGCAATGGTGAAAGGAAACACATATAAAGGAAATATAATCTACTGATGGCAATAATTCCTTATTACAAACACCCATAAGACTTATTTATATTAGGGCATCACCTACTCTCATTAAAGTAATCTGGTCAAATGTGTGTCATCTAATGTCTACAATTGGAAAGCTCCTAAATTAATTATGTACATTACAACATATGGTCCCAACCAATGTACTTGGAATTTTTAGGGTAGCGTAAAAAATTGGAGTCATCTGGAGAAGAACTATGTCTAAATTCAAGCTTTTTATTCTTAATATGCCTATCATGTCATGCCTTATGTCTTACTTTCTGTCTTCTAGCTCCAACGTGCTATGGCGTGCCACTCATCCAAGCTTTGCATCAACTTGTCTATGCACTTTTCAAGAACTTCTCAACATCAATCTACCTACACATGTAATACAAAGGGAAAGTAAAATGAATTTATCGTCCCAATCCTTCCTTCCAACATCACAAATATTTGTCAATGTATGTGCTAATATCTTATTGAAATACTCAGCATTCCCATTGGCATGTGGGTGATAGGGTGTTGTCTTATGGTGTGCCACCATAAATTCTGCCAATAATATTCTAATAGTCTCATTTAAGAAATGAGTACCCCTATCACTAGTCAAGATCATTGGACATCCATACATGCTAATGATGTTGTCTCGTAAGAACCTTGCTATTGTAGCTGCCATACAATCCTTTGTAGGTGTTGTTTTCCCACCTCGTCAAATAATCTAATAATGTAGCATGAACTAGTCATGTGTGTGTCGGTCAAGAAAAAGGACCCAAAAAGTCAATTTCCTATTTCTTAAAAGGTTTTGCACTGGCTATAGGCCTCAAAGGCATTTCATCTCTATACCCAGGATTTCCAAGGTGTTGGCAATGATCACAACCCTTGGCATAATATTTACAATCCTTATACAATGTTCCCCACCACAAACCAATCATCATAATCTTGCATGTGGTAGTAGTTCCTTCATAATGTGCCCCAATAACTCTTCCATGAGCCTCCTCCATAATAGGTTTTCACTCATCCTCAAGTACACAGTGACGTAAAACCTCATCCTAACCTAGCTTGTATAAATCTCCACTGATCAACATGTAAGGCACATCATGAATGGTAATTTGCTTCTTCTCTATACTCTTCATTCCTTTAGGTGCCATGCCAGTATGTAAAAACAAAAATATCCTCAAAATCAAAGGGCGTGTGGTCAATATAAATAGTTGAACATCGACATTGTATCCTCATGTCTCTGCATGTCCTCACCTGAGTTAATCCTTGATAAATGATCAGGTCCCAAGTTAGTTTTTTCGGATTTATAACTACGTAAAGTGAGATTCCTAAAACAATAGAAGCCAAAAAAATATGTGCCCCTACTGAGAATGAGATTATTTACCAATTACTTAAGTTCCATGTGATTTTTATAAAAGATAAATGAGATTTTCAACAAGTATTGCATAAAATTATGTAATGAATAAATCATAGACAATGGTTCCCGCTTGTAGTAGTTATATAATTTTGCTCAACTGGTGTTAGTTTTCTACTCACGAAACATATAGGATGATCAATAATATTTTCTATAGGATGGGATACCACTTCTCTGATGGCCAGTCTAGAAGCATCAACATACACATGAAAAGGTTTTTCCCAAGAAGGAAAGTGCAAGATAGTCATAGAATTAGTATTTTCATTCAGTGTTTCAAATGCTTCCTATTGCACCTCATCTCAATGAAACTTTCCTTTTCTCCTCAAACAGTTCCTCCAAGGGAGAAAAAATCTTGGCATAAGCTTTGATAAACTTCCTGTAATACCCTGTGTGCCCCAAGAACCCATGCACCTCACTCTCATTGGTAGGTTCCTCCAAGCCCAAAATAACAACGACCTTAGCAGGATCTACCAATAAACGCTCCTTGCAAATAATATGTCCTAACAATGTGCCAAACAACATAGAAAAATACACTTCTTAATGTTAAGAGAGAAGCTCAACTGCCTACACTTCTAAAACATTAATCTCAAGTTATCACAATGATCCTTTACTATCCCATAAGCTGTCAATCATGCAGATAGAATTGTAAAAACTTTTGAATAAAAGCATCTAATTTTTGCACCACAATGTGCAAAAATATAATAGGCACATTCTTCAAAGGTCAAAGGGCATAATCAGTATAAGAAAAATTTCTCCATTCACTGGTGAAATTTATTTTCTCCTGATATTATTCTCGTAATATGTACTTGATGATAACTAGAGAATCCATTTATAAAAGAGTAAATATCATGCCTGTTACGCTTTCCAAGAATCCTCAAGTAAAAGGTGTGGGGAAAGGATCTATGACACAAGTAGCATTTTAAATTCCTGTAGTCTAAATAGATCCTTATCCTACCATCTTTCTTGATACTTATCACCATTGGGCTAACCCACTTTGACTCCTCAATGGGCTCAATAATTCCAGACTTCAGCATCTTGTTAATTTCTTCTTTAACCTTGATGCATAGATTAGGATTCATCCTATAAGGCCTCTTCCTAATTGGGTGCACACCTTCCTTTAACTTGATCCTCATCTTTCCCAAAGAGTGATGCACCCATTTTAACTCATGATATCCTCACGGGAATAAGTCCTGGAATCCATGCAGTAGCTCAATTATCTTAGAAACTTCTTGTTCATATCAATAGTCACCAATAATGACCTCCTTAGGTTTTACATCTGTCCTAATGTTGACCTTATTCATTTTCATAGGCTCATGATATGTGCACGCCTTCTCATTAGCACTATCTAAGACCTTGCGCGTACCTACAAAGTGTGGTCAACATCCAAATTCTCCACTTCATCATCAATTATATAAACCATTTTTATTTTTTATTTCTCTAACAGTGCACCGAAGCTACACTTCATCCGACTTATGTTCATCAAAGAATGCCTCTAAGTCTATTTCCTAAATAGTTCTAACATGACTTCTAACACGATCTATAATGATTCATTCACTAGAGGTTTAGTAGAAAAATAGTTAAAGGTATGAATCATATATTAGGTCCTCTCCTACCAATTAATTGTTTCTCTTGTTAATTTTGCATGAATATACCATGCCTACGCAGAACCCATGAGAGTGGCGTAGAACTTATATATAGCTAGAGTGATGGCAGAGGCCTCCTGCCCCTCCGTCTAGAGTCTCTCACACTTCTAAACATGATGTGAAGTAGAATCCTTCCCATGAAATTTAAAAATTTTTGAAGGTACATTTCTCCTAAGAAACCTAGTAGAGAAGGCGATTCTCACTTCTCACCACTCCAAAAGGTTATCTCTGTGTGTAGTCCACTAGCATGCGGTATGCCATGCAGGGTATAAACAAGAATATTTCTTATTTCTACTTGATCTATCAAATGAGCTTCCATGGTGCACAAAAATACGTTGGGGTTTCCTTTTCCAGTGTATCAAGGTGCCTGGTTATGACCCAAGCTCTTAACCATGCATGACTTGATCATTCTCAAAAATGTGTTGTGTATCTCTCGCTCAATTGTTTCATACATTCCATATGCCTAGTTATCACAAGCAACACAGTTGTATCACTCATAGAATGAGCATCATCCCATTGAATAACACCTTCCTTTAATGGCTTAAGAACTTTAGGATCTCTGACTATACACATGTATATCCTATTTAAATCCTCTTCACTCAAAGGTTCTACATACGGTGCAACCTTCCCATCTATCAAAGGAATGATCATGCATTATTTCTTGTTCCCAAAACTAAGGAAACCTTTATTAAAGCACGTATCAACATTATTCACGTAGCACCAAGGGTGATCAAACAATGTTGGAAAACTATCTACTTTGGAAAGCACCAAGACCTCAAAGTCCCCAGTAAACTTGGCCCCTTGTATAGTAATAGTGGCATCCTTCAATACTCCAATGGGTGTGGCTTTAGTCTTGTTCACCATATACAACATGTTTAAAGATGGTTGTAATAGTGGCCTCCCCATCTATTTCCACACATTTAAAGTGAGTACATTTACTTCAGCAATTGTATCAATCAAGTATGTTACTCAACAACCATCCATCAACAATTGCATTCAAAGTAATCTCTTTATCATATTCAAGACTTTGAGGAGGTAAGTTTGCATGGAGGATATATATTTTACACTCAAATCCAGTGCATGGTAACTTCTCCCTTAGCCATTCTACTAATAAAGGAATGATGTTTTCTTGGTGCAACATCTTACAAATCTCCTTTAATTCATCGATGAATTTATTAGGAAGATCAATTACTTTTGTCTACTCCATCTTCCATGACTTCTCTTTCAAGAATTGTATCTCACCCTACAAGTTTCTAATAACCTCCATAGTTTCTGATAAACTTCCTTCTGATGGGAAGGATCTAGATACTTTGAATGTAATACCTCCTCATTTGTAATAAGAGGTTTCTTCTTTGAAGTCTCACAAGTGTGCACATCCTCGGTGTGTGTATTCACTAACACATGTATCATCTCAGGGTTAGGTGCTAACTTTGGAATCCACTAATCCTCCACAATGAATTGTACTCTAACCATTCCCGCACCCTTATCCTACTTACGTTGCTTTCTCATATGCTCGAGATAAGTCCATGCATTCCTTAAACTATTGATTCTTTCTACACCAGAATAAAATAATGTTCGAGGGAATTCAAACCTATAATGATTAGGATATCTGCATGTGAAATAGGTCCCTCATGGGAATTCACTTCTTCCACCAGTATGACCTTGGCCCCTGAATCCTCCACGGTAACCTCTACCTCTACCACCTCCATAAGAGTGCCCTTCCTTATGATTATAATTATGATGTTCACCTTATTCCTTATAATTGTTTGCAACAGTGGTCTGACGTACACCCATTTCAATGGCATCATGAATCTGATCAATCAATCTACAATTCTCTGTATAATGAGTGATAGAATTATAAATCTTATAATAATAAGACATGTTCTTCCTAATCACTCACTACAATAGGGGAACATACTTGAATCATGATCTAAATGATAGATCTCATAATCCAGTAACATGGTGCACACCGATTTATGAGGGAAACTATCTTTAGTATTTCCTTCCACCTCACAATCCATACACCAAATACCACTTTGCATGTCTCATGGTCTGAATTAGTTGACAAATTTTCCAACTATTTTTTCATGGATGAAATTTGCACTTTCATAAATGGGTTAACTCCAATGACTATTCTTTGAAATTCCTTAGCACGTGGAGTTTCCTCCAAATTATCACGTGGATCTATAAATGTCTTATGAGAAAGTGTCCTTCTAAAAGGTGTGATCAAACCACCAAAAAACCATTGTGCATGCTAGTTAGGGTGAATATTAAAAGATAACTTTGATAGAAATTTTTTGAAACGTGCATCATACTCCCTCACACTCTCAATCATGCCCTACTTAATATCCTTCAAAGACATTGATGCTCTTTTATTCAAACTCGGGTATATAGAACTCAAAGCTAATAAAGCATCACGCAACACATTGTAGTCTACAAAATTCTAGTTCGGATCATACTTCTTATACTAACTATGTGTGCCCCCTTGCAAAGCAAGTAGTAAAAGTAAACTGACTTTCCTTATGCTTAGGAGTCGTGATTCCCTTAGCGTGTCATAGTATTTCACACATCTCATGTACATGCTCACTGAATCTTCAATTCCTTTTTATTTTAGTAGGTAAAGAGAAATCTTGTAATAAACTTGTTGGGGTTGGTGTGGACCATGCCCCAGACCTAGAACCTATATTACCTCCAGTATTCCCTCCACCTCTAAAACCACCAGATCCACTAGATCCCTAACCTCATGATCCTCATCCTATAATGGGAACTGGACCAGAGGATGTGTTGTCTTGTGTCCCAAATTGTTGTGCTAAATTCAATGCCCACAGCCATGAAGTTGTGCTACTTCTAGACGTATTACCAAAGTTCGCATGCCCACACTCTTTGTAGATGATGCACTAGAAAATATACCACCAATAGGACCACCAAAAAACAAGATTTCATAGTCATCGAAAAACTCTAGTATTTAAAGGAAAATGAAAGCTACCTGTCACTACTGAAGCACCTACACTAGCTTGATTCTTAATAATTGTCTTAGGAACTAGAACACCAATTACAAGGACTAGGTCTTCGGGTTGGATAAGATGCAGGCTTGTGGCTCTTAATTGTTCTTACTCATATACACTCTCACCGGGTATTAAGGGGACCTTTTACCATGCTTTCCTAAGGATGGAAGAACCATATGCTCTAGCTCCATGTCTTCCATGTGAGCCCCAAATCCTTCCTAAGCCATCTCTCTCCTCAACTCCAAAGACTCCTCAATGTTGTGTGTCTTTATCAATTCCCTCTCTCGTGCTTCATTATACTTTAATCATATTTATTCTCTCTACCTTTCTATTGCCAGGTATACCATCTCTCCCCACATCTACTCCTATGCCCACACATGGGGGGGGTTAGCTATCCATAGGGTTTTCTTTCAAATCTAGAGTTATAATCAAAATCTTAATTGCTAAAGGAATAACACCCAAATAGGATCCTCTGGGTTTGCACAAGAAGTGAAACTCAACAACCTCTAGGAATAAGTTGAAATAATGTACTCCAAAGTGTAACTATTTAAGATACCACTTCACCAATGATCTACAACACGTTTCTGTACACACCAAAATTTTCACGTGCTACAATACCAGGAAATGATTTAAAAGTCCCCAATCATGATTCATGTCTTTTCCAAAGGTGTTCGATCTCCTTAACCTCTTTGTAGTACATATTTGTAGCCTAGTTTACCATACATAGTCATTTATTACTTTTTAGTCGTTTCCCATTTTGTTTTTCCTTTAGTTTAGGCCTTTAGTGTTGGCCTTTAGTTACAAAACCGTTGCCTGCCTTGGCAGAAGTTAAAAATTTCCACCCTATTTGGGTGGAGGTTGTGTAACCTCCTCCCTATTTGGGTGGTGGTTGTGTAACCGACACCTTGCATAGGGAGGTGATTTCATGTGAATTTCTGAAACATTCCAAGCATGAATTAGATGCATGTTGCTTCACTCCAGTTCATGTTTAGCACATGTTTGTGAGTCAATTCAGCTGATTTTGGACTTAATTGGTTCATGTTCACATCCTCTTCCACTTCTAAATTTTGATTGAGTGTTTAAATACCCCTTCATGTTATGATATGGCACTCCATAGCTACCAATTTTTTAGAGAATTGTCCATCCAACCTCTAAAAACCATCACTTCTTCTAAATAAAACGGTTGGAGATTCTTTGTGTATCTTGCTTAGTTGAGTTGCCACAATCTTGCTAGAAATCACACATCCAAGCTCTATTATCTTGTGTTGTCTTTCTTCTACCTAAATTGAAACGAGATTGTCATCAAGCTGTCATTTCTCTACCACTTTCTTCTTGTTGTTTCCTCTACAATCCCAATTCCCTTGACTCAAGTGGACACAAAATATTGGTAAAGAAAACTGAGGGGACATAGTGATACCACAACTAGCATTTCCTCTGCACCATGATTCCGAGGTTGGGGTTATTATTGATCTTATTTATTTATTTCTAAATTTATGCTCACTTATCAACTAGAGTAGAAGAAATCATTTTATTTCTTGAAAATAATTAGATCAGTTTCTTCTGCAAAGTTTTCTTATGATAGATATACTCTTTTCCTATCTCTGTAGATTTGTAGGGAAGTGATTCGGAAGAAGATTTTACATAGTTTTAAGAATTAAAAATTTGATTCAAATTAGTCTCTATTAAAGTCCTCTTAAATTCCACTTTCGAGGAAGTTTCGGGGGAAAAATATCTTCTTTGAAGATTCTAATTCTTCCGTGACTCTTAGGTGTGTTTGAGGATTAAATCCACAATTATTAATTAGAAAAAGTTTCATTTGTATAAGAATGGATTTAGTATATTGTTGTAAAGATAAATAGCTATATCCAGTTATTTATTTGTATAGGATTTTTGTTAGGCCCTTGAATATTTGGATAAGTACAAGAAGGCACATGGGTGTGCGGGACCTAATTAAAGAAGGGTGCGTGGGTTGAAGGCACGTGGGGTAGGGTTTAGTAGAACACACGACATGCGCGCATAAGACAAGATGGGTTTTGGACTTAGCCATATTCAGAGTTCCAGAAAACACATGAGGAAAGCATGACCCATCTAGCATGCAGAGTGGATAAGGTGCCAACCTAACAGTTGTAGGATCAAGAATAGAATATTCCATGCATGCGATGGAAGGATCTAGAAGGAAATCATTGCAAAGAGTGGAGATCTCGGATCAAATGAGGCATGCTCCATTAGAGGACCACTTGGACACTTGGAAACCGATATGTTACCTCAGAAGGCATGGCGGTGAATGTAAAAAGATATATATAGAGATGCACGGGTAGTATAAAAGAGATACTAGTGGGAGAGTAGTGAGAGGGTAGTGGTGGCAAAAGAGAGGCACAACTCTATAGAAATATTATGGAGGACTATATGGATTGGGATTAGAGGAAATATAAGAGTGATGGTACTATGTTTATCCTTGTAATATGGAGGCCGTAGTTTAGTTTCTTGTGCATGACCTTGCTCTGCATTATTATATTGGTCTATTATGGCCTAAATGAATGTAGTGTGGTTATTGAATATGTTAACATGAATATAAGGATCTGTTCTAAAGAATGTATGTGTTTCTGAGCATAAGTCTAATGCATTTCCTTTGTGTTATGAATTAGTTCCATATGTTGTCTGATACTTCTCTATTTGCTATCTGAATGGATACATTGATATGATAACTCATCCTAGGCTTTTAGAATGAATGCATGGTTCCTTTCCATTCTTTTACACTTAAGTATTTGTCATAGATTACGTATTCTTACACAAATCACATAAAAGAGGGGCTCGGAACCCGCACATGCCTTGGGTGAGTGCCCAATGCTCATTGGGTGATAGGCCGACATGCATGGGATTATACTATTGTTCTAAGGGTATAAAAATGACTACATATTGGTTCAATTGTCGGGACCTATTTTTGAAATTGTTATGAGAAATGGCATACGTCTTAGTCCCTATGATGTGTGATGATAGAACGTATGACCTTGGAAAGTGTTGAAGCATGGTTCAAGAGCATGGAGGATGGGATTTCTCAAAGATTCAGCATTGGACCTAAGTTTGATGTATGTAGATGGGTAGAAGAGAATTTGTACCATGAGTTATATGAGACATTATTCGTCGTTTTTCAAAGTAGTACTACATGAATGGATTTCATCATATGCATCTAGATCGAGATGGTACTACAAATTGTGTGTATGGACCAAATATTATTACTAGAGGCTACATGATGCGAGATATGACTTAAAAATTTGTTGTTGATAATTGGTGGAAAGGAGTGCTTTGACCAATTATAATGTAGAATATGCAATTTCTACGTATTTTTCCTAGAAGTTCCGAGTTTGATTTTTGTGAGCCCAAAGGATCATTTTTGCATGCTATTCCTTTGGCTATGAAGATCCTTGTCATTAACCTAAGTTTAGAGGCATTTCCCATGGCCGGATAATCACCACTAAGTGTTGGGTGAGAAAGCTAGGGTGGAGGAAGATGACAGGACATTGTGTACGAAAAGGAAAGGGAGGAGAGACGACTCAAGTATAGCGAAGCTCATGAAAGGAGATGACTAGAAAAATCAAGGTTGTAAGTCCGATGGATCTATGGAGGTAGACATTTTGGGAAGGAGTTCGGGTTCACGAAGTGGATGTGGCTTTGAGTAGTTTGTGCTTTACCCCATCTTAGCCAATGTGAGAGAGAATCCCCTTTGACTTCTTATGAGAGTTCATCACATAGAGAAAAGGAGAGCCGTCGAGCACATTTTAACCCACACAGTGACAAACCCCCGGCACTTGGTTTTCCAAATCAAGGGAGAAGTAATGTTAATCTAAATGGTATCGATTGGAGTAACCGATCTATTTCCAGGAGATATAATTCCTCATTTGGAAAATCCATGGCTATGCAAACCATTCTAGTATTTGGAGGAATTTTTGGACAAGTTACAAATATGCAAGGTTTTGGTATCATGTCCGGAAGTGACATAAGAAACACAAATGAAAGTGGGAAAATATCCCAAACCATCAACACAGAGTTTATTGGTACGTTGGGAACACTAGGCGCAGCCACTTTAGGCCATTTATTGGCTACAGGAGGTTGATATGGTTGTGTAGGAGCTGGAGGACCTAGTGGATCTTGTGGATCTTGTGGGTTAGGAGAATCATGACCTAGTGGATCCAATGGATATAGTGGAGGATGAAACACCGAGAGGGAACCAAGGCTCTAGATCAGTAGGAAAAAGATGCAACCACCTCCACAAGTATTTTTCGAGATATCTTTTAACTTACCAGACTACATGGGTATTGAATATGTTGTAGAGTATGTGCACAAGTGTGAATTACTATGGTGCGTGAAAGGGATCACTACCTCAGAGCAGAAGGAAAGTAAGTTTGCAATGACATTGCAAGAGCACGTGCATAGTTGGTATTGGAAGTATGACCCCCATAAAATAGTGGTAGACTACACTACATTGAATAACACCTTCCTAATAGAGTTCCATATCCTTGAATTTTAGTAGAAGAGTATCACCACCCTGAACGAGATCCATCAAGGAATGGAAGAGAGTGTGTGAGATACATCATGTGGTTCAAAAATATATTTTCAAAAATATCCTATGACATCCACCCTTCTCAACATGCTCAATGTTTTGTTGGAGGATTCATAACAACATTTATAAGGGAACTTTCACATCCTGTGCAAGGCGTTGGAAGCTGACTTGTGCACTAAGGCTATTGGGAGCATTGATACTGATGTTAAACCCTTTTTAGAGGCTAAAATTACTTCAATGACCAAGCATTTAGAGAAGATATCTACAAAATCAATGCATGAGGTTTGTAGTTGGATTTGGTGTACAAACTGTAAAGTGGAAGGGCATGCAAAGGATAGTTACCCTTGGAAATCAAGTACATGCGTGACAATAATAGATCGTGAGACTTTCCATGAGGATCATGATGTAAATAGGTTTCCTCTACTATAATGCACAATACGCAAGAAGTTTTCTTGCTACTGCAAGATATGTACCTCTATAGCCCATGATACCAAGGATTGTAAGCTGATTGACCAGATTCATGATGTTATTAATCTTGGTGTGTGCCAGACTAGTCTTGCAAGTAGTTCCAAGGATGATGATTGTTGCTATGAAGGGCACATAGATGGAAGAGAACATGGTTTTTGTGTGGGATTTCTTGGTTGCAGTAACCACGGAGGAGGATGAAGTGAATTCTAGAGAGGAACCTTCTATAATTATGGATCTATAGAGCATTACAAGCGTGAGTGTCTTGATCTATTGCAATTATCATGGTGTGAGAAGAAACATAAGTACAAAGAGTGTCTAGAGCTTTATGAACATATGAGCTGGTAGCACCGGAAAAGACGAGGGTGTTGGGATTGTAAGCATCAAGAAGACTAATTCATAGTGGATGCCAAGAGTGGCATGTGAGTTAGGAATAGAACTGTATTGATGATAACATGAGTAGAGGCCGCACATTCCAAAGACTTTCCAAGATAAAGGACATTGGTTTCAAGAGAGGAAGTGGTATATGGAAAGTATCTGGGCCCTTCTCATCAAAAGGAGGTTTATCAAGATACTATGGATGTGTTTTAGAGCTTACGAGGAGATCAATGTCTAAAGGAGAAATCAAAGTTGTTGGGGTAAAGGAAGAATGTCGAGGCTCAGAAGAAATACCTGGATGAGGTCAAGGAAGTATGTAGGATGTTAAGGCAAGAGAATATTATTCCCTTTCTAGGAGAATGGCTAAGGGAGAAGGTACCATGCACCGAAGAAGAGCACGAAAGGAAGGTTTTACATGCAAACCTTCCTCCTCACAGCCTTGACTATGATAAGGATATTACATTAAATGCAATTGTTGATGGGTGGATTATAAGAAATATCCTCATCGACATAGGAACAAAGGTCAATGTTCTCACCTTAGATACATGACATCAAATGGGAAGGCCCACATTACAACCATCTTCAAATGTGTTGTATATGGTGAACAAGACAAAGGCAATGCCCATTGGATTCTTGAAGGATGTAGTTATCACTATTCAAGGGGCTAAGTTCATTGGGGACTTTGAAGTCTTGGTGCTTACCGAGGTGGATAATTTCAAGCATTACTTGGGCACCCTTGGTGTTACAAGAACAATGCTGACCTATGGTTTAACAAGGGGTATATTAGTTTTGAGAACAAGGAAGAAATGGTGATTATCCCTTTAACAGATGGTAAATCAGCACCCTATACTGAGCCCTTAGGAGAGGAATTCCTTGACATAATCTATGTGCGCTCCATCAGAGATCTAGAGATGTCATATTTTCTATAAGATTCTCTAGGAGCAACACGCCTTGTGATCCAAGACTACCATGGTAAAGAGATAGCCTCATTTCATGTCTAAGAATGTGAGAAGGTCTAGATGGGAAGCACAAAAGTGTTAGCACCTTCATTATGGGTGCATAATTTGTATTCCAGATTACAAGGCTATGTGCATGCATGGTATATTCACTTGGAGATGTGTCATAAAATAGGTAATTGGTAGGAGTTGGTGGTTGATCTCATTCAATATTTCAAGTATATGAGTACAAAGCCATTGGTGGACAAGGTGTTACAAGTAATCAAACGTTATATGATGGGAGATAGTGTTATGGCAAAAGATATGCTCTACGGAGTTTTTAGGTAAGACTTATTTGGAGATGTGCCTCAATGAAGAAGAATCAAAGGAACTACAACTTGAGCACGCATGCATGGAAAAGGAAAAAGGAAAAATGTTATATGTAGTATATGGAAAAGAGATGGAAAATTTGGATGCTAACCATTCTCGAGGTACATGCGAAGTGATAGATATCAGCGATGAGCGATCACATGCCTACCATAAGCCATTGAAAACAAATAAGGTTAACATTAGGATGGAAACATAACCCTGAGGAAGATATCATCGAGGACTATTGGGAGAAAAATAAGTTTCAAAGGTCATTGATCTATTGTGTGAGTTCTAGATTTTTTTCCCTCGCGGGTACCATGAACTCAAAGTCATCCAAAATTCCTTGGGGGAGATGAAGATCAAGTTAAAGGAATGTGCATGCCCAATCTAGAAGAGGCCTTATCGGATGAATCTGAATTTTTGTGTATGGGTTAAGGAAGAAATAGACAAGATGATAGCATATGGTATCATTGAGGTAGTGGAAGAATCAGAATGGATAAGCCCAATGGTCATCAATATCAAGAAGGATGGGAGGATAAGGATCTATGTGGACTACAGGGACTTGAATGTAGTATGTGTCATCGATCCTTTTCCAAACCCCTTTACTGAAGAAATTCTAGGAGTGGTGGGCACGAGGTCTACTCTTTCACGAGATGAGTTTTTAAGGTATCACCAAGTCAGGATTACAAAAGAATACCAGAGAAAGAAAACTTTCACCACTAAATGGGGAATTTTTTCTACACATTTATGCCCTTTAGATTGAAGAATGCACATGTTGTGTTCTTGCGCATCGTGGTACAAGAATTTCAGGACTTCATGTATAATTTTTTTCAAGTTTACTAGGATGACTGGACTGTATATGGATTGGTAAAAGACCATTGTGACAATTTGAGGCTGATGTTTTAACGATGCCATAAATTGAGAATATCTCTCAACATTAGGAAATGTGTATTTGCTACACCATTTGAAACCCTGTTAGGACATATTATATGTAAAGAAGGATTACTAGTCGATCCCACCAAAGTTATAGTTATTGTTGGGTTAGGGGAGCCTACTAGTCAAAGTGTAGTACGTGGATTCCTTGGGAATATGGGGTACTACAGGAAATTCATTAAGGGGTATGCCAAGATCGCTGCACCCTTGAAGGAATTACAAAAAAACAAGTTCTTTTCATTGGGGAGAGGCACAAAAAAGGCATTTGACACATTCAAGGATAGGCTTGTCACTACAACCATACTACACTTTCCTTCTTGGGATAAGTCTTTCCATGTGCATGTTAATGCCTTAAGGACAACCATAGGATCAGTACTAGCATATCCCTATGAGGAAATTGTTGATCATCCCTTGTGTTTTGCAAGTAGAAATTTGACACCAGTGGAACAAAATTACATAACTAATGAGTATGAGGCACTGTCAATGATCTACGCGCTACATGAGTTCATGCCGTATCTATTGGAAAAACCATTTATATTTTACACAAAACACATGGAATTGAAGTACTTAGTCAACAAGTCCATTCTACAAGGGACATATGTTGTTGGGTCCTATTATTCCAAGAGTTTGAGTTCATGATGGTTATAAAACTAGGAAAGATCTTCAGGACCTAACCACTTATCAAGGATTACCTCGGGGAAGATGCACAAAACATTGAGGATACCATGTTGGAAGCACAAATTTTTAGGTTACGGCACATGCCCTCATACTTGGAAGATATTGCAGATTATTGAAAATAGGTGTGGTGTTATAAGGGAAGAGGGCTCGGAGAGGAAGTAATTAGCAATACGTGCCACACCCTACATGTTGATTAGTTGAGACCTGTATAAGTTAGGACATGATGAGGTTATGAGCCGATGTGTATTAAAACATGAGCACGTGGAAATTATGGAGGAAGCATAGGGTGGTATTACAAGAGGAGACTATGCAGGAAATGCTACCACACAGAAGATTCTACTCGCAAGGCTTTGGTGGGAAACCATCTACCAAGATTGTATTGAGTTTTGCAAGGCCTGTGACCATTTCCAATTCCTTGAAAAACTTGGAAAGAGGGATGAAATGCCCTTGTGACTAATAGCTAGCGATGAACCATTTGAAAAATGGGAAATTGAATTTGTAGGGCCAATTTCACCAGCCACGTGAAGGACTGGTTCACGGTATATAATTATTTACACCGATTACTTGACATAATGGGCAGAGGTAGAACCTATGAAGGATTGCACTGCAATGAAAACTCCTATATTTTTATGGGAGAACGTAATCAGAAAGTATGGTTGTCCTTTAATCTTAACAAGTGATAGAGGTACACATTTCTGAATGAAATGGTGAGAATTTTTTTAGCGAGAATTTATGGAGGCCCATCATAAGACTACCCCTTATTGCCTCAAGTGAGTGTAACTATTGAGGCATTTAACAAAATACTAAGTCACACATTGACTAAGATATATGATGTTTGAAGACAAGATTTGGATAACAAGGTATCAACCATTCTACGAGCATACGGGAAAACCTACAAGAGGTTAAAAATCCACCTTTGTTTCAATTAGTGTTTGGCGCAGAGGCTATTTTTATAGTTGAATTCATGTTACCATCGCCGTGTATAACACACAAGAGGGTTGGATGATGAACATGCGCTGGAAGAGAGGATTGATAATTTGATGCATTTAGATGAAAGGTGATCACTTACTAGATGGAGTCGAAGACAAAAGGAAAGACAAAATGCATGGCATGATCATCTTATCAAGAACAAGCAATTTGAGGTTAGGCAGATGGTGTTGTTATATTATTTGAAGTATTTACACCATCCGGGAAGTTGAAAGTCCATTGGTTGGGCCTTTACATCATCTTGTACATCCTTAATTCAGGTGCTTGCTAGTTAGAAATGCTATATGGGACAAGATTACCGGGTAATTTCAATGGAAGTAGGTTAAAGCCCTACTATAAATAAGTCTTCTTGGGGTTTGTAAATAAGACATTATTTCTAGATAGCTTAGGATTTCCCTTTCTCATTGCTTGTTCCTTTCTTTTGGTTTTTTTTTGCGCCTTGTGTTTGGTAACCACATTATTTTCTATAGTTATGTATGCATAGAGGACCACACATCTATTCTAGTGTGGGGTGGAGTAATGCAAATAAAAGTATAAGACAAGTAATAAAAGTTGAGTAATGTTGTAGAAGAAATCACAAAAGATTGATAAATCACATGGGGAAATAGTGGATATTGAATTATGGTGTTAATAAGGTTGTAACAAAGACCACGTATAAAGGATGAAGAGCGCATGAACAACATGAGGTAGGTAAGGGAAAAAATCACGTAAATGATAGAAGAAGTGCCTTTGGTGCTATAGATGCATGCATAATAATCTTCATTAGATTAGATTTTTAAGTGCCAAAAGGCTGTAAAAGGTTTTTCACGCGGATTGTGTGCATGGGTAAGGGCACTTAAAGTTGGCCTAGTGGAAAATTCCACATTTAATGTTAAGTACATTGGTAGGTGGTATAGAACTTATTGTTAGAGAGGATAAAAAACTATTAATATGAGTGTTGATCAGATTTTCTTACTTCCTGTACAAATTAGTGTATGAGAAATCAACAAACACAAAACAACATCGAGTATGTAAGGGCTTAGTACCTTGGAGATGGTGATGGATGATATGGGCGCAAATTTGATGTTAAACTCCTTGTTGCAATCCCAACAAACCTATAGCTCATGAGACACTAGAAAAATATTGATTAGAGATGTTATGCGGGGGCTTCCTGACAAAGATGATACAGAAGCGTTAACTCCCTCGGTGGCTATCAAACCCCATGTGATAAAGAATAAAGATAAAATACAAGATAAAAATAACATGCAAGCTAATAAAAAAAGGAACCAAATGTTGTGGGTATGTAGATGGTGTTATTGGTCTGATCCAAACACAACGTGCAACAAGAAAAATGCTACGTGAACTAATGAATCATGAGTAGAGTATCATGGGGATTACATTGTCGTTACAAGGACATCATGAGGATATAAATGATAAACAAGATGCTTAGAATTCAAAATAGCATTTCCCCAAATTTTCTAACTAAATTTTCTAAAGAGGGGAAGCCCATATTTATATCCTACTGGTGAGGTTAGACTACACATTAAAAGATACTTAGGATTTGGTAAAGTAACCCTGATTAAAATAGGTGATGTGATTCAGTGGGGCTCACAATTTGACTTATGGTTAAAAAGATAAGGATGTGATATGGAGTGGGAAAGATGAATGACATGGTTAGGTGAAATAATAGATTCCATTCTTGAAATTAAGAGTGGAGTGTCGGATGGGTGTATTATTGCCCATGAATTGAATAATTTGTGAGAGATGCCAAAATTCAATTATTAAATGGGTTTATATGGAGCCCATTTAATAATTAATTAAATTTGGGTGAATAAAAGGATGAGATTTATTTAAATTTAAGAAAAATAAAAGTGAGAGTGAGAATTGAATGAATGTGAGATGGTGGAGGGGTGCTATACCAAAAATTGGTGTCTACATTTTCCCCTTTTTGTTGAGTGGTTTGTGATAGCAAGCCACAAGAAAAAAATAGAAAGGGTTAGATATAAAAGGGATGGGGATGCATAAAAACATGACCAAAGGCAAGATGCCCAAGGTGCAAAAGGATCACAATATCTATGAAAAATATGGTAGTGACTCCAATATCACATCCATAGAGGAAAATTGTGGTCTCAACGGAGACAGATGACAAAATTTTACAAACCAAAGTGAGTGGATGAACAATGTGTCATAGGAAACCATCAAAATATTTGCAACTTAATGTGAAAAGTATGCACAATACTTTGTCTACGAGGAATAGACTGAAAAATTATGCGTTCACAAAAGGGACGAGGATGAAAATAATGATGCCCCAACACAGGGCACAACAAGGAAAGAAAAAGAGGTATATGCATCGACAAGTAAAAGGATGAAAAAGTGCCCCATGATAGGGCACAAAGATGACATAATGGGAGATGGATGTGTAAATAAAAATGCCCAGGGGGGATAATCATAAATTTGCACATGATGAGCATATAGGATAAAAGGGTGAGATAGAATTCCCTAAAAGGGTGATAAATATGATGGTAATCATGTTTCATAGGAAAGATGCATAAGTGTTAGCAAACTAGAAGGTGAAAAAGAAAAATTAGTCCCACTTGTTTGATAAGTAGGATAAGAAGTCAAGATACTTTGGCGACAAAAAAAATAGAGAAAATATTCATGGAAGAGAACAAGATTAGATAGGTGATGGTCGTTATGGTATCCTCCAAGACAAAAATTTCACAAGAAGATGGGATGAAGTATGTAGATGATAGATAATAGAGATAAGAGAAAGCATACATGGTTCTAGTAGAGTGGATGTGGTGGAGGAGAGGAAACAAATAGTAGAGAAGGACGATAAGATAGGTGAAAAGATAGATGAAAGCACATAATAGAGAGAATGATAATTAATAAGAAGGTAGTGGAAAAATATAAGGGTGAAAGAAATAAGGAAGGTGTGATGGACCTGGAGAAAAATAAAATAGAGAAAGAGAGCAGGAGAATAGGTGGAGGAAGATTAAATAAGAAGAAGATGAGATGAGAAGGGAAAGGAGATTAGAGGAGATGGTGAATGTACATAGATGTATCATAGTAATGAAGTAGTAGATATAATAAAGTTGAGAGATAGTGGAAGAAATAAATGATGAATGAAAAAGAAGAAGAAGACAATAAAATGAGTGAAGAGAGGTTGAAAGGGAGATGGAGATCAAAAACAAAGGGTGAGAAATACAAGATCACGAAAGAGATGACAAGTCTTGAGAAAGAGAAGAGGTGAAGAATATTAGAGAAGGATGATAGGAGAGATGAATAGGAATAGTAGGATGGAAAGATGAAGGAGATGAAGAAGTTAAAGAAGATGGGAGAGGAAGTAGAATAGAAAAGAGAAAGAAAGGAATAATGAGGAGCTAAGAGACTACAGAGGAGATGAAAGAATGGGAAAGAAACGTATGTATAGAGATGTAAAAAGATAGGGGTGGTAGAGCAAGAAGTTCAGTAATGGGGAAATGGAAATAAGAGGGAAAGAAGAGATGATAGAGCCAAAACAGGAAGGGAATTGAATCCCAGTGTTAGGGGTAAGACCCAGGTAAAGAATATGAAACAAAATGCATGGAAATGCATGTGGATGGTGGGATGATTAAAAATGGGACAATGTTGGTGATTCAGGTTATCAATGGAGAAGTAGGACAAAAGTGTAAGGAGAAGAGGGGATGAAGATGATATAGAGGAAATGAAAGAAAACCAAGGCTAGAAAGGAGGAGAGGACAATAGAGAAAATGATGTAAAGGAAGTGTATGATGAAAAAAGTAGAGATATTGAAGAATGTGAAAGGAAGATGGAAAGGCAATACCGGTGGAAGGACACTCATAAGGAGAACCTAGAGAAGTGGTATAAACTAATTCATGACGCATTCGGGATAGATTGGAGGATCCCAAATCATTTTCCCACACTCGTGGATGGAGAGGTAGAGTTTGCAGTTTATCAACATTTTTGCATTAGCAGTTTTACCTTAACAAATGGGACTCGAGCCCATGGTGCAAGTTACTCTTCTCCATCACCACGCAATGCTTTCAAGAAAGGCTTAACCAGTTCAAGGAGGCCGAAAGGCTAAGGTTTGAACTTAGTGAAGTTTACCAAGACCACCACGAGCTGTGCCGAAAGCTCATGTACCCTAAGAAGCACACATACGTGGAGAATTATGTCTCCCACGAAGTATAATTGATTAAGCCAATAATGTTTTCGATCACTAGAAGGGCTGCAACAAGGGTATATCTACACATAAGGACTAAGTTTGAGAAAGGCATCTATCTGGAGAGTGATTTATCCATTCCAAAAGACCCTACAGGTCAACAAAAGGTTACACCAAAGAAGAGGGAAAGAGAAGAGGTGTAGGATAAGAAGGCACCAAGTGTTTAAACTGCACAATCGGTGGGCACACTGGAAGCATATGTGAATCCTAGCACTTATGTGCGCAGAAAGAAGTCCCTAGTCAAGGTAAAGACCCCTAGAAGAAGAGGTGCTAGAGCATGAAGAGCCCCTCACACATGAAGAATCACCAAAGAAGATGTTGCATGTTAAGGAGAAGGAGAAAGAAGAATCTCCTATATTGGAATCACCAGTTAGGAAGAAGCAGAAGGTGACAGAAGAGGCAGACTCAGAGGAGACAAAAAGCTTAGAGGCCTACATTGGCGAAAAGGATGATGATGAGCCTGAAGGAGGTCAATACCATCTGGTGTATGATGTACATGACTCTGAGGAGGAGGAATATGAAGAGAATAATGATGAGGAAGATGAAGAGAAGAATGACGAGGAAGGTGAAGAGAATAATGATGAGGTGGAAGTAGAAGATCAAGGTAGGGGGTGAGTGAATAGGTAAGCATAAAAATAAGGGAACCCCAAGCCTCACCAAGGAGTAAGTGGAGAAAGTTGTGGAGAGAGAAGTTGCGAGACATCATTAAGGATTTTTGGAGTAGGAGTTGGAGCGAAGCGTGGATGAAATTTTGAAGGAGATAGAAGAAGAAAGCATTGGGAAAGAATATGGCAGCATGGGTGGGAATCCCAATTTGGTGCTCAGCTTCCCAAAAGCCGCATGAAAAAGTGGGAAGGGTGTAGTGGTAGCAAAAGGGTAAGAAATGGGATACATCAATGATCCAAGCAAGGTGCTACGCATGTGATTCCAAAGTACCATACCAACAGAACAACTCATGGCTATGCCTTCATTTGATGATGAAGGCGCATATCCCGAACCAAGAAGATGTTATCTTGGGCATTCGAGTCCCATGTGGATGAACCTGAGTTTGAATCAAGTTAGAGAGCACTGATGAAGGTTCTATAAACAAAAGGATTTGATCCCTTGGTGAATGCTTAAAAATTATATGATGAGAAGGTCTACAACACACTCAACAAATTTTTAGTTGAGATTGAGGTCAGATTGTTCATAAGGAATGATAGAGTGAGATTTCTAGAGGAGGAGTTGGAGAAAGAAAAGAAGGATCTCATTGAGAAGAGCAAGCACTTGAAGCAAGAAGAGCTTATTAGCACATAGTTAAGGCGTGAACTGAAAAAGGAGAAGGCAAGGGTGTGCGAGCTGCACAAGAATATTGAAAATCTTACAGGTTTTATTGTTCTAAAGCATCTGAATTAGCGCCACTGAACAAAAATATGAATCAACCTTGTAGTGTTTGGAGGATTTGACCCACATCCTCATGATGGAAAGGTAGTCACTTTCCTTAGAGTCTACAAAAGAAGCACTAACATGCCAAGAGAAAGAAGAAAAGATGAAGTTTTTCAAGATTTTTACTCAATATAATAAACTCCTTACTAAGGTAAAATCCGTCGCGCAAGTCACAGAAGTTGCATATAACAACTACGCTAATAGAGATAGAGTGGAAAGCATCCTGGTAGGCCACTCATGAAATGGAACTCAAGGAGTTTCAAGAAAATAATAAGGGGAATAGGGAAGAAAGAGACAAAATTCTAGTTGAGGTAGAAAATAAGTCAGAAGTCATCGATACCTTGTGAGGCTCGATCAAAAGCCGACTAAAATAATTATACCCCAGTTACCTGCAGGATGGATGCACTTGATGACTTGGGAAAAATTGGAAAGTATTGTTAATACAATGAGTGCCAAAGGGGAGGAATTATGTCGTGAAGAGGTGAGCGCCTTAGTTAGATACCTCTATCGGCGGAGTGCGAGAATGAGGTTGACGTTTGGGAAAAGCTAGATGAAGAAATAGGGAAGGATTTCCCTCTCCTCCTTAAAAATAATAAGCATTGCTCTCCTTAATTTCCCCCATTCTTTCATTCTTTCTCCCAATTCTTCATTCCTTCATTTTTCCCCCTATTCGATCCCACCATTCTTTATTCATTAAAGATAAGTGTTTTCGAGGATGGAGAACAGGTGTAGTGTGGGGTGATGTTGGGCCCCAGAATATTTGGCTAAGTATAAGAAGGCACACGGGTGCGCGGGTCCTAATTGAAGAAGGGCACGTGGATTGAAGGCATGTAGGGAAGGGTTCTAGCAATGCTTAGTAGAAGACATGACACATGTGTGTAAGACAAGATAGGTTTTGGGACTTAGCCATATTCAGCGTTCTAGGAAACACACGAGTAAAGTGTGACCTGTCTAGCATGTAGAGAGGATAAGGTTCCGCCCCTGGCGTTTGTAGGATCAAGAATGGAATATTTCATGCATGTGATAGAAGGATCCAACAGGAAATCATTGCAAAGAGTGGAGAGCTCAGATCAAAGGAGGCATGCTCCATTGGATGACCAATTGGACACTTGGCAACCGATTTGTTACCTCAGAAGGCATGGCGGTGAAGGTAAAAAGCTATATATAGAGATGCGCAGTAGTAGAAAATAGAGAGTAGTGAGAGGGTAGTGGTGGCGAGAAGAGAGGAAAAGCTCTACAAAAATATTATGGAGGTCTCTGTGGGTTAGGATTATAGGAAATATAGGAGTGATGGCATATTTAGAGGGATGGGTCTATGTTTATCCTTGTAATATGAAGGACGTAGTTTAGTTTCTAATGCATGACCTTTCTATGCATTATTATATTGGTCTGTTATGGCCTCAATGAATGTAATATGGTTATTAAATATGTTAACATGAATATAAGGATCTGTTCTAAAGCATGTATGTGTTCATGATCATAATTATAATGCATTTCCTTTGTGTTATGAATCAGTTCCATATGTTTTCTAATACTTCTCTCTTTGTTATCTAAATAGATGCATTGATATGATAACTCATCCTAGGATTTTAGAATGAACACATGGTTCCTTTCCATTCTTTTGGACTTAAGTATCTATCATAGATGATGTATTCTTACACAACTCACATAAATGAGGGGTTTGGCACCCGCGCATACCTCAGGTGAGCGCCCAATGCTCGTTGGGTCTGGGCTCACTGCGCATGGGATTAGACTATTGTTATAAGGGTATAAAAATGACTACAATTTGTTAACTAGGATAAGAAGTAATTTACTTGTTCATTTATTCTATACGCATTGTTATTCCATAGAATAAAAATGATTTCTTTTAATTAAATTAATTACTTTATATTTCTTTATTTCTCTTATATAAAAAATACAAAAACATAGTTTAGATTTTATTTACTTAGATTATATTGTTATTTATTTCCATAGATAAAATGGATACATGACCATTCCCGAGACCATTACAAGAACAAACATATGGTAGTGATCCATGGGTCCCCTAAGCGAACGAGACAAAACTTCTCATAGATATGAATTTGGATTTTGTATGTTTGTCATGAGAACAAAATCATGGTAATCGATCGGATTGCAACTAAACGTTTTAAACATCGAGGCTGAAAAGACTTATGAATATTGGGTGACCTCAGAAATAGAGTCTATATCAAGCATATATGACCATACAAGGACCACAACTAGAGAGAGTTTATGGTTATCATCCACTTTGATCCCCCAATGAAACGAGCTCGAAGACCAATTAGATCTTGAAACCATATTACGTAAACTAGTCTTTAGGATGTCCCCACTTCCACCAAATATTATCAGATAGTTAAACATTCTAAATGAAGAAACTCATTGAGCCCTCATAGTCTGGACTAAACTAGCTAACCACCCATAGAGCTAGTGGAACCATGCCTCTCTTATTACTCCATGACCTTATATGGACATCATTACGAGGGGCCTATTTTTTCCACGCATCCCATAACCATTAGAAAGGATTTTCATGGATCTCAACATTAATTAGAGTCTTTGTGTGGCTATTCTTTCTTATACGTCCATTAGAGCCATTTAGGTTAGAAGGGTCTTTCTTTCCCTTGACGAGTAGATCTCGATATTGCACCTCAAGGAAATTATTTTTCCTTGATATCTTGATCATCCCATTTCCACATAATTTCATCCACATATCATATATTCATTATATTTTGCTACCCATAGCCATCCACTCATTCCACAATGGTTGTCTCGACATGACCTCGGGAGGTTGAGTTTGATTGAAGCTCACGTGTTGATTTACAATCATACAAATTGGGAACCCAACATGAAGATCTAGTATCTTTTCATTTCCATTTCTTTCATCTATCTTCTCCTTCTCCCATTATTCTGTGGGTATTTATATACCCCATGCATATATTAGGACAGGACTACAAAAGGCCCATTCGTATGTCAGAAGCTTATTACCACCAAATCGGCATACCACAGTCACCCCCATCATCGGGGTGGGTTGATGTTTATTCTTCTAATAAGCCTTCACCTTACACTCCTCTTCCTCAAGGCACCAATAATGGAACATCTGTTAGGATTTAATAGATAAATCAACCTAAATTATCCAATTCAAACAATATGAATTTCAACTTTGAGAAAGAGGTTTTGGTCCACGGGTCTTGTCAAGACCTCAAATCAACACGTAGTTTGATCCCTTCACTTCCTATATATCTTCTTATGACGAGATCATGGAATGCTTTACCCAAATCCAAGAATGTTTTACTAACATGGACCAATATCTAGATAGGATGAGAGGATATGTCGATGTATTCCTTAAGAATAACCCCTCTACCCCTCCCATAACATAAAACATTTCTAATTAGGGGTGGAAAAACAGCAAACAATTCATAACAGGATATCGCACTCCTTTGCAACCTAAAAAGGCTCAATAATATGTGCTAAAACAAAACACTGTACCATCATTAGGAAAGGTCATCTCAACATTGGTGGACATGGTTAGAGAATTAGAACTTACCTTGGCTACTCATGCCTCATCTTCTGATGGGAAAGGAATGATTCTCCATCATTCACAAAACTTTGGCCAATTACCTATTGTGCCAAATCCTCCTTCAGTTTACACGAGCATTCCTAGCCTCGAGATACCTCCTTACTAGATCACGCATGTTGGGTATGAACCCTCACACCTCGTACGATTACCCTCAACAAGCTCCTATCAAAAGTGCATTCTTAAACTCCATCCCAACTGGAAATGTGATGTTCCCTGGTTTTTTCCTCCCACTTTGTACGAGTAATTTTTCGCTATGTATGTATGTGTATTCTAAATCACCACGGGGAAATGTTCTCTTTTCCTAACTCATATGCTCAGATGTAGGGGATGCCTTATGCCTCTACAAATGTTTACGTTGTGCCATATCAGCCTCCTATGCCTACTCCACCTCTCCATTAGGGGTCATCTATGGTATAGTCATATGATTTAGTCATGTATACTAAATATCTTAAGGAGACCTTGGACTTTACCATATGAAACATAATTTTCCACAACCTCTTCTTGAATTTCCAAAGTTTAAAGGGGAAGGAGATCCAAATGCACATATCAAAGTGTATATAACTTCCGTTCGATAGTTACTCCCATGGGATGTAGTTATAGCAAAGATCTTCCCTAAGACTCTTGAAGGAATTACTTGTTATCAAATTTCCTCCGCCACCCACTGAAATTAGATAACAAGAAAATTCATGTTGGTTAATCAAGATAGCTCTGAGAGTCTTAGAATAATGTGAGATGAGTCAATCCTTTGGCATTTTTGTAAGGACTCGAAAAATCATGGTGAAAAAATGAAGAAAGCTGACTCAACGAGTAAAAACCAAGCCAGGGACGAGTCGGTAAGGAAAAGTAGAAGAGTCATGGAAGGCACCACATGTCAACTCATTGAAATTCCAAAAAGTTAGAGGGAAAAGTGAAACTCCAAACCCCGCGGGACTCCCACATGGATTAAATATTGAGGGGCCCACAAAGATAGGGTCCTTGTATTAATGTGCAACAAGTCTCATTACGAACTTGTGGAAAGAAATAGGATCCACAGAAGGTTCCACGTGTTAGCTCGGTGCACTTTCAAAAGGTGTAAGAAAAGGAGATACTCTAGAGGTATGCTTGGCTTCTAAGTGGAGCTCCGCATGGATAGACTCTGAACCCAAAGAAAGTTGCAAAAGATTGATGGTAGGTCAATTTAATGTAAGATTAATCATGAAACCCGCCAAGAGTTTTAACTACTCATCTCTTTTAAGAGATTGTGAGAGCCCATGTGGAAGGTGTAACCTTGATGTTCAAACGAGCATAATGTTTGACCCAGAACTTTGATTTTCACAAAATTGGACTTTTTGGAAAGCTATTGACATCCTCTAAACCACAAAAGAAGGATTTAGTATTTTTGTAAGGATAGGTGGGTGAAAATAAAAGAAACATATCCAGCTCCAATAAACCAAGCACAACGCATAGAAATTAAGAAATGTAGAAACTGATGAAGCTTTGATGGTGATTTTTAAGGAAAACGAGCCCAGTTCAAAGAGACAATTGGAAAGTGGTTGGGGAATGCATTTAATGAGCATGGCCATCATTATTTCATTACTATAGGTCAGGGGATAGAAGGAGGAGTCTTTTACAAGCAAGGTGTCATTGATTGCACTCATTTATTGCATCTTACAAGTGGTTGAAAAAGCAATTTCAGGATTGGACTCTTCTCTCTTTCTCATTCTATATATTGTAATTTGGGTCTCATATCTAAAAAATGAAGGGAGTTAGTAAGTTTTCTTCTCTATCTTGGTCCTTCTTCTATAAAAGGTAGGGGCCTAGAGCTCTAACATTCTTCTTGGGTTTTGTAATAGCAATATGGCCTCTTTTCTATTGTAATATTGTCTCTGATCACCTTTATTTTCAAATAGAAACTATACATCTCTTAATGTTATTACTATCTTTGTAGTTGTGCTTAAGTAGTTTGAGGTAGTATTTTGTGTGATCTTCTCTAGCCTGTGGTGCAATTTTGTCTACCCTTTTCAATTGCTCACCTTTTCCCTATTTTAGGCAGTTTCATTTTGAGTTAACTCCTTCATTATTCTCCACATCACTCCCATTAAGTTTTATGTTTTTTTCATTTTCTTTGACCCTCATCTCATACCACAGAGAAGATCCACTTCTTTAAAATCTGGAGGTCACCTTAGGGCACACGTCCCACTAACCTAAGGTTTCTTACAAATCGACGGTTCATCTGAGGATAATCATCAAAAATACTCTCGATTGGTACTAAAGGATACTTGAAGCCTCAATACACTCCTTTAAGCAACTTGTATCTGAGTTCATTAAGGAATTTGACATGAACAAGTTGCTAAGAATGGGAATCAGGGAATTCCTCCACATAAAGCAAGAGCATAATGAATCTATTGCCCACTTCATTTAGAGATGGCGGAAGGTCCTCTACTCTTTAAAAAGTGCTCCCAATATGGATAAAATGAATATTTTTGATCTATTCCTTCATTTCCTTAAATGAAAAACAAAGGAAGAATTCCAAAATTTCCCCCTTAAGAGCTACGAGGAGTTGATCAAGCGACAATAGATAGTGGTCAAAAGACCTACAATTCAAATGGGAGACTGATCACTCCCTCCCAAGATAACTCAAATTACCCCAACAATTCCAACAACAACCAAGGACATAAGGTCCTTAATAATAACTTTGGTGTTACAAAAAGCGGCGTCATTGATCAAGCCAAAAATTTGAATGTTGTTAACCCTTCAAACACAAACAATGTCAATAACAATACAAATGGAAATAATCGGATGAGTAATAATTTCACTCCTACTATCATTGCGAAGGATGTTGATCATCCTCCACCTCCACAAAAATTTTAGGCCCAAGGCCCCAATCAATACCCAAACGAGTATCAAAATTAGTATCAAAACCAAGGGCAAAGGCCTCTAAACTTTAACTATAACAACCAATAGTTAAACAATAACTGAAACTTTGGACCGCAATAAAATGCAAATCAAATACCTCAGGACTATGATCCTGACCTTTATTGTGGCTTCTATAGGGTCCAAGCACATGATGTCATAAATTTTTGTGACTAGAACAAGTTCATACAACGCTTACTAGAGGACCAAAGGTAACTCTTCATCAAGATGTTTTTGGAAAATCCTACGATGCCAATGCAGAATGTTAGCATGGGGCCAATTGCCCCCAAAAAAACCCTCTTAGGATATTTAACAATCCTTTTCCTATGCATCCTAAAAATAAAAAAATAAACCCCATGGTATAAAAAAGGTAACCCGGTGGGAAACAACAACCATGAATTCTAGTTCTTCAAGACCATAAGTAGATCCTTTATTGGTAATAAACTAATATTAAGGGTCTTGTTGAACTAGAAATTGAACCTCCAATTAACGTAACTATAAGAACTTGTGATTATTCAATATATCCTATTCCCATCTACCCATCTATGTCGGATGACACTCCAATACTTCGAGAAGGTTGGTAGGGGCATATGATCTAATCATAGATTTAACAAAGACCTTTTATCACATCTCCTTCTTGGATTTGTTGAAGAAAACTCTCTCTCATCAAGCCACTTTTTTAGAAGTGTTGGGTATTGGTCACTTTATTAATGTTACCCCTCCACCAAAGGAACAATTCAACAACATAGACTTTGATAACTATCCTCCTAGGAAGCCTAAAAGAGATTTTGGATCTATCTTTGACATCAGTAAGATTCCCACTAATATCAAGCTTAATACATAGAGGTGACCCAACGTTGTATTTACAGTTCTGAATCTATAATAATTATGTTAAACCCATGATGATTAACGACGGGGCATATTTTAATATTTTCCCCTTCTCATTCCTCCAAAAGTTAGGCTATGGGGAAACCAATTGTTCCTCAACTAGAAATAGAGGCGAGAGGCTATGAGAGTCTCAAATAAATGTTGATAGGAACCATAGTACTTCCATTTACTCTTGGGCCTAAAACATTTTTAAGCGAGTTTATTATATAGATAGGGAAACCAACAATAACATGATTCTTGTAAAACTTTGGATCCATCAAATTAAGGAAATCCATTCCACATTGTTCTAGGAAGTCAAATTCCTACATTTGGGGAAAGTATTTTTGCTCAGGGTGACCCAAAACCTTTTGATATTCACCTAGCCAACTTAAAGAAGAAATCAGGGTACATACTGAGTTTGAGCTCCTTGCAAATCAACTAAACAAACCTAAAGATACAATGCTAGAGTCAAAACTGATTCCCACAATAGAATTAGAAACTACCAATTTAATCAAAGGGGTTCCTGTAGTCAAAGATGAAACTACTGTCATTGAGACAAGTATCAACGGAAACCACAACTAAGATTGTCAAGTTATTAGAGAATGATTTACCTATTCTCCTTCCTTTCGAATCCTTGGGCATAGGACATGCTCTAGGACTCATCTCTCTTCCAACCAAAGAAATTTACATGGTTGAGGTCTCGGAAGTGGAGGAAGAAGATACTAGAAATGATCAAACATCAATCTTCCCTAAAAATTGTTGGATGCTAAACTATGATGGAGCAAAGTTTCGTTTTAGTGTTGGGGTAGGCGTGATCCTTACTTCCCCAAAAGGAAAGGTTATGACTTTTCCTTTAAGCTCAATTTCGAATGCACAAACAATGGTGCTGAGTACGAGGCTCTCCTTCTTGGTCTCATTGTAACCAAGAGAATAGGTGCTTACATCATTATATTATTGGGTGATTCCCAACTAGTCACGAACCAAGTTTCAGAAGTTTACGGGACTAGAGCAGGGCACTTGTAGCTTGATAAGACTGTTAGGATCATCTTAAGAAAAGGTTTTTATTTCATATCCATTGAAGCTATCCCACATGAATAGAACCTTTTAGCTGATTCTATGGATACTTCTACTTCTCACTTTTGTCCAACCGGAGATTTGAAATATACCGAATTCACTATTTTAGTACGGGATGAACCTCTAGTTTGAAAAATGCCTACCAATCCAATTCTAGTGCACGTTGAGCATGAGAACGAGTCTGCCACCTTCAATTACATGGAGAATTATGAATCTATACTAGGTTACCTTAATGCATACATTGACCTTTATCCCGCACATCATAAGAGGGGTTTAATCTCATACCTCACTCTTCCTCCTATTCTGGAGATTGTACGATGGGTCCTTCCTGATTAGAATGCCTTGAGATCTATGAAGTAGAGGAGGAAGGAGAACTAGAACTACCTCCATCCCCACCCAAATTTGAATAAGGTAATGCCTCTTTAATCGAGGGAACCATCAAGTACAAATATCAGGACAAAGGAAGACCCTAAGTTATTAAAACTCTGCTCTTTTTAAGCGATCCATAGGGATCTAGACAAACACACCACTTCATCGAGTTACATTAGCACTAACAAGAAGAAACAAGAAAAGTGAGCAGAACAAGATAAATATAGGTTGGAAAGAACCACCGCTCTTAGAACCGCCACCCTATAGGGTGGCTATCCTGAAACCACTTCCCGAGACAAGGTGGCGGTCCTAGGACCACCGGTCTCGCTTGTAGGTGGCGGTCCTGTCACTTCCAGACAGAAAACAAAAATGAAGTGTGAATGGATGCAAATTTGAAATGCCCAGTCACGTCTCTTCCCTTCCATGCCCATTCACATTCTCCAGTGCATGGGAGGACATGGGAAGGTCTATAAATGCATGAAAGGAGCAAGAGAATAACATTCGAGAGATCGAGAGAGATCAAGAATAAAAGTATAATGGGAGCAGTGAGCAAGATCTTCAGTGCTAGACTGGAATTATAGGAGCAAGGTGTAGAAACAGAGCAAGCAAGTAATTGGAGATAAGGTTTACATTGTTATTTATTTCCATACTTATTGTAATATGTAATTGTCTATATTAGACCAATAAAAGTGGGAAGAAAGAGATTTTTCCCTTCACGACTAGTTTTCCTCCATTGGAGGTTTCCAGGATAAAATTTTTGGTGTTTCAATTTGAATTCTTACCTACTCTACAATTTCCTTTATATAGCACTAGATAATCATTCACTAAGTTCTAAACTCTATGGATAATTTTGGTATCAAAGCTAATTAAATATACTGAGGATTGTGGTATTCGAATATTTTATGTGGTTTTGTATGACAATGACAAGGTCCAAAGGTGAAGAATTTTTACCTTGTGAGCCAAACATTTCTACGAAGAAGTGGAAACAACGAATTCAATTTAAAATGGAGGAAGAGAACTTGGTCCATAGAGTTGAGATGCTAGAGACCATGATGGATAGATTGTATAGAAAACAAGAAGAGCTTTTAGATCTGCAAAAGATGGCTTCGGATAAGCAAGATTCCATGGACTCAGTGGTTTGAGCACTAGCCAAAAAATTGGTATTGGAAAGAGCCATGAAGAGGAAAAATGGGAAGAGCATGAAGAGACACCAATTGCAGGCGAGAAGGTAAAATCTGCACATACACCTTTTAAAGTTGAAATGAAAGTGGAAATTAAGAATTTTGAAGGACAAGTAGATGCAGAATTACTAGATAAATGGATAAAACAATTGGAAGTCTATTTTAGTGTGCATAATGTTACTGAGGCACAAAGGATCACCTTTGCACATCTCAAAATGGAAGGTCATGCTTTGGTTTGGTGGGAAACCCATCTAGCCACTTGTGAGAAGAAGAAACATCCTATTATCAGTACTTGGAAGGGTTTTAAAGAATTGATTAGAGATAAATTCTATCCTATTGGCCATAAGACTGACATGATGATTAAGTGGCAGTACTTTAGATAGGGCAGCGGTCAAAGCATGCAAGACTACACTACAAAATTTCGAGAGACAAGCCATGTTGCTTAATATGGACTTGGAGGATGAGGACATTCTGACCAAGTATTTGGGAGGACTTCACATTGTTAGAGTAGGTATTTACCTTAGCTCATGTTCACTAGGTATTTTATTTACCTTTATTGTATTTATCCTCACCCACTTATGTGTGTGGATATTTCTTTTATCTTATTTAGATATTAGGAGATATTATCTAGTTGTTAGGTATAGTTCTTTCCTTGATCTATGGTATTGACTAGATCCTTGATGTCTAGTTCTCTCCTAAATCTATGGTCTTGACTAGTTCTTTGATGACTAGTTATTTCCTTCATTTATGGCTTGATCTACCACCTGATGGTGGTTCTTAGATTGTTATTCCTTGCCTATTTAAGCAAGGCCCATTCTCAATGTATTACATTGAGTTCCATAATAATATATGATATTGTTGATCATTTGTTTGCAAAGGTTTTATGTAAAGTTATTATGGTGAATTGCTTTCATCTTATTGATCATAGTGTTTGATTAGCATCTGTGTTCTTGGCTTGATACGATCTGGTTATCATTCCTTTCATGGTATCGGAAGCGGGGAGATTGTTGTTGACATCCGTCTGTAAGTTTTATTTTGTAAATAAATTATTTGTGTATTCATATATTTGGGATTTGGTTGTATTTTGTTGCGCATGCATATTTATGCAAAAATGAGAGGTGGGAATATCTGCAGGTTGCTATTTTCAGCAATAAAGGTCACTTTTACACCCATTAAAATCCTTATCCCTTGGTCATATGAGGGCTTAAAGCTTGTGATTCCTACTAGTAGGTGCTCAACTTCAGCCCCCTTTAATTTTATTTGTGTGGTGAAGGCAACAACATTTTATTTTGTTTTAGAGGCACATAAAATAAATAACTGAGCAAAATATTAAAAAGCTTGTAACTTTTGATCGATAACTCAGTTTTAAGTGCCGTTTTTTGTAAAAGTGCTTGTTTTTTTGTGATCTTTCCATTGAAAATATTTATTTTGAGACTTGAACTATAATTATAAAGTGCCAAATATGTAAGAGTGTTGTAATCGATTGTGGATGCAATTTGGTGAGCCTGACATCCTAATTTTTTAGGAGTTGTACCTATCATGGATTTGGAGAATGATATGCTTTTCTCTAAAGTATGTGGACTTCAAGAGGATATTATAAAATTTTGGAAGAAAATAGATCGCTCAAGAAGCAAAATTCTCTTCTAAAATCACTCATTCTTGATAAGGATACAATAATACACTCCCTGCAGAATAACATCACCATCATATTGTGGACAACCATATCCATGCTCCACTTGCAGCTATTGCTCCTATACGCACTTGACATTGATCTATCGGTCTTTGAGTCTGCATTCCTACTCTTGATGCTTGTAAACCTATAAGGCTTGTTATTGCATGCTCTTCCACATCTGTGCCTATTACAATACCACATGTTGTGTATCCTACTTCTACTCAGTTGCATGGCTTTTTGAGAAGCATACCACTGCATTCCATTCTTGCGTGCTCCATTCTATCAGTCTCACTAGTGGAGTTATTGGCGAGACATTCACGGGGTATTGTTTCCTCTATTCCACATGTTAAGTGGAATTCTCGTCATAACAATGGTTTTCGAGTAGAAACTTCATTGGGATCACAAATTGACAAAGCTCCTTTTTTGTTCGCTCGACTCTTACCGGGATCATGAGCAACACATGAGTTCTCGCACCTTCACTCGGGCTTGAGAAACCACGATATTTTAGCTATCGGGCATAATAAAATTGACACACATTCGATGCTCTTTTACATGCACCCATTGTGTATTTTGCACCAAGTCATATGCGAGGCATCTTCTTCATCCATCCGTGTTGATTTGGGGTGGATATCTCGATCACTTGTGGAGCGACATAGGCATTCATTGAGAGGACTCTACGAGGCATGGCTCCTCCACCATTCGACCTCTTACTCCACTTTCTATACCTTATGCATTGTGATGCTTCTTGTTTTGAGCATTTTTCTTTAGCGGGTGTAGTGTATCTCTCTTGTTTCTTGAGAGATTTTGTATCAGTATTTTGACACTTTTGGCATGTTGACAGGCTCTCTTGTGGGTGAGCTATTATGGTGGAGCCCAGTGTTAGTTTATTAGTGTTTGAGTAGTTGTTTTGACAACTCGTACATATTTGTAGTGTCACTCCACCCATTCAGCAGTATGGGAGGGTGTGGTGTTGATCCTACTTCTTGAGTTTCGTGTCCTTGCCTTGTTACCTTGGCTTTTCTTGGATTGTGACACTCTAGAGTTTGTGTCCTTGCCTTGTTGCTTTGGTTTTTGTTCTTGGATCGTGGCACACCTATTTGTAGTAGTTGATCGAATTATGTTTGGTGTTTTTTTATACTTTTGACATCACTCCGTTGACAGTCTCCTTGTATGGAGCTATTCTGGTGAAACCCAATGTCAGTTGTTTTTGAGTTTTGTGATCGAGCAGTGGATTCAGACCATAGTGCACACCAAACTTATTCAACATTGTATACGATTTTTTTGATCTCGAGCTTCTTGGGATGCCTTGGAGCGGGTCTTTACTCTCTTTACTTTGTTGTTACTAGTTTTGGGTACCTTGTGGTGTCCCTTTTTTCCCCATTTATTATACATGAGTACCTCATCAGGCCTAGTTGTCGGGACTCATACTATGGACATGCCACTTCTATTTTGGCCCTTAGCTTCACTTGAGGGGGGGTGTTAGAGTAGGTATTTACCTTAGCTCATGTTCACCTAGGTATTTACCTTTATTGTATTTATCCTCACCCACTTATGTGTGTGGATATTTCTTTTATCTTATTTAGATATTAGGAGATATTATCTAGTTGTTAGGTATAGTTCTTTCCTTGATATATGGTATTGACTAGTTCTTTCCTTGATCTATGGTATTGACTAGATCCTTGATGTCTAGTTCTCTCCTAAATCTATAGTCTTGACTAGTTCTTTGATGACTAGTTATTTCTTTAATTCATGGCTTGATCTACGACCTTGACTAGTTCTTAGATTGTTATTCCTTTTCCATTTAAGCAAGGCCCATTCTCAATGTATTGCATTGAGTTCCATAATAATATATGATATTTTATCTCATTTGTTTGCAAAGGTTTTATGTAAAGTTATTCTGGTGAATTGCTTTCATCTTATTGATCGTGGTGTTTGATTAGCATCTGTGTTCTTGGCTTGGTACGATCTGGTTATCATTCCTTTCACACACTCACCTTTGGAGGAAGGTAATCTCCACGAAGCCCAAGGATCTCAATGAAGCTTGTGTACATGCATACTACATTGATGATAAGAAGAAGCAAGGAGAAATAGAGTCAAAGGGAGACCGGTCAACGAGAACAACATGACAAAGAATAAGGAAGACAAGTAGCGAGAGGTAAATGGAAAGGTAAAAGCTGTTGCTACTACTTTGCATACTTGTAAAGATCCTAAGAATTTCTATAAGAATTGTGATGTAAATGGACATACGATACCACATGTTAGAAGTTTCATACGGAATTGCACCCAAATCACCGAACAAAGGATTCTAAGAAATTGATGGCCTTTGTGAAGACAAAAAGAGAGGTGGAGATTGAGAATGATTTGGATGTAGATGAGAGGCTAGGATACATGACTAATAACATGTATGGGGAAGCAAAAGAAGAAGATATGAGTAAGCTATTTCAAATCAGAATCTAAATCAAGAAGACTAAGGTAAACACTTTAGTAGATTCTAGTTCTCGATTAAAGTTGATTTCTGATACGGTTGTAAAACAACTTGGTCTAGAGACTTATGCACATCCACATCCATACCCACTGGGATGGGTGAAGAAGAGTGTAGAAATACAAGTTACAAGGAAGAGTAAGTTTTAGTTTGGGATAAATACCCAATATATTTATGTATTAGAGGTTGATATTATTCTACTTGATGCATTTGACGTTGTCTTCGGAAGTCCTTACTTGTATCTCAGAGATGTTGTGTTCACAAGGAGGGAGAACCGATTCAGATGGGTCAAGGATGGGGTCGGGATTTCAATGTCCTGGGTAGACCGGAGAAAATTGAAGAAAGCTATGATAAGTGTTAGTCAAGCCCAAAGAATTATTCGGGGGAAAATGGTGGTTTTGTTTACTTTCATTGAAAGAAAAGCAAAATGGACTAGAGAGTATGGATATTTTGGATAGCACTTGTCAGTTTTTGTAGAAGAAGCCACCACCAAGGACTGTTCAAACAAACTTCCACTATGTAGTCACCATATCTACCTATGGATTCACTGGACCTGACCATGGGACAACAAGAAGAAGAGGAGATACAAGGAACGATGGTGACTATAGCAGCAGCGCACTTGGAGAGGATTCGGCCAATCCATCTCATGAAACAAAGACACAAAAGAAGGACTAAACCACTTCAGTATGGGACCTTTTCCATACTTGAGCAGGTTGGAGAAGAAACCTTTAGGCCATGCTTCATGCAGATGCATGTGATAGCAGGTTGTAAGAGCTCGCATCCACTAATGCCATCTATGCATGATAAAGAAGGAAAGATACAAAAGTTACCTTCCAAGGAGTATTGTACTCAAGGTAATTTGGAGGAGGATGTAGCACTGGAGCAATAGACCAGAGATCCACAGGAACCTTGGCAGGTTAGACGAGAGAAGACACCAAGGTAGACTCGATGGTACTCAGGCGAGTACGAGAGGGAGTTGATTCCTCTACCACTCCCCCACTAAGATTTTGTGGGACCAAAATCCTCTCAAGTATGGGAGGTATGATCCATAGGGATCTAGAAAAACACACCACTTCATCAGTTACATCAACACCAAGAAGAAGAAACAGGAAAAGTGAACAAAACAAGGTAAACAGAGGTTCTAGAAAGAACCGCCGCTCTATGCAAAGTGGTGGTTTCAGAACCACCACCCTGTAAGGTGGCTTTCTGAAACCACCATCTAGATAGGGTGGAGTCCTAGGACCACCGGTCTATGCAGGGAAATGGTCATGTCACTTTTGGATAGAAATAAAAAATGAAGCGCGAATGGATGTGAATTTGAAATGCCCAGTCACGTCTCTTCCCTTCCATGCCCATTCACATCCTCCAGTGCACGGGAGGACATGGGAAGGTCTATAAATGCATGAAAGGAGCAAGAGAATAACATTTAGAGATCGAGAGAGATCAAGAATCAAAGTATAATGGGAGCAGTGAGCAAGATCTTCAGTGTTGGACTGGAATTGTAGGAGCAAGGTGTAGAAACAGAGCAAGCAAGTAATTGGACGAGAGGTTTACATTGTTCCTTCTTTCGATACTTATTGTAATCTATAATTGTCTATATTATACCAAAGTAAAAGTGGGAAGAAAGAGTTTTTCCCATCCTGACTAGTTTTCCTCCATTGGAGGTTTCCAGGATAAAATTACTGGTGTTTCAGTTTGAATTCTTACCTACTCTACAATTTCCTTTCTATAGCACTAGATAATCACTCACTAAGTTATAAAATCTACGGATCATTAACCCTTAAATAAGCATAAATTCATACAAAGGTTCTCAAGGAACATTAAAATATCATTTACTTTCAGCTACAAAGAGATGAAGGAAATTTCTCCCCATGTCACAGCCACAATCTAAGTAACTAGACACGGTGCCAAACCCATCAAACAAAAGTCGAGACCTATAAAGCCAAAAGTGTCTTTGATGGTCAAAGAAGAGGTTATGAAATGCCTACAACTAGGGTTTATCAAACCTGTAGACTACTCAATGTGGGTATCAAACATAGTACTCATTCTCAAGAAGAAAGGGAAAATTTAAATATCCATTGATTTTCTAGACATAAATAAGGCATGTCCTAAGGATGATTTCCCATTACCTTCCATCGATTTCATTATGGACGAATAGCTGCGTAGGATTTTTTGTCACTCATGGATGGTTTCTCATGCTACAATTAGATTAGAATCTATGAGGAGGATTAGGAAAATACCACTTTCACTACTTCTTGTGGTACCTACTACTACAGTCATGTCATTCGGTATTAATAATGTTGGTGTTACTTATTAATGAGAATGACATATATATATATCATGATATTATTCACAAGATTGTGGAATCATACATTGACAATCTTATGGGCAAGGCAAAGAAGTGATGCGATCACCCTGAGGTTCTTCACATCATCCTCTCTCGTCTCATTGAATATGGTGTCATGTTAAATCTAGAAAAGTGTGTATTTAGAGTGACGGGAGGGAAGTTGTTAGGTTACATCATATCTTCATGGGGTATTGATGTGGATTCAACAAAAAATGTAGGTAGTTCTAGAAATGACCCCACCATCAGACTAGTTGGGAATTAGGTCCTTTCTTGGAAAGCTCAATGCAATCCATAGGTTTATTCTGATTTAACCTTCATTATTCATTTGATAAATAATTTTTTAAAGAAGGATTGTTGAAATATCTAGATGGACGAGTGTCATGAGGCATTTGAATCAGTCAAATGATTCCTTCTATCGCCTCCCAAATCTGACCGCCCCCTCATTTTATATTCTCAGGAAATAGATATATTGTTAGCTGCATGTTAGCACAAGAAGATGATGACAAGCGTGAATGTGTAATTTACTTCATCAGTCATATGTTGCTAGACTACAAGATGTGCTATACACAGGTAGAAAAGGAATGCCTCGTTATAGTATTTGTAACAAAATGGTTAAGGAATTACATGCTTAACCAAGAAACATGGGTTATTGTTAAAACAAATTGTCTTTGGACATTCCTAACACAAGGTTATTTTTCCAAGAAATATGAAAGCTTCATAACCTTAACGGGAGAATTCGAGATAACTTATATCAGCCAAAAGTATGTCAAGGGACAAAACATTGCCAATTGGTTGGTAGATAACCCGTTAGATGGTGGAGAGTCAATAGACTTGAGTTTCCTCGATGAGTGTGTATACTTCATAGAAATAAGACCTCTCATTACTATGTGTCCATGGTATTTAGATATTGTGAATTTTATTATGGACCACACATAACCTGAGGGAACAACATCATAGTAGAGAATATGGCTATGCGTCATAGCCGCCAAGTACCTAATTATAGAATAAGTGCTCTATGACATATATTTTGAAATAATGTTGCTAAGGTGTGTCAATGAGGAAGAGTGAAAATATCCTCTATGGAGTCCACATCGGGGTCTCTGGAGGTCATTTTGGAGGACATGCAACAACTAGAAAGATACACCGGATGGATTATTTCTGGCCCACCCTAGAACACAATGTAGTATAGTACATACATAAGTGCCACAAGTGTTATGAATTATCTCATGAGATTCATATCCTGCCAATCTCTACAATCGATTACAACACCTTGGCCCTTTTCCATGGGGCTTCGACATAATAAGGAAATTCTCTCCTTGATCGATGGATGACCACAATTTTATAATTACAGCCATAGAATATTTCATGAAGTGGGTTGAGGCCATACCTCTTACCATCATTCCGAGGTCTGTAATTATAAAGTTCTCTTGAAATAGATCATCTCGTAGTTCTTGGGTCTCGTAGGTCATTATCTCTGATAATGGCACATCATTTAAAAATGAAGAGGTGTGTGATTTGTGTGAAAAATTCAAGATAAATCGCCACAAATCCTCTTTCTACTACCCTTAATCCAATGGGCAAGTTGAGGAAACTAATAAGATGTTAAAGTCCATCCTCCTAAAAACATTTTAATGAGAACAAGCGGGGTTAGCATTTAAAGTTATTTCTAGCCTTGTGGACCCATAGAACATCAAAAAGAAGCCGATCTTGTGGGAAACCCAATATTCCTTATTATTTTGTTCGGAAGTAGTTTTACTACTTGAAGTTGAGATACCCAGTCTCTAAATATCATAACAAGGAATCTTAGGAGAAGAAGGATATCATGAAGCACACTGGTTGAGCTAGATACCCTCGATGAAGATCGGCTCAGAGATGAGGCACACCATAGAGCTTACATTGACCAGATGTGTCACTAGTATAATAAGAAGGTATATGAAAACAAAATATTCATTGGAGATCTGGTATTTAGATTTGACAACTAGATAGACAAGAAAACTAGTGGTTACGCCCATATCAATTCATGGAGGAGTACAAGAATTGGGCATTCCACATGTGTACTCTATATGGTGAATAATATGGTGATTTTGTCAATTCGCTTCACCTAAAAATTACTATGAATGATCCATCTACATTTCCACACATCCATTATTACATTTGTATTGCATTTTCATCTCTGCACCATTTTGTAAATTTGTAATCAAAGAAATTTTCTTTCAAACAAACTATCAAAAACGTTGGCAAAAAAATTCAATCACATTTCTTCAAATATCCAAAATATTATCATCAACATTCTTAATCATTTCATCAATTCGGTAGGTTAAGACATAATTTTGACATTAATCCTACCAATGGCTGCTATAGACACATAAATTTGGTTGCATTCCCCTTAGTCCTTGATCAGATAACAAACTTAAACATGGGAACCTAACCATGGCCCCTTTCACCCCACATTAATATTAATTTAATTATTTTAATTAAATTAATCCTCATCCTCAAACTTTCATTATTTTATTACCTTAATTGACCTAGTTTCCTCCTCACCTAGACACATCATCCACACACCTCACCCTAGACCTATTTTTAGCATGTTTCCATAACTTACAATAACTAAGTCTTACCCGCCTTAATGAGATAAGATTTGGTCTAACACTAAAATTAATTCCTAAGATTTCTCTAACCACATTCTCGCTCATTAGAAGGGAATTTTCCATTACGATCCGTGATAACAAACCAACTTGTCCCAAGAAATTAGAAATATTTTCCCATTTTATTAAACCTAGGGAATCTGCCTTAAGCGACATCGGTCGGACCAAAGCCTGATCTCAATCAAGACAGAGAACCGTCGTTGGTTACCATTTATTCACCTTAGCAACCTTGTTTGAGAGGTTGGTAGATGATGAGAGCAAGAGACAAGAAAGGAGATGCATGTACATAGAACCAGAGTCTTTTCACACACCTAGACACCCATAGCTAGTACCAGGACAAATCTAGAAGCATTGCACTCACGGAAGCATTCTAGGATTCATTGCTATGGTACTAAATACCATCCTTCTGATCAACTACCATTACCATTCAGCCATCCAGTCTGCATCATAATAAGTATATTCCTAACCAACATTGTTATTTTAGTTAGTAGCTTTTTGTTACTCCTGTTATTAATCTACACTTTGCATGCCCATTCTTCTATCCCTTACCAACCTGTAACCCAACCATTTCCTTACCCACACTGCCAAATCACCCATCCTTATCCCCTGAATACACCTAAGACTTATATAAACCTCTTTATCCACCCTACCATATCTCTCAAATCCCCAATAAAACCTTGTAATCAGATCTCCTTGAGTTTCATATACCCGACCTTACAAATCTTGTTACCCTTAACCATCATCGGTTTTACATAAAGCTGTCACCGGTCATACCAAAGCGGCATCGGTCTCTGTGTTTTATACATTAGCCATTTAACCTATTTTGAAGAAAATATGTTAGACAAAAATTTTAGAAATGTTATGTACAATGAAATTGTCCAAGGCCTGAAATCTGAAATTTTGATCTTGGACTTCAGAGATTTTTCTCTTTTGGAGTTTTATTTATTGGATTTGGAATTACTTTTTACCTCTCTCGAAGTCCTAAACCCTAAAACTCGAAGTTACGGACTTTCGGTCTTTTGAGTTTCAACTTTTGGCCCCATTTTGTTTAAATCCCTTTTGGACTTGAAGTCTGAAATTCGAAAGTTTAAAAATTTGGACTTTCGGGCTTTTAGGTTTTGGAATTCTCTCGAGTTGTTTTTAGGATTTTTACTTTCGAACTTTTGAAGTTTGAAAAACTAAAAGTCTGAATTCTTGGACTTTCGGGCTTTCGAGTTTTGGAAATTTTCATTTCCAATTCACTTTTTATCTCCCAATCTCTGAAGTTTGAAACCCCAAAATTCTAAATTTCAGGCTTTCGGGTTTCAAACTTTCGGAAGTCCTCCACGCAATTAATTTTTCACCTACCTCCGTACGGATCGGATTTTCTGCCATTAATATCGGGTTTTCTATTTAAACTCAGTTTTTACTCGTCATTTTTACCTGACACATTTTCTCTGACATTCATTTTTTGTACTTTGTGATGTCTTTTTCAAGGTATGGTAATTTGTTTATTTTATTTTTGGTTTAAGGTCTTTTCCTTTGTTTCCTTCTCATTTTGTTTTCTCTTTGGTCTCCCTCTATGTTTTTTTGAAATGTCAAACCCTTTGTTCACCATGTTTTGCATTTCGAGTTTCTTCAGGTATTCAGAGTTGTTCGAAGGATCCTCTCGAGTTTCCCATACTTCTTCTCAACAATTCTTATTTTTAGGGTTTGGGAATTAGTATTGTTCAACAAAAAATCATGCCCCTCCTTTTCGAGATTTCTTTTCAGAGAAAACCTTTTGGAGAAAACCTTTCGAGAGATTTATTTTTAGAGAAAACATTTTGGAGATTATTTTTAGACTTTTGAGTTAAGAGAAAGTTTTTAGAACTTTTCATATCGGTGATATCTTTCAGAAATTTTTAGTTTGGGACTTTGGAAGTTTTTCTTTTATGTTTTTGGAATTTCTCCAACTTGACACGAAACACGGGAGTTTATGTATGCTTCCACTTCAAAGGGAAAAGAGAAGATGAAGTACTCATTTCTTGGGGTTGCTCCTCACTCCTGTCTTCTGACTTAGGGAATATAGGGGACACCGACCTAGGGAAAATTGATTTTCTAGATTTTTGGGAAAGAGTAAAGGCTCAAACAAGAAATCATGGATGCAGGCCATCTATGATAGTGGGCTTGCCCTTGCTTTGTTATTTTTCCCACATCCATGCATTTCCCAGAGTTCATTTTACCTACAGATAGCCCACTTTGACAAAGAATCCATGTCAGTCAGAGATAATGATGATAAGGTAGTAATACATTTAGACCCAGACTTCTTTGAAGATCTACTCAAACTTCCCGACATTCAAGATTATGCCACAATTTCACAGAATTAGCAATGGAACATTGGGAAAAGAAGGGGAAGTATGCTCAAAAATCATGATGAAAACTTATCTGGCTAAGAGCTTCACCAAATTACCCAAAACTATGCATTGGTTGGATTTTATTTAGGAGGTTAGTGATCTTATTGTGCTACTAAGCAGAGTTTCAGGTCTCCCTTCTACAAAGGAATTCTAGGAATGGATGTTTTTGTACATCGCTACCATCAAGAAGAATGATGAGTTTATCCAATGGGGGAGCATATTAGTAGCTCCATTTGCTATCAATTGGGTAGGGTGTCGAATCAAAGACTTTCTACATGACATCCTTCCTAGTGTATGTTGCTGCTGCTATGGGAGATTTTGCTAGTTTGAATACTAGAGGTGTTCACAACACTTCCCAAATATATGACTTTTATCCCCAACTCACTCTGGATGAGGGAAGCATGCATTTCCATAGAGTCAGTGACACTTTCTTTGTTGTCATCCTCTACCATTTTGACAAAGAGTTATACAACTGAAGGATTTCTGATGAAGCCTTCAAGGAGGTGCGTGAGTGGGGAGCCATCTATTTGTAGTTCCCTACTTTCACTTACATTTGGGTTCCAGGATTTATAGGTGCCCCATTGATAAATGGGTTCTACTGGAATCGGTCTAGCAATTGTTAGATTATCATCGAATTCAAAACAAATGCCACATATCGGGAATGCATTTCCCTATTTAAATTAGAAGATAAACCTACGAATGTCATTCATGGAGCCAAAAATGTGGATGTAGAATTAGCCAAAGTGAATCGTGAACCTTTCATCCATGAACTAATTTTGATTATTGGGGTAAGTTTGGTGAAATAGGTCGAGTCCAGTGCCCACATGCCCCAATTGGAAGATACTTGGATTCATTATCAGGATGAATACATCGTGCGACAAATAGATTATGAGAGGTTGACCTTGGATTAGGTTCATTAGTTCACCTTAGTCGATGTCCTAATAGAGGCACAAGATAATGATGAGGTTTTTGTAATTTCACAAATAGGGATAGAAGCCTATATATTTTATTAATGTGAAATTAATCAACCATTATAATGGAGTGCTACAATATTTATACATATTGGACAGCAATATACAAACAAATAAATGGGTTGCACAAGTACAACCAAAATCACAACTTCAAAATACATCTGGGAAGCAACAATAATTAAATACAAACAAATAATAATTGTTACAACTACGTAACAATATAACCTATGTAATAATATGACAAATATTGTTATAAATTTTTATAACAATATATAAAATAATTACCTTATTAAATAATTAAATATTTAAGGTAATATAATGCATAAATTAACCTATGAGTTTTAGATGAGGCATACAAAAATGATAATATTACCAATCAACCATTGCCATGGAGTGATTGGTATGTAGAGGAATGTTGCAATACAAAGGAGAGGGTGGGGCCCATTCTACAGAGAACTTATAGTTGGTTGGTTACCTTGGGAATTTCACCCAAAGGAGTAGAACAACCTACAAATACCAAGGCCCCACCAACTATGAGCCAATCAACACCCACAAAAGGGAAAAGGTCGACCAAAAAACCCATATGACTCTAAGAAAGATTTCATTTGTTATTGGTGGCTCATCTCTCTCCAAGGATCCTACTTCCAAGACCATATCTCTGTAGTGCTTGTGACAGAAGTGGTTGAAGTCAGTGACTCCCCTAGTATCTCCCAAGATCCATCACATCTTCTTCCTCCTCCATTGTCACTTCCAATATTAGTTCCTTCCACTTCCACAATCATTTCTTCCTTCCCATCCCCTTCTATGGCCCAAGTATTCTCATCACTTCTAGTTCTATCAATTGGGGAAAATATTGGGTCACCCATTTCCTCCTCACTTCCCTTAACACTTCCATTTTCTTCAATCACAACCCCCAACATCATTTTATCAATTCCTATGGCTGTCCTTACATCCACGCCATCCATCATTGCTACCTCTGCTCAAATACCAACCAATGTTTCTAGTGATCTTGTTTTAACCAATGTTTCAGGTATTAGATCCATTGCTCCATCTTCATCAACTTTAGCCATACCAAAATGGATGTTTAGGAAAACTCCCAAGAAAAAGAAGAAGGTGCCTCTAGGAGATGTTATAGATCTCATCATATTGGAGCATATGCCCAAGAGATAGGCCAAGAGACCAAGAACCATGTCAAGTCTGATAGTTAACCCATCTGGAGAACAGGTGATAGAATTTTCCACCCCTATTGAGGGGAAAACTAAAGAAACAATCACAACTATGGATTATCGGATCTAAAAATTCTCATTGGGGAAGGCTACTCATGAAGGATCCAAGCAAGATGTGCACACTGCTCTTGGGGCTCTTTTGGAGAAATATGACAAAGATAAGGCCACCAAAGATGAACTCAAAGCCAAGGTCAAGTAGCTCACTACATTGCTACGCATAAAGTAACCCAACCCACTCCATCTACTAAAGTCTCAACTACTACAACTATGACAATTTTGTCTACAATCGATGATATTTCTTATCACAAGCTCGAGAAGCTAGGCTAGAAAGGGAGATTAGTGAGTGGATGGATGGAGATAATTCTACAGGAAGCCAATCCTTTAATCAAGGAAGCAGTTGGGATATATAATGATTTACAGGTTGTGAAAACTACTATTTCCAAAATGGATGAGGCCTTTTAGAAGATAATAATAATCTAAATTTAAATTTGGCAACATGGAGTGAGATCAGAGAAGAAGATCCTGACTTGCTTCTTTCGGAAGAGGTGATCAATGATGTCTCAAAATTATTTGAATATCAAAAGGCCATGGAATTCCGGTGTTAAGTATTGCAGGATTTGATCAAGAAGTTGGAGGAGAAATGAGTGGAAATCACGGATGCCCTGAATGACATCTCAGAAGAGTTTGATATTGCCAATTGTAAATTATTCAATGAAAATATCAATGCTCTTCTTGAAGATCATATTAAGGGAAATTTCAAGGATTTGGTGAAGCGTGATGATGAGGTAACAAAAATTTTCAATAGTGACTCCATTGGTGATTAGTCTTGTGCCTAAATTTCATAGGGGGTGAAGAAGGTTACAAATAAACTTGAATATTTCTATACATGATCACAAAGGAGATTGAGATGGAAGATGTAGTGAATCACTACGCATGTGGGCCTGGAGATGAAGAAATTTAGGGAATTATCAAGCACTTCATTGAGTATAAGCATCGAATGGTTGTGTGGGAGGGAGAACAAAAAAAATTGCTAGAGAGGAAGGTGTAGTTAAATCAGGCCAAAGGTGAGCGGCCATGGAGGGTCGAGATCAATCTCTAGATCAGTCAAGTTGTAGGGTTGACTAGGTCAAACACTTGTAACAAATTATCTAATTTCATGTGAGCATGTTCCCATAATTTAATGACATTTATATTTTTAGGAAAATGTTATTTAAGGGCCCGATTGTAATGGCTCAACCTAAGAACTTATAAATAGTTGAATGCTTCAAGTTAGTAGATATAATATTTTTGAGAGGAGTTTCTCTTCAAGCTTGGAAGAGTGCTTCAGAGATTTCTAAGATACCTTTTAATTATATTCAGAGTTACACCTTGCTATTAGAAATATGATTTATTGTGTTGAATGGTTAATCAATGTTTACTTTGTGAATTTACAATTCCTTAGTGTGAGTGATTATCTTGCCTTTATTTCAGGTTATCTATTTCATGTTGTGAAGGAATAATATGACTATCCTTTATGTCAGTTGAGAAAACCTTATTTTCTTACGTATTAAGTTATGTCATCATTATCCCTAGTTGTAGAAATAGATGTTTGACATATGCATGTGTGGTTTCCTCATGATAAATTAATTGTGTGTTGAATCCAATTTGATCTATCCTTATGTACACTCAAGTTTAACAAAGGAACGTACACCTGGTTTGTGGTATTTTGTACCCTTTCAAGTTGTGATAGGTGAAGGTGGTCAATGATGCAAGCATCACTCCCACATTAACCCTTCTAGATGTTAAACATCCCTTAATTTGGTGCATCACCACCCTTAGTATAGTTTCATTTTTGTAAAATCTCTTTCCTTAAAACTCATGAAGATGTTAGCTTAGGATTAGATGGTCATTTTATTACACTAGGAGTAGTAAAGCATTTAGTTTAGGAAGAGGAAGTTGGCCTTCTCTCGGAGGTTCACCTCAAGCCCAAGTCCCACAACTTGAGAGGTGATCCCATGTGTCCCAATCACACCGAACATCTTGTTCACATTTTGGCCATTCGGAGGGTGCAATGATTTGGTGACAACAATACCATGCCCAATAATAGAGCCAAACAACCTCCTACCAATTGACCTAAAATGCCTAGAATTAGACCACGACCAGTCCTAGTACCTTGATAGTTACCTCATCCTTCAGATCCAACAATAACCTATCATGTTGTGATTTTATTTACTTATTGTACTTGAATGAGATACCTAAATCATATCAACTACAGTAGGAATTTACTTATTTCTCACATTAATTTATTTTAAATAGTGGATTGAAATCCATCTAGGAAGTATCACACTTCCCAGAACTAGTATACACTAGGCAATCCACTGTCATATATCATTTAACTTCTATTTTGTGGTCTTGTTTTCTATTACAGGTAGTTCCTCCTAGCCAAAAGGAAGCTCTCACACTTGGGCTGGATCGAGAATTGAGAACATGTGCAGTAACCATCAATCAACCCATTTAACAAGTATTCCTCCTAGCCCATAACCCTTTATGTTTCTTCATTTAAAAACATAAAGAAAATAGTGAAACATTTTGGCACGCCCGATGGGACCCATCAGGGGTTCTATTACATTTTCTTCATTTCTAGGAGAAAGTTGTGTGTTTTTTTCCTTTAAAAGGAATACACATGATAATTTTCTTCCCTAGTAATCCTCTCTTCTTTCTAATTGCTCTACAAGAAACATTTCTCTTGGTGCATTTAAAAGGAATCATTCTTATTTCTTGTTTTATACATTTAGTGAAAGAGCATACCCTCTCCTATTCATCATTTGCTTCATCGAATGTAATCTTTTTGATTTGGGCTTAAAATTGGTTGCATTACATTCTGATTTGCTATATTTTAGCTCAATTAAAATGAGGGAAACCTATATGCTGGAAGTCATGCCCAGCTAATGGTTGACACAAAGAACCATAGAAAGCACATTCTCTCTCTCTCTCTAATTCTTACCAAACTACACAAAATTGAAATATACACATTTTTCTTAAACAACATCTTACCTGGGAACACCTGTCAGTGATCACATGATTCGATTGGTAGGTACTACCCATCTCGTTACCTCTGTCAAGTAATCATCTCAAAGGATGGCACACCCCTGCCATAACATACCTAAAACCTCTCCTTTTAGATACCCTTCTTTGTAGGAACCTAGAAAACTCTATTCTAAAATTCATGAGTCAGTATTCTAAATAATATAAGCTCAACATATTAAAAATAACTTGTTAGGTATGTGTTTTTAGTGTTTAATTGGCATGCATTTTATGGTGTGAGGATACACTTCTCCATTTTTCCATTATGTTACCTTACACACTCCACAATCACAGGTGGAGTATTCTAAGTTCTTCTGAATGTGTCAGGACTTCATTGCATCATCTCCAGACCTTTGGGTTGATTATTTATCTCACTAAAATTCAGAACAATCCATTTTTCTACATATTTCCAATTTTCATAGTAACCAACATCGGTTACCTCGGTAGCATCGATTTTATGTTCTTTTGGGTTTAATTTCCTAAAATAATCCTTATTTAATTTGCTTTGCTATCGAGTTCTGTGAGTCTCGGTAATCTCTCTAATTTGATAAAAAGTCATCATACACCTTGTTCATCGGACCGTCATTAGTAATTTCCTCATTTGATAGAATTGTTCTACCTCATAGTAATTGACCTTGGTTACCCTTGAACCGGAATTGGTCATCCTTAACCGGCATTGGTTACCCTGTATTGAAAATCAACTGATATGTTACCCAAATCTACCTAGAAACACCTATTTTCTTCATTCATGTTGCTTTCTGTGTCACCTGTAGGATAAAGCATCACCTAATATACATCCATTCACATGGTGTTGACTCGCAGCCAAGCTAATGCTCTTATATTTCACGCGAGTTATCAACCACTCCCACCTAGTCCTTCACCACCCTCTGTCCTATCACCCATGGATCTAACCCTACCTACCACCATTTTTGTAGGAGATGAGGAATTTTCATGACTCCTTGATCAGAATCTCATAGCCTTACAGTTCTACCTTTCCCATTCTTCCACCTAGGACTCCTCAGGTCAGTTGATATATGGCATGCCTATATCCATCTCTCCTACCCTTATTCCCTATTCTCGCATCAGCCACCAATAATATGGCATTACCTTCACTGCTTCATCCCCAGTGGTTTTACAAACTAGGACCCATACAGCATGACCATTGCATCTACTGAGTATCACTCACACTGTAGTATCTATTTTCCCCTCATCCACCTAGACCATAACCCCATCCACACCCATTGTCTCACAAATACCCATTGCGACCCAACTGCTTGTGGTGTTGGTGACCCCTACTCCATTCCGGAATCTTGTCCTCTTCATCCCAAAAACACTACCCCTAATTATTACTAGGGTCACTACGACCATCCCACCTACATACACATACTATCAACAACCTCGTATCTCAATTTGTCACCCATTACGGATACATACCCTCTATATCAGTCCCTATTCTTAATCTCCCTATTTGGAATCGCCATATAATGGAATATCGCCCACATCACAAGTTCAATACTAGCCCCCTTATGCCACGAAGGAACCCTCCCACCACAACCTACTAATGACCTCATCAAATCAATGATGGAAAGGATACGAGACACTAGAAGCATCGGTTTTGGGCTCACATAATTCTCTCACCTACGATGAAATGTATAATGAGACCATTCATCCATCCATCCTGTTAGCCCATACCCTATACATTGGGAAATTCCAAAATTAAACTATTTCAATAGTAAAGAAGACTCGCAACAACATTTGTAGTCTTTCAAACATGGGTGTTACCTGATCGCCCATGACGATGCTTTACTCCTACGAACCTTCCCAATGTCCCTGATAGGACCTACCTTGGACCGGTACAGTGGGCTGCCAAGACACTCCATCTACTCATTTAATCAAGTAGCATAATCCTTCTTAAATCACTTCTGCATCAACATTATTAAGAAGGTTACCATGACTGATCTTTATTCCACATGATAGTATGATGATGAGTCTATCACTGAATTTTTCACTCGTTGGCACATCCTAATTAACCAGATCACATTTCAATTACCTCAAACTGAAATCATAGAGTTGTTTACTTGGGCTTGTGTAAGACACATCTCACCAACTCTGCAGGTGCATACCTTTCACACTTTTGATGAGGCATTCACCATGGCATGGAAATTGGAAATTCATGCTATCAAAGAGAAGAAAATTCAACTTCATAACAAGAACATCACATTCAAATCAAATGATGCTTCTTCATCTTCAAAACCCAAAACAACTATTCAAAACCCAAAGGATTTTCCAATGCCGTAGTTCTCAAGGCTAGTCCCCCTCATCAATCAAACCCAGCCAAACCTCCTTCTAATCTCTCTCCCATCCAAGCTTTCTAGTTCAAATGAGAACAATGAAAGTACACTTCGATAGGAGAATCTTACTCTTCTATTTTGGAAAAGCTTGTTAAGGCTAGTGCCATTACCCTTCCACCTATAAAACCACATACTAGTTTTGAACCTGAGTGACCCATGCCCACATGGTATAAGGAACATGAATTTTGTAACTATCATCGTGTCAAAGTTCATAGCGATAATAACTGCATCACCTTCAAGAATATCATCCAAGAAATGTTAGACAACAGAGATCTAGTCTTGGATAGCTTGAATGCACCTACTAACCAAAACCTACATATCTTCAAGAAGACATTTCCTAATCATGCCCCATCTTCCAACCAATATGGTGACACTTCAAACAATGATAGCAATGTCTGCGAGGTCCATGCTATTTTTGATGACATACCAGTTGCTTCCCAATTGCCTCATGTTCCTTCCATAGATGAAATCTTAGCTTGAGATCCACTACCTACACAAGGACCTATTTCATCTACTCCTCCACCCACAGATGAACCCCCTTCATTTTCTCCTTCACCCATGGAAGATCCTATAATTAGCACACCACCTTTGACCCCTCAAATTTCGAGTAGTTTTTAGTGGCACCTCTCCTACTCATAGGAGATGCATGTCCACTACCTACACCATCACAAGGAGATTCCACCTTATCTGGCCCATCCTCTCCTCTACCCATAGAGGATCATGTAGGAATATCATTACCTTTAGATGACCATTCACCATCGGACCTTCAAAATCCCACAGATCTTCTTTCATCTCTCTTACCCACAGAGTTTGATGCTATCCATTTCCCTGTGTCTCAAACACATTTTACGGGAATTGTAACCCAATCCACATCATCCCCACTTAAAACAACAACATTTTCACACTTATCGATCACTTGGAATATGTCAATAGACCCTTACATTGGGGCATATACTCTCTGTTTCAAAACAAATGTAGTTGTCCCTCGCCGACACCTCCACTATTTATCCAAAAGTGTTTGAGCGACCAAACCAAACATAACTATGACTACTTTGCAACACCTTCCATGTCACCACTCATGGCCCAATCACACCTCTTCCCATAACCCAACATACATCTACACCCAAAGACCTACCCTCGCCTATATCATCTCCCTTACCTAAACCTATCACTACCTTGGGGGTCATACCGACAACTAGCCTTACTCACCCACCCATCAAATTAGATTTAGCCACATCTTCCAAAACTAATGCTAAACTTACTCCGCCCCCTAAAAATAATATCCAATATCCTAGGCCTCATACACCAACCTCATCTACCACGCCATTATCACCTTCACCCCTTCCATCCATCCTAGGACCTCACCCCTTGACCCTGGCCAAGAAACCCCATCCACCGGTAAACCAAGAACCCAGCAACCCATTTCCTCATCACAGGCCTCTAATATACCCAAGCAACCCACACAACTTCCACACTCACCCATAACCTTCTTACCACCCATACCTCCACTATCGTCCATAACTTCTTCACTACCCATGACACTTTCTTCTCTTTCACTCACGCCTCCTGCCTAACCTACACCACCCACCTCCACAACACCTTGGTTACCCCTATGGGTAACCCGTCCTCTTCCACCATTTTCTTTTCCCTCCACATCTCATACACCCATGTCATCGTTACCCAAAAATATGTAACCTAAAGATAAAAATCTATTACCCTCCAGTAAGGTAGTTAAACCAACCAAATCTTCTACCACTAGCTCTTCTACCATGTATGTACCCAAGAAAATGCAACCAAGACCTAAGACCACTTCACACACCAAACTAGTAAACCAACACATCCCCCTCTTGTAAAGCCTCTTCCTTCAAAATCAGTTGTACCTACACCCAAACACACATTCACCTCCCTTTGTGATCCACTAACAGGATCCTATGCCAAAATCTTAACCAATCTCCTCGAAACTTATGTCATCTTATTACCACCTATTAGACCTTACGACCCACTCAAAACCAAACAAAAAGGGTTTGATGAAACTAAAATTTGTGCCTACCATCATGTACTAGGACACGATGTAGAAAACTGTAAGGATTTAAAAACCGCTCTTGTCTAATTGTGTCTGTTAGTGCAAATCAACAACACCCCCTAAATGACCTTTAGGTCTATAAGTGAGAATTGGGTCATTTAGTGTGATTGCACAACATGGAATCTTTTCCCCAAGTGTGGGACTTGCAAAAATGGGAAAAACCTCTCAGTTGAAGGTTGGTTCCTCTACTCCTATGATCAAATTTATGCATGAAATTTACACTGGAGGTTTAACTTAAAATTCTACTCTAATTCTACCAAGGAGACAAGGATAGAAAGAAAAGAAGATAAAACTAAACTGAAAAGGTGATACACCAAAGGAGTGGTGAACATATATTTTTGTAAATTGACACAGATTATAAAATGCAACACAAATCATGCACAAATTGATAAAATTGTAATGAAGGATCGGGATAGAGAAAACAACACAAGAAATCATTGAAAATTCATTCACAAGGCTTGCATTGTCATTTCCATTTTTAAATACGGTGCATTACAACAACAAGGAGGTACAAAATGTGTAGCGAGTCCTTAAAAGGTCTAATATTTCACAAATTCACTTGCCGGGGTGAAGGAGGGAGTCCACTGAGAACATAAAAAACGTCCAACTCTTTAGAAATGAGCCAAATCTAGCTTTTAACAACGAAAACCCGAGTTCGGAAGGAGAAACGGGAAAATTGAAATGAATTATTCAACCACTAACAGATTAATCAAAATAGCATGGGTCTTGTTATCCAAAATTCCCCCGGGTAATTTTGATAACATGCATCAAAATATTCAAGTCAAAGCACATTGATTGATTGAGCAAACATCATGTTTCGAGGTTCTCTCGGATATTTTTCTAACTCTCTCTGTCCAGTGAAAAGAGCAAGCTACGAGAAAATGCGAAAAAGGTTGCGAAGGCAAATAAGTTGATCCGAGGAAAAAGTGTAAAAATTGGCTAAGTCTGCTCAAAGGAGCAAGCTGGGACATTTGGGACGTCAAGGCGCGGATCGGCGAAAAGCCTCCGGGCGGCCCAAATTGCAACGGGGACATCTAGGACAAAAATACGTGGCGGGCGCGAAATGCCGGTTCGGCGAGAAAAAAATTGGCTAAGCTTGAGAGGGAATCAAATGGGACAATCGGGCCAAAAAAGGCGCGAACCAGCCCGAGGAACCGGCCGAAAAGATTCAAGTCATCAAAGCAAAAGTGGGACAAGCGGGCCAAAAATGCCCGAACCGCCGAATCGGCGAAATGAGTCGAGAGGGTCAGAATCAAATGGGACATCTGGGATAAATGGACGCGAAATGCCCGAACCGGCCGAAATGAGCACAAAGGGCCCAAAATCAAATGGGACATCGGGACAAATGGAGGTGAAGTACGCGAAGGAGCCGAGGACCAATCGAAGCGCCACGTGTCCTCACGGGGAGAAAAGTCAAAAGGTCAAAGGGGCGAGTTATCGAGCGCCGAACAAACCAATGAAATGGCGCCACGTGTCCAAGTTTAAGGGGCCCACAAGCAATTTCAAAAGGAAAGCCGCGAAAGATGGAGGAGAGAGAATTTTCGTCAATCAGCACGTGCCACGTGTCGTCCCGGATGGCGAAGAGCGGAAAACATTTTAAAATTCGTTTTGATACATTAGTGCCCTAAATCTTGAGATCGCCATATCTTTTGATCGAGCTCGATTTCCACGTTCTTTATATCAATGGAAAGCTGTTGAGATGCTCTACATGATTCGGGATCAATCTCAAGTTTTGGTGCAGCCTAAGAGAGAAAATCAAGAAAGCGGCTCGGCGTGTGGTAATGGTGAGCGACCTTTCAACAACCCGTTTAATGCTAATGGGTCGCATTCTTCTTCGCACGGCGAAGTGACATTTTAGTGGCCAAATTAATACAAATGGGTCGCATTCTCCTCCAAAATTGCTCAAAGTGACGGGGTATGGGTTGGTAAGATCCTCCATGCTGATTTAATGCATCTGTGATCAATGAGGAATGGGCTTGCACGTTTTCCCACGTTTTTACCCAGGCTCGACCCATGCAATGAAAAAGCCATATTTGGCTCATTTTTTTAAAAAAAAGAAGTTGTTCATCCTTTCTGCTCGGCCCTCCCTTCTTTTCTTCTCTAGGGTTGAAAATGGAGCTCGAACCCTCCTCCTTTCTCTGTAATGGCGTTTTTGCCTTTTACTAATAGAATGATGTTTTGTACAAACTTACGGAGCAACAAAACGTGTTTTGTGATGCATCTGTCCATCCTTCCTCGTTTTTGCTTGTTCTCTTCTTGCCTCTCTTCATTGCGGGTATTTGTGCATGTTCGAATGTTCATTGTAGGTTTGGAGTTTGTATTCATGGAGTTTTGGGACATTTTTACGTGTGAAATCTATCCTTGGGTTTGTGATACTTGTCCATCCTTCCCATTGCTCACCTCTCTTTGTCCTATGGCGGTTTTGATAGATGTCCAACATTCTCCTTCTACGGTGTATCACCATTTTAGTGTAGGCTTTTGCTGTTTTTCCCTCTCTCTCTCTCTCTGTCTCCTTGGCATGGTTAGATTAGGATTAGATTAGCTTACTGCACCTTTGGAATAGCTTGTGGCGGGTAGTTTAGGAGCGAGGAACCGGCCTTCTCTGGAGATTCCTCTCTCGGTTTCACAAGTCCCCATGCTTGAGAGAGGTTTCCATGTTGTGCAATCACACTTTGGATGCTGAACATCAACCTAGAAGCGATGTGCGTCCGGAGTCTTTGTGATTTTGCACCAACAGTTTGGCACGCCGGTGGGACCTTAGAGGTCTTTCACTTCATCTTTTGCAGGTTGGTGTGTTCCTGTGAAGATTTCAGCCTTTAGAGGCACTTGCAAACACATCTGGTGACTCCATCTGGTCAACAACCCATCTCTGAAGTTGCAGACCTTCCTTTCCATTCATTTCCATCCATTTTTCATTCATCCTTATTTCCATCCCTTTCATTCTTTTCCATTCCATGAAGTTGTGCAACCATGACTTCATTTCCATCATGGAACTCACATTTACAACAACAACGCCCAGTATTTTCCACTTCAACATGTTTTACAAATCCTCCAGATCAGCATGCATACTCATATGAGCAGCGGTGCCAAAGTCGGTTTGCGATGAAGCTTCCCAAGAGCAAGAGTATGCATACAATGAAGACCATCGGATCCAAGATGCTGGTGCATGTTGGAGAAAATCAAAAGATGGAGGTGGGGATGGTGCGATCCGAGGCTCAAGCACAAATGAAAGCTTTTGGAATCGGTTATGGAGCACCCTATCCATGGGTGGGACCTTTTCCAAGGCACTACAGCCCTCAAGAGAAGCTAGACTTCATGATAAAGATGCTGCCCCAACTTGCATAATGGACGGTAGAGATAGAGGCCTACTGAGACTTGTTGTTGAAAGACCTTGTCAATGGGTAAGTTCTACACCATCATCTGGTTTTTCTCTTTCCATTACTCAAGCAGCACCATCTCATTTAAACTCCCCATCTGCTGTCCCATGTGTTGAATCCATCCCTCCATCCCCTAGTCTTCCACCCCATCTCGATTCTTCTTTCCTTTTCCCTTCCAAACAGTCATCCCCTCCACAAGAGCTAACAGAAATACCCCCTCCTCCAAAGAAACAAGAGGTTTCACCACCTCCACCACCACACAAAATTGTCAAATCAGTTGAGTTTCAACCTATCCCTCCTCTTGCATCCCCAATTCCATGTGGGAAAGAAGAAATTGAAAAAATCAGTCATCAAGGACAACAAGAGGAAGAGCCAAAAAGAAAAGAAGTGACAGACAGTCTGAAGAGTTGGGCTCTTAGATTTGGGATGACAAAGATCCCCTTGATGGTTAAGCCTACAGAAGAGGCTAAGGTTGAACAAATGGTGGTGAGGACTGATTTTGTTGGAGAAGAAGATCTTGCAGTCCCAACTTGTCCTCTAGAGCAACAAATTGAAGAGTTTGACTTGAAAAACTTCATCTTTGGAGGAGGAGTTCAATCAAGAGCAAGATTCTCTTCAAACATTGGAGGAAGGAGAAGCTGCTCCAAATCTAAAAGAAGAGGAGCACAATCTAGTTTGTGGAGGAGAAAAGTGCGAGATCAAAGGGTTTGAGCACAAAGCAGTTATAGAAGAACCTTCAGTTCTTCTTTCTACTTCACCTCTCTCAAGTTCTATTACTGAAGAGGAGTTTGATCTCTCAAACTCAATATTGGAGAGTGAAAGAAACCATGGTGGTCAAGTTACAGATCAAGAGGACACCATGGAGGAAGTTGAACATTTGCGGCGGGGACAGCAATGAGGCGGTTTACTGTCGATTTGGAGGACTGTTTTGATGGAGAGGAACCGGTTGAGTTTTCACCATTCTCTCTTTCATCATCCACATTCCAAACACCAGAGTCTGCTGTCATGGAGGAGAGCTTTCATTTGCAGCAGCCTGCATCTTATAGCAGCTCTTTGGAATCAAGATTGGAAGATTCTAATCTTCCATGTTCTTCATTGGAGGAAGAGAAAGGACAGAAGGATTCCACCATTTCTTCCACACCATCCATTCAAGGTCTACAAGAAGACTCCATTTTGGAGTTGGAAATCAGAGCTATGGGCACATCAAAGGATCGGACCAGTGCCCAATCAGTACTTGGCTTCATTGGAGCCAAAGGAGAAGTCCAACCGGTCATGCTCACTTTTGGGCATGAGGATGAGCTACAAAGTACCAAGGATCAGCTGCCATACCTCTCAATCCAAATGCGAGCAGCTAAAAGAGGTTTTGGATTTGTTTTCAGTTGATACCTTGATGATTTGGATAGAAGACCGACTTCTTGTTGATTTTCCATCCATCCAAACAGCCATGATCGGTGCGAATCAATTGCATGGCTGCCAATTTTGAAGAAAGGAAGCTATTTCTCACAACCAGTTGCAGGGTTTGTTTAGCTTGCCTTTGCTTCCAGTTAGAGTAGAGTAGGTAGGTTTGCTTTCAGCAGAAGAAGTGCTTGTGCACACTCTGCATGTTCCATTTGGGGCATGTATGATTTTCAGTTTTGTACATAGTTTTGGTGTTGCTGGTGTTGCTCTTGCACAGTTCTTTTCAGTGGTTTTTGGTGAGAACAACTCCATGTCCGGTGGGTTTCAAGTGGCTCAGAGGGAGGTTTTCAAAGTTCAGATCAGTTGCAGGTTACAACTCATGACTCCATGCCCAATGGATGCTTCAGGCTACTGATCATTCATCTAGCAGGCAGATGACCCCGCTGAGTCGCCAAAACTGTTATCCAAAATTCCCCAGGGTAATTTTGATAACATGCATCAGAATATTCAAGTCCCAGGCACATTGATTGATTCAGAGCAAACATCATGTTTCTGAGGTTCTCTCAGATATTTTTCTAACTCTCCTGTCCAGGCTGAAAAGAGCAAGCTCTGAGAAAATGCGAAAAAGGTTGCGGAAGGCAAATAAGTTGATCCAGGAAAAAGTGTAAAAATTGGCTAAGTCCTGCTCAAGGGAGCAAATTTGGGACATTTGGGACGTCAAGGCGCGGATCGGGTGAAAAGCCTCCAGCGGCCCAAATTACAACGAGGGACATCTGGGACAAAAGTACGCGGCGGGCGCGAAATGCCGGTTCGGCCAGAAAAATTGGCTAAGCTTCTTTGAGAGGGAATCAAATGGGACAATCGGGCCAAAAGGCGCGAACCAGCCGAACCAGCTGAAAAGATTCAAGTCATTCCGAAGCAAAGTGGGACAAGCGGGCCAAAAATGCCCGAACCGCCGAATCGGCGAAATGAGTCAGAGGGTCCGAATCAAATGGGACATGCGGGACAAATGGACGCGAAATGCCCGAACCGGCGAAATGAGCACAAAGGTCCCAAAATCAAATGGGACATCCGGGAAAAATGGAGGTGAAGTACGCGAAGGAGCCGAGGACCAATCAGAAGCTGCCACGTGTCCTCACAGGAGAAAAAGTCAAAAGGTCAAAGGGGCGAGTTATCGAGCGCTGAACCGAACCAATGAAATGGCGCCACGTGTCCAAGTTTAAGGGGCCCACAAGCAATTTCAAAAGGAAAGCCCACGAAAGATGGAGGAGAGAGAATTGCTCGTCCAATCAGCACGTGCCATGTGTCGTCCAGATGGCGAAGAGCGGGAAAACATTTTAAAATTCGTTTTGATCTATTCCGTGCCCTAAATCTTCAGATCGCCATATCTTTTGATCCAGAGCTCGGATTTCCACGTTCTTTATATCAGCGGAAATCTGTTGAGATGCTCTATATGATTAAGGATCAATCTCGAGTTTTGGTGTAGTCTCGAAGAGAGAAAATCGAGAAACAGCTCGACGTGTGGTAATGGCGAAGCGACCTTTCAATGACCCGTTTAATGCTAATGGGTCACATTCTTCTTCTTGCACGGCCGAAGTGACATTTAGCGGCCAAATTAATACAAATGGGTCGCGTTCTCCTCCAAAATCACTCAAAGTGACAGGGTATGGGTTGGTAAGATCCTCCATGCTGATTTAATGCATCTGCAGTCAATGAGGAATGGGCTTGCACGTTTTCCCATGTTTTTGTCCCCTGGGCTCGACCCATGCAATGAAAAAGCCAGATTTGGCTCATTTTTTTAAAAAAAAAGTTGTTCATTCTTTCTACTTGGCCCTCCCTTCTTTTCTTCTCTAGGGTTGAAAATGGAGCTCGAACCTCCTCCCTTGCTCTGTAATGGCGTTTTTGCCTTTTACTAATGGAATGATGTTCTGTGCAAACTTCTGGAGCAACAAAACATGTTTTGTGATGCATCATCCATCCTTCCTCATTTTTGCTTGTTCTCTTCTTGCCTCTCTTCATTGCGGTATTTGTGCATGTTCGAATGTTCATTGTAGGTTTGGAGTGTGTTCATGGAGTTTTGGGACATTTTACGTGTGAAATCTATCCTTGGGTTTGTGATATCATCCATCCTTCCCATTGCTCACCTCTCTTTGTCCATGGTAGTTTTGATAGATTTCAACATTCTCCTTCTACGGTGTATCACCGTTTTAGTGTAGGCTTTTCTTTGTTTTTCCCTTCTCTCTCTCTCTCTGTCTCCTTGGCATGGTTAGATTAGAATTAGATTAGCTTGCTGCACTAGAATAGCTTGTGGCGGGTAGTTTAGGAGCAGGAACCAGCCTTCTCTGGAGATTCCTCTCTTAGTTTCACAAGTCCCCACGCTTGGAGAGAGGTTTCCATGTTGTGCAATCACCACTGGATGCACGAACATCAACCTAGAAGCTGATGTGCGTCAGAGTGCTGTGATTTTACACCAACAGTACCCTTAAAAATTCATTCCCAAGATTTTTGACAATGTTGGAGAAGAATGGAAGCCATCTTTGCATTAAAAATGGTGGTTGAATGTCGGTTCTACTCTTCTCCCCATGCCAAAGGCATTTTTTCATTTTTCTCTCACTAAACTCCACCAAAAAAACAAAATTAAAGATTCCATCATGTAGAGGATTTCAATAGCTTTCCAATGACATAAAAATCAAGAAAAATCGATCTCTGGATCAAAATATATGCCCCTCTAAAGATTTAGGGAAAAACTAGGGCAAAAATTGGGTCAGCGGGCCAAAACCTAAAATTTTACCCTTTTTGAATTTGGGAAAAATTCCCCAAAAAGCTCGTGCCCCCTTTTGCTCTACTACCACGTGATGCTTCCTCATTTTTCTACGGGTTCAAATGGCCATTTTACCTTTTTTTTAATTTTGGAAAAAATTCCAAAATTTCTCCTCACCCGTCGCTCTGCTACCACGTGGCACACTCGATTTGACGGGCACGAATCAATTTTCTTTCCTCTGCGTGCCCACGGGAAAAAATTTCCTTTGCGCCATTTTGAAAACTTTGGCAAATTTCACCAAATATTTCCATGCCTCCGACTCCCACCACAATTGGACACGTGTCATCCTCTGGTTGGTCTGTGGGCCTTTGCAAATTTCTTTTCCTTGTCCTTAGCGAGGTTTGTGGGTAGGTTTTTACCTTTTCGCCCTTTACTATTTTGGCAAAAGCCAAAATTTACTCCACCCCTCCAACTCCCACCGAGTCTCATGGACACATGGCACACTACGATTTAATGTGGGGTTATGGGAAAAACTTTTCCTTTGTGCCATTTTTGATGACTTTTTCAACTTACCCCGTCGGTTTGATCTCTGCCGCCATGTGGTGCCTCCTTATTTAGCGCGGGCCTCAAGCCATTTCTTACCTTTGCGGGCCCACAGGAAATTTTTTTCTTTAGGCCCCACCCATTGCTTGGCAATTTTTCCAATTACCTCCGGTGACTCGCCATTCTGCCGCCACGTGGCACATTCCTATTGGTTGCGGACCTTCGAGAAATTTTCCCTCAAAACTTTGTTGAGCCATAACTTACAAAATACGAGGAGTTAGAAGGAAAATTTTACCTTTCTAGAAATGTGAGAAAATCATCTATTTGATGAAGTGATTTCAGAGATAATTTTGAGTGCTGAAAAAGTGGAAAAATTAGGTGAGGCACAAGGAAGGAAGGAATGAAAGAAAGTTAGTCTTATTTTGGATAACGAGTGTCCTCTGAAGAAAATTTTGACGACGATGATCTTCTTGACGAAGACCCCATTTCACCTTTACCAATTCCCACAGATCTTCACCCATTACCTACTTAGTGACCAAAATCTCCATCCCCACAACTCTTTGATCCACCCCGAGATTTGAGATTAACATGGTCATATAAGAGAGTTGGCCAAACCACCACCCAAATGCCAATGCGCCCTACTCATTTCACAAGGATCATATCCCCCACTAGGGTTTTGTCCCTCATGCCGCTATACCTTCCATGACACACCCTCTTCATCCACCTCCCCTTAGATTAACATGATCAACATTTCCACCCATGCTCAGAAAGAAAAGGGCAAGGAAAAGAAATTGGCCCATCAACCAACCCTGTACCCAACATACCATCCACACCCATACCCAAAGTCACCATTCGAGGTCCTACATATCCTATTTCTGATGGGAAATCCCCCATCAAAATGTCTTTATATGACCTCGTTCAAACCTCGAAGTCACATTGTCAAGCCCACATGGAGGTCCTTCGATCTATTGAAGTCTTACCAAACGACCCCACACCCATAGCCTCCATCATTACCCCTCACCATGTAGCCTCTCTCACTAATTCATCACCTTCCTCTACACCTCCATCTACTCACCAAGTGGCCACCCTCATCTTTTCAGATGAAGCGATCACTCACTTCGGTTAGACGACCCCGACCCCGCTCTTTTCATCTCCATTTTTATCAATAATATATGCATAAGACATGTTATGATTGATGGTGGTGCTATTATTAACATCATCTCATCCCATGCATATGACCAAATGTGGATACCTACCAACAACATGCATGATAACCTAGTTACGATGCACTCCTTCAATGATGCCATGACCTCTACCCTAGGTCTTTGTTGTTCTCCATGTCTGCGTGGGTCCCGTATTGTCTCCGAACTTTTCAATGTCCTAGAAGGGGAGTTGCAGTATAACTTGTTGATTAGATGACCTTGGATCCATGTCATTGGTTGTGTCCCTTCAAATTTGCATCACGCCTCAAATTTGAACACGAGGGACATAATTACACCATCCCTATTGACCCATCACCTTTCAAGATACCGTAACATGCTATATCGGCCCAATGATGTGCTTGTACCGGTCAAGGCATCTACCACTATCACTACTTCACCTTTACCTATAATCCCATCCACCAAAACTTCCACTACCTCTACTGCATCTAACCTTGCTATCCCCTTTGCTCGCTGTAGCCTCTCTCTTTGACACACCTATTTCCCCATCATCTAGTGATCCATCTATCCCCGCTACCCACATACTAACTACTGATCCCTTAGAAGGTGTTTTTCAATGCCTCACTCTGGGGGAATATCACCTATACAATATCGATACCTTCCTCACCCCACAAGAGTATGGGAATCTACGTCAACACCCTAGCTACGACATCTGCATTGGTGATGTTTTTCCTTATGGCCCTCCCCACCTTCACACCAATCTAACGTATGGGGACTTGATATTGCCACCTATAAACCCAAACCTCCATCCCAAGCCCAACAATTTTCATCTAACCTACACTCCCTCACTAATCACCACTTCACTCACACTTTCCTCCACATGCGCATGGAAAGGATTTGGCTTCATATTTTATGAACAAGGTCATCATCTTTGTCATTTCATGTACCTCTCGTAAACACAATGACCGTAGTGGCATTGGTTTTTATGCTCCACCCTCCAAGAAGGTTCACGTCGACCTCATCCAGGATGGGAAATCTTCCCCATCTCATTCACCCACATTACCATCTTCACCCACGGAGTCCATAGATCATGAATCTATTCCTCCCAATAAAAATTATAAACACCATTTCCCTAGGACCGTTGGCCTATCAACGTGATGGCGAAGCTCCCTCTTATATCCCATTAATGTATCGACATGATCAATGATGATATGCCTTCTATTAACATCATTCAATGTCGGGACGATGAGGCCATCTTCACCTACCTTAGTGAAGAATAATCTTATATTCATCGGTCGTTACACTCTAAAACACAAATCATGTTGAATAAATTGACCATCAAAATCAACATTAACACTCAGGAAGACCCACACATTCTAATGATCAGCCAATCCTTAGATGCTACTGAAAAGGAAGCCTTCTCCTCTTTCCTTTGGGACCATAGCAATGTGTTTTCCTAGTCTTATGCTGATATGCCCGGTATTGACCCAAAAATCATGGTCCACAATATTGTAACCATCCCTAATACTAAACCCATCAAACAAAAGCTGTAGAAAATACATCCTCACATTGCTCTTCTAGTCAAAGAAGAACTTCAACGCCTTCTCTCGGTTTCCTTCATTCTACCCATTGATTATCCCCAATGGATTTATAACATCATTCTTGTCACAAAGGTGACACGAGGGCTCCGCATTTGCATAGATTTTCGTAACCTCAACCTTACTGTCTCAAAGACAATTTTCCACTACCAGGCATTAATCAACTAGTTGATCTAACCATTGGCCATGAAATGTTATCACTCATGGACAGTTTCTCAAGCTACAATCAAATATTACTAGCTCTAGAGGATCAACACAAGACTTCCTTCATCACCCCTTGGGGGACCTTCTACTATTGAGTCATGTCTTTTGGCCTTAAAAAAATTGGTGCTACATATCAGCGAGCCATGACTTACATCATCCATGATATCTTGCATCGTATACTAGAAGATTACGTAGATCATCATCTGGCTAAATCTAAACATCAAACCGAACACTTGTCTATCCTTAAAGTCATCTTTGACCAACTCATCAAGTATTATGTGCATCTTCAATGAAAGAAGTGCGTCTTTGTGGTACTTTCCAGAAAAATCTTAGGTTTCATCGTTTATTTGTGGGGCATAGAAGTCGATCCTACTAAATTCAAGGCCATTTTTGAAATGCCTCTACCCACTAATTCCATTAACTTTGAATCCTACAAGGAAAGTTGCAATCTATTTGTCATTTTATCTCATAGCTTTCTGATTGTTGTCAACCATTCCATCATTTGCTCAAGAAAGACGTGTTCTTCAAATGGGATGATGAATGTCATAAATCCTTCAAAGCCTTAAAAAATACCTCCTTTAACCACCAGTGATCATTCCTCCTAAGGATGACCATCCCTTTTACTCATATATTTCCTCCACTAACCATTCTCTAGGTGTCATGCTTACTCATTGTGATGACCAAAACCAAGAGGAAGCAGTTTATTAAATAATCCATACCCTTCTACGGACTATGAAACTAGATATACCCATGCTGAAAAAATATACTTAGCCTTAGTTTTCGTTGCCACCAAACTCCACCATTACCTACTCAACCACAAAAACTTTGTCATTACTAATATTGACCCATTACACTATATACGCCAAACCCTATCAACATCAACGTGCTGCACATTGGCTTAATCTTCTTACCGACCTCGACCTCAAATTCATTCATTAAAATTCCATTAAGGTCTAGGCTATCACCTACCAACTAGCCGACACACGTATTTACAATGATTAACCATCTAACTTCAAATTCCCAGACGAGTCTATAGCTACCCTTTCCTTGGATGAACTTGTTTACCAAATGAGACTCTCCTTCGATGGCTCTAAGTGTCCTTTGTGGGGTGGGGCTGGTGTTATCCTCATTCCCCTTGAGGGTGAACCTATGCCTTTTTCTTTCAAGCTCAATTTTTATTGTACAAACAATATTGTGGAATACAAAGAACTCGTATTTGGTCTCCAGGCTGCATATGCCTTAGATGTTAAAAGAATTAATATATTTGGTGATTATCATTTGGTCATAAACAAACTCAATGGTCTATAGCAATGTTGTAATGAGATCCTTCAAAAGTATAAGTAGCATGTAGACATACTTTTGACCACCTTTGACTGTTATACACTTCAAACCACCCCACGTTCTACCAATAAGTTTACAGATACCATGGCCTTCTTGGTTTCTCAGATACTGCTTTTCCCACTAAATATAAAATCTTTTCACAATACAAAGGCTACAATCACCCTCTTATTTACCTCATGAGGTCTACTCTGTCAGAACCGTCGCCCCTGACCCACATGACCTTTGGTATAAGCAATATGCAGACTATCTTTCCCTTTCCATTTTACCATTGATCTCACTCGTAATGGATAATGAGCCTTTCTTAAAAGTGTCTCCCATTATGTTATCATGGGTGGTCTTCTTTACAAGCATGGCTTCAACAACATTCTCTTACGATGCCTTACGAGTTTTGAAATTCCCTACACCATTAAGGAAGTCCATGATGGAATTTGTGGAGGTCACTTTAGTGGTTTAGCCGTCACAAAATGCATCCTTTGCCTAGGCTATTATTGGCCAAACCTAAACCACAATTGTTGTGATTACGTCAAATGTTGTGTGAAATGCTAGCAACATGCTAATATCCATCACACACCTAGTCATGTCTTACAAGTCACACGAGACCTTTGACCTTTCTCTCAATGGTGTCTAGACCTTTTCGGTGAGATCAACCCCATTCTTCACATGCCACCAATGGATCATAACCTCTTGAATATTACACTAAATGGGTAGATCCCATTCCTCTCATTTCTAGAAAATATGAGAAAATATATGAATTCATCAACCATCACATCATTTGTCGTTTTGGTGTTCCTCACCTCCTTATCATTGATAAAGAAAACAATTAAAAAAAAAAACTCTATGCAAACTATGTGATACTTTTGGCATCCAACTTAGTTTCCCATCACCTTATTACCCATAAACCAATGGTCAAACTAAATTAACCAATAAAACCTTGAACAAAATTCTTATGAAGGTAGTCAATTCTTTGGGAAAGATTGGCTTATGCACATCCCTTTCACCTTGTGGGCTTATCATACTAGTATTTGTACTTCAATAGCTGCCACACCCTTTTCTATTTTCTACATTACCGAGGCTGTCTTACCTCTCGAAGTCCATATTCCATCTCTCTTCATCTCACTACTAGACATGCTCAATGACGATGAATTTTTCCAAGATCGTTTGGCACAACTTGACTTATTAGATGAACATCGTCTCAATGCTCTTGACCATCTCCAAATTTACCAAAAGTGTATCACATGTGCCTATGACAAACATGTTTGCAAACAAACCTCTCAAGTTGGCGACCTCGTCCTAGAATAAAATCAACATGTAACCAAAGAGGAGAAAAGTAAATGGGGAAAATTTTCTCCTAATTGGCTTGGACCCTATATCATTACCTATACCTATGGATCAAGTGATTATCATTTGTCTTCACTCGAAGGTAAACTTGAACCTGAGCCCCTTAACACCTTTCATCTTCGATAATTTTATTTTTGATATCGAGTCCTATATCACTTTCTATCAGGTGATCGCTCTTCCTTGAGCTTGTTCACCTTCCATATTACCCATTTTTGAGGATCCACGACTCAAAAAGAATCATGTGATTCCGTCACCTTTCAGCCCTATCTTCAATATGAGTACCACGGCTTTACTTGTAGCATGATTCTCATGGATACTTTTTGTCTTCTTCAATATGTAATCCCATGGTCATTCATCACTCGAATCCACCTCTTTCATAGTTAATTTTTGTGTGTTATGGTCTTGTCTTCTAAACAAGAACATAATCTTCCTCTATAGCCTTATCCATGACTTAAACATCCAAAAACAAAAGGGATACAACTCCTTGAGTCAAAATTCCAGCAAAAGATGACTCCCTCAAAAGGGACATCTCTTCACTCTAATTCCACCACTATAAATAGACTTCTCCCTTGAAGGACAACTATATAAAGTCATTACAAAATGTAATAACCATCCAAAATCTTCCCACATTGATCAAATTCATGAAGACCTCATAGAGATAATATACTCATCCCATATAGAATTCCTACATCGATCAGTCTATTAAAAAAACAAATGAAGCAAAGGATGAAATTTTCGTCATGGACTTTCCTATTCTTGATCCTGGGTCTCTTGTTCCGAAAGACACGTTGTCGTACACTAAGTTACACTCAATCGCCCATTCTCACCTCCTTGCCCTTTTTCCTAAATTACCACTTTACTCAAGGGACTTACCGTAAACGTGACATTTCATGATAATGTGACTTTCTTCACCTTTAGAATGGTCCATTATGCAATGCCTTTAGGGTCTTTTGTTCATAAGCCCCTCTTAGGTATGATCAACTCATTAGGGTTCTTATCAATTAAGTGGCTCTTTTACCACCTCTTACCATCCGCCTTCCTCATTATTTATTGATTATCCTATATAGGACTAGATCATCGAAACCTATATTTAATAACCACTCAATAATGCCTATGACTATAATCACCCATGCCTAAACGCCTATCAATCCATTCCTCTAATTCATCACAATCTTCCCTAGCTTAAGGGAGAACTACATTGGCCTGAGGTCCCTTTTTGCTGAGACTATATAGGCAGCACTCCGAGGGCATGGGGTCCTTGGAGGTCAGATTGGCCACTCTTTAGCTGAACCAATTCTCCCTTTCCCTTTCCTATTCACATTCTACCCTGGTTAGTTTCTATTTTATATCAATAGTTGGAAATTAAACCTAATAAGCATCTACTCATACACATTTTATTACATCATCAAATTATCCATTTATCATTTTCACATTTCCATTATGGCACAAATTTGGAAATTAAAAACCATACCAGTATATACATCAACATTTGTCTCTCATGTTACCAAAAACCTGGACATTAAATCAACCTAACTCAACCATGCCTACATCAACCTAACTCAACCATGCCTAAATCAACCTAACTCCATCATGCCTAAATCAACCTAACTCAACCATGCCTAAATCAACCTGACTCAACCATGCCTACATCAACTTGAATCCATTATGCCTAAACCGACCGACTCATGTCGTGCCTACACAACCTTGACTCTATGAGGCCTAATCCACTTGATTTCCACACTGTATATATAGCAATGAAAATTAAAACAAGTACACCATCCATACTATAAATACCATCATCTATAAATCGGAAAGTTTGTGTAAAAATACATGTGAACATAGATACAAATAATAATCACAATCTCTCAAAATATCTCATATACAACCTCACCATCTTGGCAAGTAGGCCAGTATACATATCAAAAATATGTCAAAAACATAGATACACTGATCATCAATGATGACTAATCATCACCCCACCTGATATCCATCCTTGTCTCATCAGTCTCCTTTGTCTCCCCAAGTGGGGTGCCCTGCCAACCTCTCTCCACCTCACCCGATATTTCCTTTGATGGCCCCTCACCTAGAGTTGGCCTCCAGTGCACTAGTAGTCTCACCCTAACCCTATCCTGGGGCTCGCCAACCCCTTGTACTCTCTACATTGTGGTTACGCAACTGGTCCTCTCACTCGAGGCTTGTTATGCTCTATACTCCCTATATGATAGAAAATCTATCCCTACTGACCATCAAAATATTTTGATAATACGACCTCACCTAAGGCATCTCTTAACTGCATGCATACGATAGTGATGCTATCTGTGGTGGAGCCATTAGCCTCGGCCCCTGTGCCTATCTCTCAGGACCCTGTCCCATTGGTACCTATAAAGAGGGACCCTGTCCATGTTCTGTCATGAGGGCAGCATCATCGGCACTGTAGGGATGCCAATTGTACCCCATCCCCATCCCCAACCTATGTGGGTGCCTATCCCTGCACTACCTAGGCCTGTAGAGTGGCCACCTATGTTTATAACGTGGCCACTTGTGCCTCTAATCCTGTCAACTACTCCTACACTATCCCAAATTATGTAACCAAGGTAGCCACCTTGCCCTTGTAGGGTATCCCTACGAACAATGATTTTCGTTAAATCCAGTTTCCCTAGCCTAAGTGGTACGGCTCGTAGCCATGTTTCCCACCACTTCTTGTACCCATTCATAACTCCAACATCATCAATCTATTGGTCAGCCACATGCTCCTCCTACCTTTTCGGCATGGTCAGTTGTGGTAGAGGCATAAGCCTCTCCACGTCATCCCTCCTATCTTGTGGGGAATAGTGGAGGTACATCCTCTAGCAACCCAAACTTCCATCTAAACCTCGTCAATGGGTATCATCTAGTGCTCTTCTACCACAGCGCCCCTCTATGCATCGAAGTAACTATAGTCTGTCTAGCTCATCGGCCATATTCCTATATGATGGAAACCCCACATATGGCCTCCAAATGATGTCCATGTCGAAAACCCCTCTAATATCTTCCTGGGGAGTGGGCTGGATCATGTGTATCCTCGCCCTAGGTGCACTCCCGCCAACCGGCACCCATTGCCTATAACTAACTCGGAGCACACCTAGCTCAAATGCATCCAGCCAGGGCAACCCAATTATACAAACACACACGATGTGCTCATATGCCCAATAGTGAAGAAGAAATGTGTAGCATAAGTTGAACCTTTGTAGTCTCCCGTAGGCCCATAGCTCCTTGTATAGTTGTACCAATTACTAAGGTTCCTAGGCGAAGCGGGTCCTATTCTCCATTGTATCATGCAAGACCCCATTGGTGCTCATGAGAATCTCCACCCTTTGCATTTGGCAGTGTGAAATAACACACTACCTCCATAATCAAAACAACTAGCCTCATCTCCTTTGGATAAGCCGTGTACGTCTTGTCATAGCTCGGGATGGTGCTTAGAAACCTCATCTCCTCCATCCTCTCCCCGAATACTATCATCATCATCCCTCTACTTCCTCGGAAGAAATAGAATATGCTTGTGCCCCTACTACTATCGGCATGCTATAGAATCTTGTAGATGTCCTCCAAAGTCACGGTCATCTCACCATCAAGCCAAATGGAATGTGTTGGTTACAGAATCCTATCTATCGATGAGAGAAATTATCAAACTCGGATCACAAGATATACACCTATAACACCAAATCCCAATCAAACACACCTCGAGTCATGTGCCCCCACTCCTCATCAGTCACATCTCCCCAAACAACTAGTAATAAAGGTGTTCCCCTATTCCACATTTATGGCCGATCCCTTTCTTGCATCCAACCAAACATACTATTGTCGAAACCCCCATACCCAAACACACTCCTTACCTAATAAACCTCGTTTCCAACCCTCATTACTTATTCCACCCACCTTACATATCACCCCTTTGCTAGACCAATCTATTTATGCTATTTATACTTATTCCCCTATTTTCCTCTCATGAAACCTACCTTTACACCTCCCGACATATCCTTACTTCTTACCTTTTCTCTCTATTGACCCATGTTCCCAATAATATGGTGACACCGGTCTGGTCACGGTGACCATCATCGGTCACACATAACTAGCATCAGTCACCTACTACTTGATCGATGCCGACGAAATACCACCGACGCGTTGTCAACCCTTGATCAACGCGTCGGTCACATCCTCAAAGGTGAATACATTAAAACCCCTATCTTCCATTTTTTAAAAATCTAACCTATACATCTACTCTATCCTACCCAAAGCTAACCTAAAAACTCTCCTTGCCCCTATCTACCACACCTAGATCTTCCGTCCTCCCTCATTGCCTCCATTTTCATCCCAAATTTCAAATTCTCTACCCTACCCAAACCCCTCGACCCATGTTCCCCTCTACATATAACCAAAACAACAAAGAGATTATATCTTACCTCATCTCAACACTTCCTCCAAGGTGGAATGTCTTGTCACTATCTTTGGTGGTCCACCCAAACCCTCTCTTGCCTCTACCATTTCCAAATCAACCTCCAACCTCTCTACCAATCCCCTCACTTCACCCGATCTCATGGACCCATCTACCTGGCCCGTCTAACCAACCTGATCTCTCCACCTTAGCTCGGTATAGCCCCATGTACTTTCCTCTTGACATGACATAAAAGTCTCGTGCTCTTGTCATTTTCACAAAATAAAAATGTACAAATGAATCCAGTATTATATGGATTTTTCTCTTTTATATACCCACACCGACCTGACCAGCATCGTTATACCTAGACCGACATTGGTCATGTGCCCTAAAACCCCATAGTCAGTTATACTTAAACCAACATCGGTCATGTCCCCTAATAAACCATGGTCGGTTTCCTCCACCATCACCGATTCAAGTATGACCAGCATCGGTTACCTATCATACTCCTGTCAATACCCTTTCCCCATTTCGACCAAAATTTACCCTTCCCCACCACCGTTTGATCTTACCCACCCTTATCACAACTAACCTCCAAGCTGTATTACATATGCCTGTCTTTAATTACATTTATGGACTTGTTATTTTATCAATACCTCAGCCCTACCCGTACGTGTCGTGACCTAGCTTTCTTTGGACTCGGAACATTGTTAGTGACCTATGAACTCATGTGCTCACTATACCTTGTGACACTGTTACCCGTGTTGTTTGACCTAATGACCTTACCTTGCCTATTGTCATGTTGTTTATCCTGACCTAACCTTTGGTGTACCAAAAATACCTAAACATTCCTACACCTGACCTACGTTGTGTTTCCACACCATATCCTATGCCTTGGATACCGGAATCACTTCAACCTTGTTCGGATAAACCTAACGACCTTGGATGATGTATAGTTTGCAATCTCTTCAACCTAGAGCCATGTCACAATTTATAATGTGTGTGTGCATTTAAGCTGTCACTACCTCTCGTCACCGACGCATTTACTTTTTACCTATTTTTGACCTCTACCCTTTCCCACAGTTACCCACATCTACGCTCCTTTTCACCACATCCACCTTTTATCAAACCACTCACCACTTCCATCTTCCACCTCACCAGTTCTTGGTTTGAGGGGGATCACCTTCACCCACACATGGGGCACCCACTTCTTATTTTTCAGCATCGCTTACCAATACAAGCTACGTGACAAAAAGGGGCAAATGTAGACACCTAAATTTGGTTACATTCCCCTTAGCCCCTGATCGGATAACCAAATTAAACATGGTTACCTAACCACGACCCCTTTCACCCCACATTATATTAATTTAATTAATTAAATTAAATTAATCCTCAACCTTACAACTTTCATTATTTAATTACCTTAATTGACCTAATTTCCACCTCACCTAGACACCTCATCAAGCCACCTCACCCTAGACCTATTCTTGGCATGTTTCCATAACTAAAAATAACTAATTCTTACTTGCCTTGATGAGATAATATTTGGTCTAACCCTAAAATCAATGCCTGAGATTTCTCTAACCACATTCCTGCTCATTAGAAGGGAAGCTTCCGTTATGATCCGCGACAACAAACCATCTTGGCCCAAGAAATAAGAAAGACCTGCCCATTTTAGTAAACCTAGGGAATCTCACCTTAACCGAAACCGGTTAGACCTAAACCGACGCTGGTCAAGATGGAACCATCATCAGTTACCATTTATTCACCTTAGCAACCTTGTTTGACAAGTTGGCAGATTTTGAGAGCAAGAGAGGAGAAAGGAGTTGCATACAAGCAGAACCTAAGTCTTTTCATGCACCCATACACCCATAGCTAGCACCAGGAAAAATCTAGAAGCATTGTACTCACGAAAGAATTCCAGAATTCATTACTACGGTACCAAATACCACCCTTCTGATCAAATACCATTACCATTCAGCCATCCAGTCTGCATCACAGTAAGTATATTCTTAATCAGCATTGTTATTTTAGTTAGTAGCTTTTTGTTACTCCTGTTATTAATCTACACTTTACATGCCCATTCTTCTATTGCTTACTAACCTATAACCTAACCATTTCCTTACCCACACCACAAAATCAGCCATCCTCACTGCTTTGTGCATCTCTGAATACACTTGAGACTTCTATAAACCTCCTTATCCACCCTACCATCTATATTGAATTCTGATCAAACCTTGTAATTAGATCTCCTTGAGTTTTATATACCCTAACCTTACCGATGGCGGTTACCCATAACCATCGTTAGTTACGCAAAACCATCACTTTGGTCATACTAGATCAATGTCGTATCTATGTTTTATACCCTGCCCAAGAATAGAGCCAAACAACCTCCTACCAATTGACCTAAAAAAACCCATCATATCGGACTCCTTGACCGGTCCCATTACCTTGACGATTTACCTCATCCTTTAGATCTAACTATAGCCTAGACTATTGTGATTAGATTTTCTTAGTGTACTTGAATGAGATACCTAAATCATATCAACTACAATAAGACTTTACTTATTTCTCTCACTAATTTGTTTTAAACAGTGGATTGACAACCATCTAGGAAGTATCACACTTCCCAGAACTAGCATACACTAGGTAGTCCCTTTGTCATAAATCATTTAACTTCTATTTAGTGGTCTTGTTTTCTATTATAGGTAGTTACTCCTAGCAAAAAGGAAGCTCTCGTAATCAGCACCTTTGGATCGAGAAATCGGAATGCATGCAACATGACCATCAACCAACCCATTTTAAGGTATTCCTCTAGCCCATAACCCTATTTGTTTCGTCATTCAAAAACGTAAAGAAAACGGTAAAACACCTGCATACTTAGTTCTACTCGTAATTTTCTTTCATCTTAGATGTCTTTTCCCATAGTCGGTCTAGAAGCTTCTTGATGTCACATCTTTCCCATAAAACCTCTCTGGTAGAAAAATCATTCTAAACATTTTTACCTAGATTGCTTGTTCACTTATCTCATCCTTCGAGTGTTGAGCCCTAATATCTTACTAGTTGCATGGGGTTAAGGCTAGGGAAATTTCTTCCTCCCAAAATCACAACTCAAAATATTATATAAGAAAAATGATATAAGTCAAATCAAATAAATGCAAAAATGATTTCATTTCAAAATAAAAACTACACTTCTTTTTCCTACCAACTTTTGGTGATGAGCCCACACTTCTCCTTTGGTAGCATAAGGTTGGGAAAGGAGGGAGGTGCCCTTACTCACCTATTCCTTGTGTAGACACCTGTAGTTTGATCAAAGCACTATTATTCTTAATATTGCACTAATTATTCTACTCCTCAAAAATGACGGCACCTCATCAATTAAGCATATATAACTCTCCTTTTAAGACATCCTTTTGGTCGTATTCCTCTTATAATTGACTAATCAGGCTAATATAGCCTCGTATTAGCTAAACCCTCTTCTAATCTCCTTCTAAACAGTTTCTACCAATTTCCTAGGCTAAAATCCATTTCATGGGATTGACGGACCCCTCTCAACTCTCTCAAACTCATAATTCCTCACTAATCATGATTAATTAGTCTAAACTTAGATTAACTAGCCTAAGGCATGTTTAATCTCTTCTAAACCATAAAATTAATTTTTTCTTATTCATTTGTCTCACATGCACCAAAATTCTTCCATTCTTGGAAATGGAAAACTATAAATAACCCACTACCCCAAGTCATTTTCTAAGAACACTTCCTCCTTTCTAACATAAACTATAGTATTTTGTTTAGGATTTAGAGCTTCTTTTCATTTGTTTATTGAGTTATTTGCTTTGTTATTGCACTACACACTCAAGCTTTGAGTAAATGGGAAGAACCATATTTGTAGCCATTAATGGTGAGCTCCCATTCTCATAATCACAAACTGATTTCTTAGAATCTTTATTAGGTTCATTTACAAAGCTTTCAAGAATAGAGGATAACTAGACATGTTAGGTTTGTTTGTTTACTTCAAGATTAATGCATGCAAAGTAATGAATCCTTGCTTATTTCTTATCATGATGGTCCATTGATTTGTTTGTTTAAAGCTTTGGGGTTTCTTAAGTGTTCTTACCCCATTTTCATAGCTTTTAAACTTTTCCTTGTTCACATTTGGCACGCCCAGTGGGACTTACTCCATAGTCCTTTAGAAGTAGTTTTTGAGATTTTCATTTCCATATCTAACCATTTTAATGAGTTTTAGGGTTAAATAGTTTGTTTTCTAACATATTTTTAACTTTTGGTGGGTGAAATCTCCCTTTTGCATGATTATTTAATGTGTTCAAGCTAAAAATAGGTTTTAATGGAAAAAAACTAACCTATTTACTTTTTTTAAAAAAATCATTTCCATGGTTTTTTATGGTTTTGCAGGGGTATGCATAGGCGTCTTGAACCGGTGTGTATCTTTCACCATGGGTGCACACCCATCATCTGGTCATGTACCCATTTGCTTACATTTTTGATATCGACTCTTTTACAAAGGCGTGCGTACTTATCCTTATCAACATGTAGGTGCCAACTTGCATGCACACCTACCTCTCGGGATGCATAGGTGTTATTCAAATACTTTGTTGACCTCATATTTTACCCTACACGTGTACCAAAATTTTTAGGTGCATATTCACTAAACCCCATGTGCACATGTTATTCTTCCCACGTATGCGAAAAACCACATTGTCTATTTTTATAACCGCGTGTATCCCCCATTAGAGTGTGTACCCATCGATAGGCATGCATACCCATCATTCTAGGTGTGCAGGTGTCACTTTCGTCAAACATAAAAAATTTATTGTAGGTTATAGAGTCAAATTTCTAGGTTTTTTCTAATAATTTGTAGGTTTCTAACAGTGGTTTGAAAGTTCTTTTGATATTATTTTTAGCCTAACTTAGTTAAGTGTTTGCATTTTTGTTTGTAGGGGTCTTTTGAAATGTGTATGCTCTTCCCTCACACCTTTTAGGTGATCTTGGGAACCAAAAATATTTCAAAAACCTTCTCTTTGCTTTCCAAACACTTCAATTTAAGTCTTATAAAGGATTAAATTTCAAAATTTGGCTAAAAATGGTTTCTTTTTCACAAATTGCTTAAGTATTTTCATTTCTTGCCATGTTCGAGTAGGATAGCTTGTTTTGTATTCTCTTTCCTTGTGTCTTAAGATGATCTAGGAAATCAAAAACAACATCTTATCCTTTTTATATGATGTTATTATAAAATTAATAATCTTGGTGTAGGACCAAAATAAAGTGTCAAAGAATCGGAGGCTAATAAAATACTAACATGTTTGATAAAGTTACCAAATAGTGTGCAAAGAACACCACATTAATTCTAAAAAGATTTAAAAACACACCACATTCAACACATTATATATAAGTTCGGAAAATGGTACGCCCATATCACTGCTAAACTAGAACGTAGCCCCTTTGGCATAACACCTTAAGCTACAAAAATGGGGGTGGTTCTAGGATCCCTAAAGTATTCCATCACTAAGTAACCTCGTGGAAAAAATAGGAAGTTCTTCGTACACCCACTTGACTAGATTTTACATTATGAGTTTGAGTTAAAGTTATCCGTATAGAAAACCTAGTGAGAATATGTGTGAATGCATTCATTTCTCATCGTGTTTGAAGGGGGTAAAGTAAAGCCGAGATACTCCTTGGGAAACCTTGGAAAATTGAGCTCACAATAGATAAACTTGTGACACCTAGTTGAGAAAACTACCTAGGAAGCCATATCTTCTTAGAGCCCACTTTTCTAGTCCAAACCATCGTGTCTTGTCAAGCTCTCACGAAGTGAAAAATTATTTGGAGTCAAAACCTTATTTTTGAACAAGGAAAAGAGTCCACTTAAGTTGAAACTAAGTTTCACTCATCACGAGATTTATGACGTATTACTTAGCTTAGTTTATTTCTCACCTTAGGATGAGGTGAAACTTTGACCAAGTAACACTTAGTTCATTTCCATCCCATATTATCTATACCTTTTCATTCTTGTTGCTAATTTAGGACAAGGGAAGTCATCTCTTGGAAATGTTATCATAGATTTTGTTCACCACATTTTTGTTCGTTTATGCTCATCCATGTTTGTGGTTGAGTTGTTAAATGTATAAAGTGTGTGGGTACATTCTTACATATTTGATAGCCACTTGATCTTGATTTCAAAGATCATCTTCATAGCTAGGTTTGGTTTCATCATTATTTCCCTTTGAGTTGTTATTTTCCCGCATTCTAGCCATATAATTATGACACTTACACCTTGTTTTCATTTATGAGAACTTGGTATAAGTTTCTATATTGTATCATTACACTGCTTGCACAATTAATAACTTCTTTCTATACTTGCACTTAGTTTTGATCCCAACATTGTTTAAGTTTTTGAAAGTGTTGATATTGCATTGTTTATGTCACAATAGCATCATCTCGATACTAATACCTCACTTATTTTGATCTTGGTTAACGTGTCGAGGTAGTGTTGTTACACTATTCACATTTGCAACTTCCATTGTCAAAAACTTATATTTTTTCACATTGAAGATGTTCATAGTATATCTTGTGGAGAGATTGCATCAATACAACTTTAGTGCTTAGGTCTTGTTTATTATTTAAACTCAACCTAAGTGGTGATAGGGTATTGTCACTATCTTTTTGCACCTATCTTTGGAACTATAACTTAGGGTATAGTGTTCTATAAACGATTTGAGTGATTTGACTGATTTTCTAGTGGGTTTGCATAATTGTTCCTAGTATAAATTACATATTATTGTACTTAGGATACTTGAAACATTGAGACTCTAAAACAACTCACACCATGTACACCTAGGTTTATTACAACTTAGATACACTTAGACAAAACCTAGTGTCACATAGACTAGTGATGCCAAGAATCACAAAAATGGTGTCTAAACGAGATGAACATGACTTAGAGGTAAATCATTTTAGTTCAACATACCCATTCAATGGTAATAACTTATCACCCCTCTTTTCATAGGTTAAAGACATTAAACCATTAGTTGACCATAGTGGAGAGGATTCTGATTCATCTGAAGACCAACACAAACTAGATTTAGCTCATTTTGATGAGATCCTATATTAAAATAGAGACCAAATACTCACAAGAGTCCTCAAATTAGGATTTAAACTACCACAAGAGCATGAAACAATAATTAAAACCATCAAACACAAATTGGAAGATCCACTACAACCTTCCCTCATTGACATGGACAATCCTTTCAATGTAGGGTATACTTCCACTTTAGGTGTGCATAAAAAAACATTGAAATTGAACCATAAAAACTAACGGATGATTTAAGAAGACCTTACTTTAAGGATTCTCATAAATTCAAAATCTAAAATTATCACAAAGACTCACCTCCTCCTAGATTTTGTGAAGATGATCCATTAATTGAATAAGATATCATACAGACAAATATTAAAACTCAGTCAAAAACTAGCAACCTTAAGTTCCTCAAGCAAGAATACGCATAAGGCTCAACTCGACTAAATCTCGTGAATTTCACATCGACCCATATGATGAGACAACATTCAAAGTTGATAAAGTGAATATACCACTATCCCCACAAGATTTAAACTCATCACACAAGAGTTTGAGTTAATGAAAAAAACACTTACGACTTTACAAGAGAGTAATGTAGGAAACATCATAACATATCTATATGAAGAGTTATGTCCTACCCCTTTGATAAATACATGTTACAAAAACCATTCCAAAACACTTTGATATCCCTAAATTTGACAAATATAAAAGCAAAGGTGATCCTCATGATCTTGTCAAATACTTCTACATGGATTTCAGAAATTCACTTACAACGATAACTTTTTGATATGTTTGTTTCCTTATAGCCTAGGAGCATAAGTGTTGGAATTAATTTTTAGTATACCTAAAGGATCAATCACAACGTGTCTTGCACTAGCTGAAAATTTTGTGCAATATTCCTCTTTCAATATGGAGAATGAAATTACCATGAATGACCTCTGCTAACACTAAAAAAAACCAATGAAACCTTTGTGGAATTCTTACAACGATGGTGTGGATTGGAAATTCATTTCCCTACTTCCCTTCTAGAAAAACAAATGGTAAGTATATTCATCCCCAACTTGAACCTAAAAATATCCTTCCACTTATAGATGCACTGTGGCACTAAATTCAAAGAAGTTATAGAGAAAGGTAGTCAAATTGAGAAGTCTCTCATTGCAAAAGGGACACTCAAACCCATTTTGAAGGAAGACATGAGACAAAACCCATGGACAAACAAAAGTTATTTAATAAGAACAAGCATGTCATTGGAGATGGCATCATAGACTTCAAGAGAGTCCAGGATGTATAGAGTGGTCCGCTATTAAAATTTTGCAAAGACCTCATCTAAAAGCACCTTCAAAACGTACATTTACACCTCTAACTGAATCATTTTCCACTATACTTAAATAGTTAGACACTATAAATATGGTGCAATACCCAACTACAATGGTACCATACCCAGATGATGCACCTAATCCAGGTTGGTTTAAAGAGCATGAATACTATGATTTTCATTGTGTCAAATGACATAAGGTGATAGATGTCCGAGGTTGCAGAATTTTATACTAGACCTTATGAAGAAGGTAAGATTGCGTAGATTCACCATCTAACTCATGATAAATGCCTAACCATTAGATGGGTATATTCAAATAACCCTTTCCCAAGCATGAGGATAAAAATAACAAGACTCCAGATCATGCACGAGCCTCTAATGACTATAGAGGTTCTAACTACGTCTATCCAAAAAATGATAATCTATTTTATTCCCTTATAGGTTGTGTCTATTCATCTGATGAATAAGTTCATACCATTAGGATCTTAGGAGATAGGTGTGTTGTAGGCATGTGATGTTCTTGTTTGGTAATACCAAATCCTCTGTTTGTTCCTCAGGAAGGCCAATATAACTTGATAGAACAACTAGAGAAATCCCTAGCTAGAATTTCTATTCTAGCTCTCCTCAAGATTTCTACTACTCATAAGAATATATTGTATAAAACACTTCATAGTTCAAGGGTATCCATAGATGTAGATCCCACACACCTTTAAGTGATGGTTTCTAACCTTAATTCCAATTATCATATCTCCTTTGATCGAAATGCAATCTCGCGCAATAACCTTGAGCATAACTTACCCTTATACATAGAGGTTGTTGTTACTCATCGTAAAATCAAAAGAGTGCTTATGGATGGTGGGTCTAGTCTTAAATATTTTCACATTGAAGCTAGTTAAGAAGCAAGGCCATTCAAAAGCAAATATGGGTGCTAAAACTATACCATCACGACCTATAATAATGAGCAAGAAACCATGGGAACTATAGTGATTCTCGATGGACGTAGGACCTACATATCATGATATGTCGTTCCATGTCCTTGACTTAGATCTTCCTTATAACATGCTCTAGGACACCCATGGATTCATTCCATATTGGAAATTCCCTCTACCTTTCATCAATGCATCAAATTGTGCCATGGGGGATAGACGATCACCATTCGGGTGATCCAGAACCATTCATGCATTATAGAGCATTGCACAGTTTTTCTCATGCAACATATGAGTGTCCTTTAGTGGATATTGTTGTCCCATTGTAAAAAAAATATCTAAGAGAATGTATAGATCAAATGCACTCACTCTTTGTAATAAAAAATTTCCTACGTTGGTTAACCCCTTCACATTATGGGAGGAACTTTTGGAAAGTATGGTCCAAATGATCAATTCACTCTTCAACAATCCTTGTTAATATCAGACCTCTCGGTGTCACCCAAGACACATGGTAAGCCATATTTTCAATTCAAGAGAACTCGAGATATATGCCCTAAAACATTTGAGAGGTTTATTCCTAGTGGTCTCTTATTCGAAGAGAAGATGTTAGATACACACACACAAGATGGAGACTGAAGGCATGATGGAATCATGTCATCAAGCCCCACAATATGTTAAAGGCTACCACATGATGTATATCATGGGCTATAATGGATTTGGATGTGGCCTAAATGCACAAGGAAGGATAGAACCCATTCCTATTCCTCAATTTAAATTAAATAAATATGGCCTTGGTATCAGACCTCATGATGATCTACCTTCCAAGATGGACGTTACCTCTTATGAACATAAGGATGGCTCATCTCATTCAGACAGTGATGTAGACTCGTGGTGTAGCCTATACAAGGACCTTTCCTGCACTAACCTATTTCCAAATTTGTATATCTTCACCTTATCCAGATCGATCCCAACCAAGTGTCAAGTTACCCTAGTATATCCCAAACTCATAGATTGGGATCAACAACTTCACGTGCTAATTGAATTCTTTGAGAATGATGAGGCATTTTCAGAATTCATGGGACTTAGGGATACTATTCCAAATGGGGATCACAACAAAAGGTTTCTTTATCAAATTCGATATTTGTGTGTACTTTGGAGAATAAGAAGAGATGTGTGGAGGCTTGAATAAAAATATCGTAAGCATGGGAAAAATTACCTCAAAAAATCCTTGCGGGAAAAAAATGCATGATTCTCATAGTGAAAACCTCTTTAAGGTGCTAGTGGACAAACAAGCTAAAGAAACTATGGAAAAAGGGGAATAACCATTCAAAAATAATGATACCTAAGAACCACCTATGGAGGTTGATCTTACTCTTCCCCTTGATCCTACCTAGATGGAAGATGAGTCTAAAATACTCGTTGAAGAAATAATTAGTGTTAATATTAGTTCAAAAGAAGAGCCTATAATGATCAATTGGGAGCTTCACTCAAACATAGAACAAAATTTTTCATGGCATTATTTGAGAATATATAGATGTATTTTCATGTTCATACATAGATATGCCCAGTTTGGACCCAGAATTGGTCATGCATAACCTTGTTGTGAACCTAAACGCCAAACCCATCAAACAAAAGTTAAGAAATATGCATCCAAAAATTACACTTTGCTCATTAAAGAAGAACTGGAAAAACTATTAGCAATAGATTTTATCAAACCCATCGATTATTAAAATTGGATATCCAATATAGTCCTAGTTCAAAATAAGTTGGTCGATATTAGAATATGCAACAAATTCCATGGCATCAACAAATCATGTCCCAAAGATGACTTCCCTTTACCTAACATTGACATGATCATCGACTCAACTATCGATTATGAAATGTTATCCTTAATGGATGGTTTTTTAAGTTATAACCAAATTAGGATTGCAGAGGAAGATCAACACAAGACTACTTTCATCACCCCTTGGGGGACATTTTTGCTATAAGGTCATGCCTTTTGGACTCAATAATTTTGGGGCTACATATCAACGTGTAATGATGGTCATCTTCCATGACATGATGAATGACATCAAGGAGGATTACGTTGATGATATCTTAGAAAAATCTAAAACTAGAGGTGAGCACCCTGGAAATTTGAGATGAATCTTCCAACATCTCCAAGATTATAAGGTTTTTTTGAATCCTAGAAAGTGCATCTTCGATGTATTATCATGAAATGCCCTAGGCTTCATTGTTTCACAGAGAGGGATAGAAGTAAATCCCACTAAATTTTTGGCTATCATAGAGATGCCTCCACCAACGAACCTAAAACAACTATTGAAGTCTATAAGGAAAATCTAGGCAATCCACTGATTTATTTCACAACTTACGGATAAGTGCCATCCTTTTATGCATCTACTAAAAAAAGATGTTACCTTTAACTAGGGAACAAATTTTTAGAAGGAATTTGAATTACTTAAGCAATATCTAATTAACCCACCTGTTCTCATACCGCCTACCCCAAGAAAACCCCTCCTACTATTGTATATTTTAGCCACTCAATTTTCTATTGGTGCACTGCTTTCCCAATACGACCTTGGCCACAAAGAAAGGGTGGTTTATTACCTCAGTCGCACCTTAATTTCCTATGAGCTGAATTATCCACATATTGAAAAGGCATGCCTAGCAGTAGTCTTTACTTTCCAGAAACTTCACCATTACCTCCTTAACAACAAAACCAAGTTAATATCCAAATTTGACCCTCTCAAAGTACCTCTTATCCAAACCCACCCTTACAAGACAAATGGATAATTGGATCATTATCCTTAGTGAATTTGACATTGAGTTCATTAACTAGAAGTCTATGAAAGGATAGGTATTGGCAGATCAGTTAGCTGAAGCTCCCCTACTAGGAATGGAACCATTGTGTTTGGATCTTCCAGATTCATCTATGATGTATATCAAGGATTCATTGTGTGGAAAGTCCACTTTGATGGTTCATTCACATTTCATGGATCAAAGGAAGGAGTGGTACTCATCACTCCCATATGAGAAGTTATTCCATGAGCATTCCATTTGGGATTCCCTTGTACAAATAACATTGTAGAGTATGAGGCACTCATTTTTGGCCTTAAGTTAGCTATCACCTAGAATATCGATAGCTACGAGTCATTGGTGACTCCCAACTAATCATTAAACAAGTTAATGATGAATATAAGGTCAAAGATGAAAATCTTGTTCCATACAAGAAACTAGTGGAAACTTTGAAATAATACTTTGTATAGATTGTCTTTGAATAAATACCAAGATCACACAATATATCAATCGGTGGATGCAATGGCTATAATAGGATCTCTACTACGCATTCCACCTCAGGAAAATAAAATGTCATTCTTTATGGAGCACTTACAAGTGCCCGCATATGACATGCCGGAATCTTATTTGGCATGTGAAGTTGTTGGTCCATTCTCACCCTGGTACAAATCCATATTTAATTATCTACAAGATGGCCCATTTCCCTTAACATCATCCATACCAAGTAAAAAACCCTTGTCCTTCATATAGCTCGTTATACCCTCATAGGAGGAACCCTATATCATTGTGGCTATGATGGGAATCTACTACATTGTTTGAATGTTACCGAGTCAATCCACTATTAAAGAAGTGCATGGTGGTATTTGTGGAGCACATACTAGTGGCATGGTCCTAGCTAATAAACTCTTGAGAGTAGGCTATTATTGGCCTACCATGGAAGAAGATTGTTGCAACTTCATCAAGAAGTGTGAAATATCAAAAATATGGTAACTTGATACATGTGCCAGCACAAGATTTGTAGCCCATCACAACCCCTTGGTCATTTTCTAAATGGGGACTTGATCTCATAGGGAAGCTCACTCCTACTTCCTCAGATGGCCATACCCACATTATCACCACCACCGAGTAATTCACTAAATGGGTAGATGTTGTGCCTCTCACTTACGTAACTGGTGCACAAATATCTAAATTCATAATGAATCATCTCATCTACCATTATGGCATCCCCTCTACCATTATCATGAGATAATGGTAAATATTTCAAGAATAAGATGGTAAAAGTATTGTGTCAATGCTTTTAAATAACTCAAGTGGTCCACCCCCTATTACCCTCAAGGTAATGGAAAAGAAGAGGCCACCAAATAAAACCCTTGTTCGAATCATAAAGAAAATGGTTAGTAAGACTAGTGGTAATTGGCACTTAAAAATCCATCCACCCTCTGGGCCTATCAAACCTCCATTCACACCCCTACTAGTTCTATTCCATATTCATTAGTCTATAGAACTGAAACCATCATACCCTTGGAAATTGATCTTCCCTCCTTGAGAATCTCTCTTAGGACTATCTAGATAACGATGAAGACTATAGGGTTGCTCAACTGGTAGAGTTAGAGATATTGGATGAAAAGTGTATGAGAGCACTCAATCACTTGAAGGTTTATAGAATTAGGTATCATAGGGATACAATAAATGGATCATACCTCATGATTTTGACGTAGGTGATCTCATGTTGAAAGAGAACTAGAAAAACATTGTTAAAGAAGAGAAAAGAAAGGAAAGTTTGAAGCCAACTGGTTAGGGCCATATGTTGTGGTCACTAAGTATGGTTCAGGGGCATACAAGTTAGCTCACTCAGATGGTGAGGAATTAAAGTAACTGATGAACAAAATGCATCTCAAGTGCTTCAATATCTTGAATAAGAAATTCCTTGGAAAAGAAAGAAAAAACAAGAAAAAAAATTAAAAAAATCAAGAAAAAATAAAAAAAAAGTCATCCAGTGTGAAAACCATACAATTGTGGCACATGGGAAAGTCCTTGAATGAAAAACTAGTTTGGAGATTTTTGTTCACATTTCACATTTAGATGGGAAACTCTTGCTTCTATCTAGGATTAGTTTCCCTATTAGGTCTAGGAATCCTATTGAACCTATCTTTGCAAGCCCATGATTTGGCTCATCTGTTCTTGTTTCTACATGAAGGAATTACCTTTGTATATTCCCATTTAACTCAGGGGCAAACCTTCACATCTAAAAATTCTTGAACATACACGTGTGGAATTATACCTTTGTATATTCCCATCTCATGTTGGGGGCATCCACACTTCTTTTCACTATACATTGCTTTCAAAACAGACCTTAGAAAATCACAAAAACATTCACAAAATGTTACAAAACCAAAACATTCAGAAAACTCCCTCCTAGGGATGGCGCTACACAAACAAAATCACATTGTCTTGAGGAAACCTTGAAAACATTGTGAATAGTAGCCTTGAAAATTTATCTTTCAAGATAACACCAAAAAAATATAAAATATATCAATGTTGTCCCACAAAAACAGAGTAGTAGTTTGATTACTTTTAGTTGTCGGTTTGTAGAGTGTTGGTTACATTTTATTTCCATGTTGTATGCGTTGAATTGAATTCATTTTCTTAGGTTGAGTATTACTTAACTATTGCATTTAGTTCATTTTATCTTGCATACTTGTTTATAATTGTAGTATGTTCATTAGATTTGTTTCCATTGCATTGTGTTGTATGTTTAAATTAAGTTCAAATTGCTTACTTAAGTTGAGTTTTACTTAACTATTGCATTGAATTCATTTTGCATACTTGTGAATATTTGTCTTGTGTTCATTTTTGGTTAGGTTGTGTTTGTAAATTGATTGTACAATTTTTTTCATCATTATCATCATAACATATGTCACATCTATCATCTATCATATCATCACATCTAACATCATCTATAAATCATATATCAATAAAATGCTAAGTTTTACATCAAACATGTATACTAAGTTAATCATCACATACCATTGTATCATCAATGGGGCAAGAGGGATTACACATGATCACAAATCTATCCCCCACACCAATATCATAAATATCATCCCATGTACTAATATTAAAAACATCTCATGTAAAAAACATATGATATTATCTAAGGATATATCATAAATCAAAAACATGTGATACATCATCAACATCCATCATGATACATACATAAAAATTAAAATCATACAACATCATGATATAATCATCATCCATAAATCATCATCATACCAGTCATATAAAAACATGGCAAGTATAACATCAAATGTCCATATACATGTATGAAATGTCTGTCTCAAAAATATATACATCATTAATACAAAAATCTTCCATCAAGGGCATGAATCAAAATAGGCCTTCATCAAGAGGCATAATCAAGCATGATACATCATACATCATCGATCAAAACTAAGCCTTCATAAGAGGCATACATCAAGGGTACATACATCTGTCAGTATATAATAATTAGAGAGATTCATCCATGACTCTCACCATCTCTTGGGTTATCGGCCTATGGCTCGAAATGAGGATGTTGCTCTGAATGAGATGGCCCAACTGAGCCTGCCACACTCTTATCTACTATGGGTTGGTGTACTTATCTAGCTAATCGAAAGGTCCCTATGGGACCTGGATCTAGACCTTCTTACATCTAAATGATCATATGGTGTCACTCTCAGTCCATTAGGAACTTCCTTGTAGTATGCGGACCTTGTAATAGAAGGCCTCACCACTAGCCCTCATAACATCTAACAATATCTAGGCCATCACAATTATTGTAGAGGCCTATTGTAGAACATCAAACTCTCCTGTAACTTTGGCCACATCAAACCCATCTTGTGTCATTTGTGGAAGATAGTCGATCTCTAGCCATAGTCATAGTCGGCTCTAGGCTTGTGCACGATCTCATTGTGCGGTAATGGCTTGTACCTACACTTGCGTCTACTAAAATAAACTCACAATCTACAAACTTTTAGCATCCATTTGTTGAATCTACTGAAACCAAGTGGCACCATCTCTTCCACCTCCTTGACTATCTTGGGCCCTAGCCTGGTATCTCTCTAACGTCACAACATGAACACTGAACCTAGCTGGTCTTGCTCTCTGGTAACCACCTATACTTTTTCCCCGACCTCATCTCTTTTGGTCGTTATCGAAGATGCACAAATATAACATGTTGTAATGTAGCTAGCTTCCCTCCATCTCCACCATGATCTCTTCCACCACCATGTGGCAGCGGATGGGAATAAGACCTTGTTATGAAGCCTATTGTCTAGGAATGTGTTTCTCTGGTGCACAAGGAGGATGACCCTACTGAATCACTAAATGAATATGTTACAATGAAATGAGAACTCTAGCTGGTATACCAACAGGATGTAGCTGCATATGTGAAGCCATAGGTGCCTTTCCCCATCTCATCCTCAACTCATATCCTGTGGCTAACACGGTGGAGGACCCTATCCCCCACCCCCATCGTGATGCTGACCATCAAAGGGATCATCATCATCATCTCTGCCCTCATCCTCATCATCACTTTGTCCGGAAACCCTTATGTAGGTGGCCTAATTCTTGCATCCACGCTTCCCATGGAATGGTCAATTGACATCATAAAACTATCAAATAACATGGTCCATACTCGACTATACATCTAGGATCACGACTGTCTGAATGGTACCCACAGTACTCGACACCATCTGCTCATAGATGGCCCTCAATCTATCCATTTGAATATGTAGCCACATATCAAAACCTCTCAAGCTCTGCGTACGTGCCACATATCATACCATGGAACATCTTGAATGGTAACAAACTGCCACTAGCATTTATCCACTCTATAAAAATCCCTAATGTAGCATTGGCTCCCAAACATAAAATGATCTACCATAGACATGCTAAGCTCTAGACCATCCTATGGCCACTAAAAGTGTTTATAGGGCCTCCATACTATCTGTGCCTACTGGAAATAATCAAACTCTTGTCGATAATGATAGGTATCTCCCATATTTTTCTGAACATCATCTTCGTCCGGAACCCAACCCATCCCAAATGGATCCTATGGGGCATGAGCTTGTAAAACACCTGTGGGATAGCCAATGGATATGTGGCCCTAGGCCTATATCTACAATAATCTATTTGAGCCTACCATCTTCTGATGGTAGTAGGTAATAAGGTGAATATCCCAATACAAATGCGCTAATATACACTGGCCCTAACAATACCTCTCACCATCAACTAGTCCACGTACTACTTTGATGAGACCCAAAGGGAATGTAGAGTCGGTCTTTTCAGTAAGTAGAATGCCACTGACAAAGGCCATCAAGTAAACCACCACCCGATCTAACTTCTTGTCTACTATACAGTGGGAAAATCTAATGGTAATACCTTCATGAGGTACATCCTCCACTCTGAATAGATCCAATAGACAAGCTATGATATCAGTGTGGCGACTCTTGTACTCAATCAGCTTACCTAGATGATGGGAACCAAAAAAATCATCCATACATCCTCTAGTGTAATAGTGATCTCATCGGTCGGGAGATGGAAACACTTGGCTCTCACTATGCCACCTCTCAGCTAAGGCTATGAGGAGGCCATGGTCTAGAGTAATCTGTGGCATACTAGCCATGTGATCTAATCTAGTAACGTATAAAGGGTGCCCAAATAATCATTTTGCTCCTCATCAAAATAATCTTCTATAGAAACCAAATGCCTATACCGCTCTTTAGTATGAAGGACTGGAAATTGTCTTTGTAAAATGATAATACACTTGTTATGATTTAATTCTATCTATATTCTTCTATTTCATTCTTCTACGTACTACTTTCTACTTTCTTCTACAAAATTCTAAGACCATATTCTTCTATACTTATCCTATTTTTTTCAAAATTTGGCTAAGTCTTTCTTCTAGGACATATTGACACTGGGGCCCTAAGATATGTACACTCTCTTCCCAACACATACGCGTACACCCCTTACTAATTTCCCCTCTACATATAAACCCTCCCTAGCGCATAGGCATCCAGCATGACACATGCACATGTAGTTTTACTTGTGCATGCACACATCTACCATTTCCCCACGCGCATACACATCCCTTCCAAACTGTATGTGTGTGCATACCCATATTTTTAATGCATACATGTATGCGTACCCGCTTCCCTAACACATACACATGCCTAATGACACCAGACACGCCACTAAGGAACATGCATGCATTAAAACTACCCTAAAAATGCTAAAACATTACATTAAATGAAAAAATTGATAAGAAGGAATAGGGAACTCATGTATGGTCCATTGACATCATCAAAAAGTTACTCCTAGATCTATTCTATACGCCTCTCGAACTCTCGGCATCTCTCTCGTAGCCCACAAATCCCTCATGGTAAAATTTCACAAGAGCTTTGTAGCAAATGAACTGAATATGATGACTTAACCCCATCCCCTCAAGAGGGGTATATAGGTTTATTTTAACCCATCGTGATTCCCTCTTACCTGCCATGATGGCCAAAATGCTTAATTCAACTTCTATGGTCATTCTAAGCACCTTCTTCTACCCCTTTGTAATAATTATTTTTAAATAAATTTTCGCTACGTTGGGTCATTATTTTCCATGTAGCACTCTTTCCTTCACCCTAGGTCATTTTTATTGTTTCCAAGAAATGTTCTCATTCTTCCTTCTAATTATATCTACGTGTGATGATTATTTTTATTAAATAATCATTTTTGGCCCATTTTCTTCTAATCGGGGCACGTTTTTGCTACCCAGTGCCCGTTTCTTCACCATGAGGCATTTCACATGTTTTTGGGTGATCTTCAATTTTTCTAAATTCTTCTAACTGATCAAAAATGTTAAAAATTACAAAAATCATAAAAAAATTCAAAAAATTGTAAAATTTCAAAAATTGGTAAACAACTTATACATAGCTGAAATTTGTCTCTCACATGGAACTCATCTCATATCTTGTTGGTTTTTCACATATTTTGAAACACTGATTTGTAGATCATCTGAATCCATAATCATTTACAAAATCTCAGTTGCTTACTTCATATGTACTTTAGGGCACAATGAGTTGCATGGTACTATTTTGTAGTGCACACTACTTTTTCATTGGACCCAATGTTAGAGTTAGCATACGGGTTATACATATAATATATCAGATCTAAGCATACATGAAATAAAAGAGGATATTCCATTAGAATAAATATACAAAATAAGAGATATAAATCAACACAGATTTAACGTGGTTCCCCCCTTTGTGAGCTACGTCCACCAAGAAACAAGCCAATCTATTATCCAAAGCTTTGACAAGATATATAATGAAGATTTACAATATTCCACACCTCTCGGATGTAAGTACTTTCTTTAACACAATATTTTTCTTCTTCTCCAATAATTATTTCTCACAATTATTCTCATAATAATAATCAACTTTTTCAAGTTCTTCTTAATTCTTACTTCTAAACTCTAGCTTTCATGCTTATATAGGAATATACAAACTTAGGGAAGTTAGCCATGCAATTACAATCAATAGATCTTCTTTAATACTAAAAATAGATCTAATTATCGAGAGTTAAATAAAACACTCCCACACAGGTGACTAACATCGGTTAGCCCTAACCGATGGCGGTGCCTCCTTGTCGATCGATGCTAGTCATAGATGACCAATGTCGATCCCTCCATAACCGATGTCAGTTACTGTATTTTCCAGCAAGTTTCATATTACATGCTAATCCAAAGTAATTGAGCTCCACAACTCAACAATCTCCCACTTGGAGATTAATTACTGCACCATACATGTATAGCATCATTCTTGGATCCTTCCTTAGCTTTATTTCTTCCTCTTCAAGTCTCAAACTCGAAGACCAATAGAAGTGGAGTGTAGCTCCAACTTCTCCTTTTATAATAGCTTTGTTAGCATATCCATAGGGTTCTCACTCGTATGAATATTTTCCATATTCAACTTCTCATCCTCTAATACTTGTCATATGAAGTGATACCTAAGCTAAATGCATTTCGATCTTGAATGAAACACTTGAGTTCTTTGCCAAATGAATTGCATTATGACTCTCACTAAACAATTTACAATCATCTTACTCCCTTCCTAGCTATTCCATGAAATTGCTCATCCATATCATCTCCTTTCTAGCCTCTGTAGCTGCAACATACTTTACCTCTGTAGTAGACAAAGCCACAACCTTCGCAATCTTGAAATCTAGCTAAATATCATCCCACCTCTTTGTGAAAATATATCTAGTAGTTCTCCTTCTACTAGCCATATCTAAATCAACATAACCACAAAATGAAATATCTAAACCTCCATACCATAATTACATGCTAGATGTCCCTCTCAAATACCTGAGTATCCATTGGATTTCTTTCCAATGCTCTTTACCTAGATTAGCCACATATCTACTCATAACTCTCACTGCTTATGTAATGTTTGGTCTGGTACAAACCATAGCATACATGAGACTCCCAATTGCTGAAGCATATGGCACTCATGTCATGTATTTTACCTCCTCATGTGATGAAGAAAATTGATCTTTGCTCAATTTGAAGTTTCTAGCCATAGGTGTACTAACAAGTTTTGCATTTTGCATCTTGAACCTTTCTAACACCTTGTAGATATAATCCTCTTGAGACAAATACAATTTCTTGTTCTTCTTGTCTCTGTGTATTTGCATGCCAAGGATTCTTTTTGCAGCTCCTAAATCCTTCATAGAAAATATTTGAGCTAGCTTTCCCTTAAGCTCACTAATGTCCTGCATACTAGATCCTGCAATAAGCATATCATCCACATACAGTACAAAAATAATATAGCTCCCATTTTTAATCTTTTTGAAATAAACACAATGGTCATATTCACATCTCAAGTAACCATGCTCATGCATAAAACTATCAAACCTCATGTACCATTTCCTTGGAGCTTGCTTGAGCCCATATATGCTCTTTTTTGGCACGTGCACTAATTTTTTATCACCCTTGACTTCATACCCAAGTGGTTGTTGCATATAAATCTCTTCATCCAAATCACCATGAAGGAAAGTCATCTTCACATCTACTTTCTCTAAATGCAAATCCTCTACTACAACTAAACTCAATATAGTACAAATATAAGTCATATTTATAATAGGAGAAAATATTTCACCAAAGTCAATACCTGATTTTTGTGCAAATCCCTTTACTACAAGCCTTGCCTTGTACCTTTTCTATCCACCCTCTTCTTCCTTGATCCTGTAAACCCACTTGTTCTGCAATGTCCTCTTACCTGCTAGAAACTTAACCAAATCCCAAGTTTGGTTATGTTCCAAGGAGTCCATCTCCTCATCCATGCCATGCTCCCATTGGACGTGGGTCTTATCCTACATTGCTTCTTTAAAAATTTATGGTTCACCATTATTAGTCAATAATAAATAAAATAGAGAAGGTGTAAATCTTTCTAGAGGTTTACTTACCCTTTGTGACCTTCTCACAGGAGTTTGGGGCACTAGAGGCTCATTCTAGACCTCATGTACATTTGTATCAAAATCATCGGTGACCGACATCAGACTTAGAATCGACATTGGTTCTAATAACCTATGTCAGTTCTTATCTTCTATAAATGATACTAGTTATGCTGACCAATGTTGGTCAAGGGTCAACTGACACTAGTTACTGTGTAATCCTGTCGATATTACTTTTAAATTAGAGAGTTCATTTTCATTCACAAACTTCTCAACTAGTTCATCTTTGGGTACCAAAATTTGATCCATGTAAATTCTCTTTTCATTCCATTAAATATCATGACTCTTAATAATTTAGAATTCTCTAAATCCTAAAAATAGGATCTGAAATCACCAAATCCATAACCAATGAAAGTGCATCTCTTGGATTTTACATCCAACTTTTTCCTATTTTCCTTATCAATATGCACAAAAGCTTATGAACCAAAAACTTTAATAAAAGAAAGATGTTCCTTTTTTCTTATCTAGGCTTCCTCTAGTATTCCTCCATCTAATGAACTTGAAGGGTCGCAGCGGTTAAGTTAGTCAAATAAATGGTCGTATCAATTTCTTCTTCCCAAAACTACAAAGGCAATCCAAAAATTATTCTCATACTTCTAGCATGTTCCATGATTGTCATGTTCATTATTTTTACAACACCATTCTCCTATGGTATTCTTGGGCTGTTCTTTCTCTACATATCCCGATCACTAAACAATAATCATTTAAATATTTTCTACGGTATTCACTACCATTGTCGGATCTAAGACACTTTAACTTTGAATTTGATTTATTCTCAACAAGGGCTTCCCATATTTTAAAATTCTCAAAAACATCATATTTACATTTAATACAATAAACCCATACCTTTCTTGTAGCATCATCAATGAAAGTAACATAGTACTAGGATCCTCCATGAGAAGATACCTAAGTTGGTCCCCACACATCTGAGTGTACAAGTTCTAATTTTTATCCTTCTTAGTTGCCCCAACTTTGAGAAATTTCACTCTCTTTTACTTTCTAAAGACACAATTATCACATAAATCAAGACCTAAATCTTTCAAATCGATAACTTACCCTTAGCCTTTAATATCTGCATTCCTTTTTGACTCATATGTCCCAACCGATTATGCCACATGCATGCATCTAAATCTGAAGTAGATAATGTAGAAAAATAATCAAGTAATACAGGTAGATAAATATAATGTTCCTACCTTCTTACCTCTTTACCACAACAAGAGCACCCTTGGTGAATTTCTAAGAGTCTCGTATAAAAGTAACCATACAACCAGATTCACCTAGTTTCCCCTACAAAAATAATATTCCTCCTAAGGATTGGCACATGTCTCACATCTTTCAATACCCATGTATTTCCATTCTATAATTTTAGATGAACTTCCCTTTACCAAGTAATACTATAAGTTTTATTATCACTCAAATAAGCATGCCCAAAACTTCCCTGGACATAATCTATGAGATAAACCTTATTAGGGGTTGCATGGAAAGAAGCTCTGAATCTAAAACCCATGATTCAATTATATTATCTAAAGAAAGAATAAGAGCATCTTGCATTACCTCTCTTGTAACAAGATTTTCTTCTTTACCTTTGTCAGTTGTTGGTTCTCTTTATCCTTTGACCAACAATATTTCTTTGTATGTCCTTTCTTTCCACATTTCCAATAGGTAGTTCCTTACATCTATATTTTGATTTTTTATTTCTTGAATTTGTGTTGGGCCCCTAATATAGCTTCCAAATGTTAAGGGCACGTAGGAACGTATGGCCGGAGGAAGCACGCAAGTGAAGGTGTGCAAGGTAGAGTTCAAAAGGATTCTTGAAGAACCCAGGATGTGCACGCCATGTGAAGAACAATTCAGGACTTAGCCATTTTTGGCCTTTGGGATATAACACATGAAGAATGTGTTCCATTTGGATAAGGTTCCAGCCTGGCGATAGGGTATTCTAGAGGGAATATACCTTGTGATAGAAAGATCCAAAAGGTTAATCATGACATGGAGAGGCATGCACCCGAGGTGACCCATACCTTGACACTTGGGGCCAGATCTGAGGCTACAGAGGAGTTTGTTAGAGCTCAAAGGCCTATTTATACGCATGCCCTTGGCAAAGAAAAAAAAGGAGGAAGTGAGGTAGCAGAGCTCTGTAGAATTACTGCGAGAACTATGGGATGAAGACAGTAGATGATTCTAGTAAGGGTGTAATGGGGAATGTAATTTTTGTTTTATTAGAACACATGTATGGATCCACACATGGCGCATGAATATAGTCCGCTTTCTGCAATCTTTTATAATTAATACTATGAATGAATGTGATAAGGTTGCCATGACAAATGTATTAAGACTCTTTCTCTGTATTACCTGCATATTTCTATTGTACTTTTGTTCTTGTATAATCATGAATCTTACTTGAATGCTATGTATAATGGTGGATTTACAACTTCCTAGTTCTATTACTTTATTGCGTGCTTTTCTTTTACTATGACTGAAAGGGTTTAGAAGCCATTCTGAGCTCTATAGAATTTTCATGTCTTTTAAATCACTAAGTCAAGATCATGAGTATGCCTTCCACTGAACTCACATAAAAGAGAGACTTGGCTCCCTCTCGCGTGCCTCGGGTGAGCACCCGGTGCCGCATTGGGTGATAGCCAGCGCGTATGAGGTTCCCTTGTTATTAGTGGGTGCAAATGTGACTACAATTTGATTTCCCATTACTCTTACTCTTGGATCTCTCTTTTTCTTTCCCCCACTTTCTACATTCAAAGCATTCCTAGATGATGATTCCTCTATACTCTTCAATGCAATTTATTCATTTAAGATTATAATAACCACATCATTAAAATTAAAAATATTATTAGAAGATGTTGTATTACTAACATCCATTACCAAGTTATCTCAACTATCGGAAAAGAACATAAGAATAAAAGTGCTTCAACTTTATCATAAAATGGTATATCAACCAATTTTAATTGATTTACAATAGATCGACATCATTCAAATGACTAGATGCAGATCCACCTTCATGCATCTTAGAACTAAATATTTTCTTCATCAAATAAACTTTATTTGAAGCACTAGGTTTTTCATATAAATTAGCAAGATATTTCATTAACCCTACCGTAGAAGTTTCTTACAGTAATCTTAGAAGCCACAGATATTTTAAGGCTTAATCTTATAGATCCCAAAGCCTTTCTATCAATAATCTTCCATTCTTCATCAGTCATCTTTGTAGGTCTAGACTTCTCATCCAACGGTAAATATAAATCTCTTTGATATAGATAATCCTCAATCTGCATCTTCCATAATTGATAATTTCAGCCATCAAATTTCTCTACCTTGTATTTTTTTCTTCTGCCATTGTTGTAGCTCCCACTCAATCGAAAACCCCTCGTGAGTAAATCAGTCAAGACACAAAACCCTCAAACAAATCTCGATACCGGTTGTTGGGGTTAACACACCGATTGTACATATCATATATCGATCTAAGCACACTTACAAATAAAAGTGGATATTATACCGGAAGAAATATACAAAACAAGAGATATAAATTAACACCATATTTAACGTGGTTCACCCAAAGTGTGGGCTATGTCCACTAAGAAACAATACATTCTATTATATAAATTTTTAAAATGATATACAATGAAGATTTACAATCTTCCAAACCTCTCAAATGTATAGTACTTTCTTTCACATAAGATTTTTCTTCTTATTCAAGAATTCTCTCTCTCACAATTATTCTCACAATAATCATCAACTTTTACAAGTTCTTCTTAATTCTTACTTCTAAACCTAGCTTTCATGCTTATATAGGCATATAAAACTTAGGGCACTTAGCCATTCAATTACAATCAATAGATCTACTCTAATACTAATAATAGATGTAATTCCCAAGAGTTAAATAAAAAATCCCACACAGTAAGCGATGCAGTTATCCCTAACCGATGTCATTACCTCCTCGCTTGAATGATTTCGGTCCCTCCATAACTAATGTTGGTTCTTGTATTTTCCAGCAAGTTTCAAATTTCATTTTAATCCAAAGTAATTGAGCTCCACAACTCAACACCCAAATGTGCTCCCTTCATCTCCTTGCATGTACAATTTGTTTGGGGCATCATTTTTCACCCTTATCATTTACCAAAAAAATTAGGACTACAACTAGATAACAAAATATTTGTGCAACTATCTTAAACATTGTTCGTTTGAGTGTGTGTGTTTGCACTTATTTCCTTGTTAGATGATCTTGTTTACTTCTCATATTGCATTACATTTTGTATGTTGTATGGAGTTGGCATTTTAGCAATGGACATTTGTTTGTATCTTGGTATTTGATGTCATTTCATTACTTTATTGACACTTGAGGGGGCATCATTCACCCTACTAATTTTTCTCCCACTCCTTCAAAAAAATTGTAATTTTTGTGTTTGTCTACTTTCTTTGAAGTGGCGTAGCTTATGCCACCCCAAAGAGGGGAAAATGTAGACACTGTATTTTTATCAAAGCACTATTATTCTTAATATTGCACTAACTATTCTACTCCTTGCAAATTGACGACACCTCATCAATTAGGCCTATCTAACTCTCCTTTTACGACATCCTTTTGGTCGTATTCCTCTTATAATCGACTAATCAAAATAATATAGCCTTGTATTAGCTAAACCCTCTTCTAACCTCCTTCTAAACCACTTCTACTAGCTTCTTAGGCTATCAATTCATTTCATGGGATTGATTAGACCCCTCATAACTCTCTCAAACTTCTAATTCCTCACTAATCATGATTAATTATCCTAAACGTAAATTAACTAGCCTAAGGCATGTTTAACCTCTTATAATTATAAAGTGTTTTTTATCTTCCCATCCAAAAAAACTTCTTTCCTTTCCTCTCGAAGGAAGTGATAGGGTGCGCCATCCGAGAGAAGTCCTAAACAAATCTTCGATAATATCCTGCTAATCCCATGAATTTTTGCACCTCGGTCACTATAGTAGGTGCTAGCCAATCAATAATGGCTCTAATCTTGGAAGGATAGACTATGATACCTTCCCCAGAAATGATATGACCCAAATACTATACCTCTTATAGAAAGAAAACACACTTCTCCAAGTTCCCATAAAGTTCTGCTCACGAAGACACTGAAGAACCTATCGAAGGTGCCCCTTGTGCTCCTCACATGTACATGAGTATATCAAGATGTCATCTAGGAAGATGAGTATGAAGCAATCTAAAAAGGTCCTCAATACCCCATTCATCAAACTCATAAACACTACAGGGGCATTCGTCAAACAAAAAGGCACCACTGTGAACTCATAGTGCTCATATCTCGTGAAAAAGGTAGTCTTATGAATGTTTGCCTCTGAAATCCTCAACTGATAGTAGCCTGACTTGAGATAAATATTAGAGAACACCGTGGCTCCCTTCATCTTATCAAATAAGTCATCAATAGAAGGAAGAGGATCACGATTCTTGATCATCACCTTGTTTAATTGGCAGTAATCAATACACAATGGCAATGATCCATCCTTCTTCTTCACGAAGATCACCAGTGCACCCCAAGCGGATACACTAGGATGGATAAGGCCCTTCTCCAAAAGTCCCTTAAGTTGTAACTTGAGCTCAATGAGCTCTGGGGTAGTCATCGATAAGGTTCCCGTGAGATAGGCTCTGTTTCAGGAACTAGATCTATATGAAAATCAATCTCACATGGGGGTGACATCCCTAGTAGATCCCCTAGAAATACATCATAAAACTCTCTCAAGATGGGATGATGATCCAATGATGGTCCACTAGACCCATCCTCTAATCGTCATTGATTGTAACAAAGATACATCATCGACAACCCCATTGCACACACCACTTAAGCTGCATAATGGAAATAGTGAGGGTAGAAATGGGTCTTCGACCCCAAGATCACTGACTCAACTCCTAAATAATTTACATAAGCTATAGTCTTATGATAACAATCCATCCTAGCCCTGTGTGCAGATAACCAATCCATACCTAAGATGACTTCATATGAGCCCAAAGGAAGAATACGGAGATATGAGGTGGTGGTGAAAGGTCCCAAATCTACAACACACTCCTTAACTAAGGAGTCCATAGAGATCTTGGCTCCAGAAGCCATCTCAACATCCCAACTAAGACCCTATCTAGCGCCACCATCCTATTAAAGATGGTGCAATGAAATAATTATAAGAACTAGAATCAAACAATATAGAGGTAGGAATACCACCAATGCTACTGTGGTCTCAATGACTATGCTCTGGTGCTCTTCCTGACGGTTCTCAACCACTGCATAAATCCTATGGTTGTGTCCCATGTCACCAACTGTTAGCTCTGAAATATGTGCCTTACCCTTGTTAGGGTTTTGAGGACAATCTCTCTAGAAATGTCTAGCTACTCCACATCCAAAGCAACCACCTGATCCTCTCCAAGGAGTAACACCTCCATTAGGTGCCCTAGAATCTGTGGTGTGGATCTTGATGACCTAGATGTGGTCTACCATTGCCTCTTGGTGAGCTCCTACTAACTAAGCTCTAGGTTCACCCTATGTCCTGATGGGACCCCTAGGAGGAGGCCACATGCTCGACCTCTCTCGTGCATCAGCTCTCTATGGAGGTCTATAAGGTGGATAGGACTACTTGTTGTTGTGGCTGAAAGGATGACTATGAGGAATGCTGACCACCACAAGGAGGAGGAGCTGACCCCCTTGATCTACTATCCTGCATCTACTGAATGCGGCTCTTGACTTGGTCTCTAGCCTGTTGGGTTTTACCCCAAGTCTCCTCTACAATATAGGCCTTCTCAATGGCCTCTGCTAAATTCTATGGACAGTGAATCCATATTGCACCTCCAATATCCAAATTTAGGCCCTAGATGAACTTGTGAATCTACACCTACTCATCCTGCATATACTCTACATACTGAAGTAGATCTAGAAATCTACTCTCATACTCTACCACTGATAGAGAAGCCTGTCGCAGAGGTCATGGAACTCATCAATCCTCTGTTGTATGAATCTCCGTGATAGATATTTTCTCCTAAATCTCTCCTCAAATAGCTCCTGGTCATTGTCTCTGACTCTACATGGATCTTGTGATCCTCTATCCTCCACCATACTCCTACTCCATCCCTCAGTAGATGGATCGCAACACGAGCTTTCGTGTTGCTAGAACAAGGACAAAGCTTGAAGAAACTGCTCAAGCTCACTAGCTTGTGCCTCTACCTAAAATCCATGTTTATTACCGAGTAATGTGAGGGCCAAAGCTTCAGGATCTTGTTGATGTGATCTGCTTTGTAGTGTCTGCCGGCCTCTAGGTCTCAAAGCATTCTCATCCCTAAGCCTAAGGCTCCGAGACCTCTCTCTATGCTCTAGAACTTTGTCACCCTATCTCATATGTGGTGACTATACTCTAACTGACTCTACATGGGATTTCTCTCATGTATGCTCCTTGATAAGTCGAGGAGATACCTAACCCTCGATAGAATATGCTCTATCATGACTAGCTGCTTGTCCTCCTCCTAAGCCTCCAAGTAGAGCGGCATTGACATCCCTGAAGGGTTTGTCTAATATGAGGTAGAATGGCTACTACACCCTAATCCGGTGGTGGTGGTGGTGGTGATTACGAGTCTCCGTGAAGGTCCCTCCCACTCCATCCATCGAGCCTCCTGCATAGACCAAAGTGAGAGTTAGTTCATTTGCTAAGTTATACACTTGCTTCCATGTTTACAAAAAAATACTCAAATTCTTGCAAAGTTGTTTTCTAGATTTAAGTATGCTAGGTTTAAGTTTTCATGTCTCAAGTTTTCTAGTGTTCCCAATGGTCCAAGCCTTTGAACCACTCTTTTGATACCAAACTGTAGTGCACGTTTACACAACCACTTGAGACCCAAGAAACAACCTAGGTTAACTAGAAAAAAATTAGGGGATAATTTTTTTATTGGAAGTATCTACATTCGGGTTCAGTAAGACATCATTTTACACTAATGAGTTCTAGAAAAATCCTAATTACCAAAACATAAGTTTCCTTTATTAACTTATATCAAGTTCACAAGGTTCAAAATTTAGGGCTATATGCTTTAGTTAGGTTCAGGGAGTAGTTTACCCCCATGCCTACTCTCTAACAGGCTCATAGTTTCAACTAGATTTTTCTCTTACTTAACACTTCCAAAATTTCCCTAAACCATTCCCAATGGATAGGAAATTTTCTCACCTTTCCAGTGATATAAGGAAGTCCTCCTAACTCCTTGTAGAACTCAAGTTATGAGTGGGCGGAGTTCTAGGGCAAAAATTCCCTTAGGGGACACGTGTCAAGAGGAGGGGAATATGATTTAGACGGATTGGTGGGTCATGGGGTGGCATAGGAAATTTTTCCATCGCATGGCTCAAAGTAAAAAGCATTCCACACCCCCATAGGTCCCAGGGTGTACACGTGTCAAATCCTGGCGCCAAGCGGGAAAGGAGAAGGGAAGGGTAGAACGGCGGGTGGATTTATCGTCTTGCGCCCAACGAAGGAGGAAAGGAAGAAAAAGGCACATGATTCTATGCACCCATGGAAGAAAAAAGTCTGAGTGGAAGGTGGAGAAGGGGGCCGTAGGAGAAATTTTAGAATTTTTCCAAGGGTCGAAAACTAAAGAAACAAAGGGGTTTTGCCCTACATTTGTCACCCCAAAAGTGCCACGTGGAACTTTCTCATTGGCTGCGGGCCACGGGCCAAAATGGAAAATTTTCCCCAAAATTTTAAAAAGGATAAAAATTTAAAATGAACCACGCCTCCACCTTAGCCCCTAGAGGAGACGTATCATCCTCTAATTAATTGGCTGCGGGCTGGCGGAGGAAAATGGAAAAATTTTCCCAAGGTAAAATTTTCAAAGGGATAAGTTTAAAAATTGATCCACCACTACTAGGGTGCCATGTGGCAGGCCCCGATTGGTTACGGGATGGCGGGGGCCATGGACCTTTTTGAAAAAAACTCCAAAGTCAAAATTTAAATTCTTTTATAGTTAGATTAAATCTTATTATTTTTTTGAATGCAGTCGAAGTAAAACTTCAAATGGCCATAACTTGAGCTAGAAAGCTTGGTTTTGGGAAAACAAGGACTTTTCGGAAATCCCTCGATGCCCTCTATGCACAGAAATCATTAATTTTTGAAATTAATGAAGTTTTAAAGGTAAATTTAATGAAAAAAATCTACATGGTTTTAATTACGTAGCAATTTTCAAATTCTCAATTCGGTTAAATTAAAACTCCTCCTTCACTCAACATGTCGAAAAGGCATGGAGGATTAGTCTAGAGAGGGTTTATACTATTTTATGAAGATTAATTTCTTCCATTAATTTCAAATTTTATTTCTTTGACAATAGACAGAGAAAAAAAAAGCATGCGGGTTCCAAATTGGATCTTTATAAGGTTGGAAGTTCTTTCGTAAATGTTAAGGTGAATTGGAGTTCCTTAGTACTTACCAAGTCTTAATTTTAATGTTTCTTATCTTATTGTATGGTATAAGTTTTAACTGCTCATTTTTATTAAAATGTGAATTATCGAGAATGAAGTTTATGGTAGTGAATTGTTTCCTTTAATTTGGTATATCAATTTTGGTCATTTGAAAGTGCATATGTCTCCTAAGATTAGTCAAATACATTTAATTGAATTCCATCAACCATTCAATAACAATTTTGCAAGTCTTATTTCTATATTCAACTCCTTCAAGAGAATAAAATATTGTCTTTTGTTTCATACGCATGCTTCTTTTCCAAACAGCAATTTCAACTTCAATAATAATTCAAATCTAATACACAATACACTTTTGAGAAAGGAATGCAATCCTTCATTGATCATCAAATAAAATTTTACAACTTTCCTTTTTCATTTGGTTTCCAAAATACAGTTTACAAGATACATAATACAATGCATGTAACTTCATTTACATTTCTTTTCCAAAATAGAGGACAATTATGAATCTCCTTTGCATTTCTCAATTTAAATTAAATCTTCCATCTACAATACAATAACTTCACATGGAAATTACTATACAACTCATCCACTTGAAGTGGGAAGGCTTGCAAAAAAATTTCTCAAAGGATGGGACCTGTAGAACTGTATTCTTCTTGCTCTATAAAGCAACATGCTAGTTTCTCTATCTTTTCATCTTTGATCACAAAAAGGAAGGGGAAACGCAACGCTCTCCACCCAACCAAGACATCCAATGAGAAGGGAGAATCCATCCTTCCCCATTGGCCCCCGAGCCCCAACCATATTGAAATAGAGAATGAGAATCAACTCATGGCAACAAGGCTTTCACACACATATAAGCAACATTTTCACATGCACAGATCAATAAGATACACATTCCAAACAAGGACAATAGTTCACAACTGCATTTGAAACCATTCACACAAAACATAGGCTTGATCAAGCAAGCCAACAAGAGCAAGGAACTATGGGGAACTACTTATGCCTCCTGATTTGGAATTGGGCATCCACCAAAAACATACCGCCAATAAACATATCAAATCCCATAAACCTTATATCTCCCAACCCCTCCTTATGCCCCCAAATTTTATCCCTTATTCCCCCAAGAGTAAGAAATTCAAGCAATGTCTTTTCCAAGGTGGATCCCAATCCAAAACTCCCTCCATAATAAAACTAGCTCCATGGCAATCCCTTATGCCCCCCATTGGAAATCCCCATAGCCTTCTCCTACACCATATCCTAATAATTCTACCCAACCATCCAAGAACACATAACACAATCACCATTTCAAACATGCATGCAAGAGAAAGAAAGAAAATATTTAAAAACAAGCTCAAGATCCTACCTCTCCATACTAGAGTTTGTTCCAAGCTCACAAGCTTTCCAACTATCAAAGTGTAGTCCAAAACCAGAAATTTTCAAGCATGCAAAAGACTCCAAACTTCTTCCATAACAAGCTCCAAAAACAGCAAGAAAAATGTGCCCCAAGAGGAAATCAACAAAGTTCCAACAACCATAAACAAGCAAGGAGTTTCACTTTTATAGGAGAGGGAAGAGAAGAGGATGATGTGGATCCATGTGGGATGCCACATCATTCTTCCTCAACCCCAAGAGGAAATCAACATCACTCACCAAATCACAATAAATAAAATGACAATATGACTTACACACTCCAAAATGACCCATACTCCAAAAGGACTGAATTAAAAATATGTAAGAGAAGTGCAATTAAAACTTACAAATTGTCACTTCAAAATGCAATAAAAATGCCTAAATTTAACCTTCAAACCATAGGTATGGTTGGTGAATCATTTTAAGAGGTGTGGGACAAGTTTAACTTATCCCACAAGCCTCCAAATTTGGCCTCCAAGGACAAATTCGAATTCCTAAGGAGATGAAGTGTCTTACACTCCAAAAATCTATCTTACATAACTCTTACATATCTCTTACACCTTCTTACACATTTCTTACACACTCTTCCAACATTAATATTTAAAATCAACAACTTCATTAATTACATTCCATATCCCAATTTAATTTAATTAAAGTTTAACTATATGATCTCTCACATTAATCTATCACATTTAAATTAATTACAAGAAGGAACACATTACTAATAAAATACATACAACAATAATTAAAAGGAACACTTAATAAAATACATATCCCATGGTCACATATAATGGAAATACCCCCATCGAAATCCCAAAACACACACACACACACACACACACACACACACACACACACACACAAAATAGTTGCCATGGTGACCTTGTTTATTTCACCCAGAATTCTAATATGGTTAGTCTCCAGTCCCCCGACATTGTTGTGATTTTTAAATCTGTAAAAATACAAAAACCTCCATCAGCCTCATGGCCATATCGAACATCCAAAATGATATAAACAACATTTCAATATCATCTAAACACATGAATCACAACGCTATGAGAATTCAACATTATCATTTTTAATTCATAAATCAACTCTATCATCATCTATACTATTCCATGCTAGGTATACTCAAAATATCGAATATCATAAGTCCAAATCGACATCTATAATATGTCCATGTCAACAATCTATCATTATCCACATATCAAAATGTCTCTAGTAACCATCATGCATACTAACTAAATCCAGATCAATAATAATCCATGATCTAACATCTAACCATCATACTAACACAAAACATAATAGTTTCCATAATATGATCAACAGTATCAGGATCAATATCTAAAAGTGTCAAAGGTAAGTGGGCACTACATCCCCCTCCCCTTAGACTCAACTTCCTCCTGGAAGTCACTAGAAAAAATGTGGAAACTACACTCGTAATATTGTGGCATCCTCCCAAGTGGCTGCAGTCTCATCATATCTGTCCCATTGTACCCATACCTGATCAATCTCTTTTCCTTGAAGGCCTAGGGTCGGCAATCTATGATACGGATGGGATCCACCATCACTAGCCCCTTATCCTACACCTGCAATGATGTCCAGTCCAACACATGAGAAGGATCTGCAATGTACCTCCTAAGGACAGAAACATGAAACACATCATGTATACAAGACAAGTTGGGTGGCAATGCTAGGTAGTAGGCAAAAGGGCGATACGCTCCAAGATCTCAAAAGGACCAAAAATCTAGGAGCTAACTTATAACCTTTTCCATAATGGATAGGGCTCTTGTGTGGCCTGACACGAAGGAACACCTTCATGCCCACATCAAAACTACAATCAATCCTATGTTGATCTGCATACTTCTTCTGCCTGTCATGTGCCTCCTGCAATCTCTACCTGATCAACACTACCTACTACTCCATGTCCTGCAAAAGAGCTGGTCCAAGAGATACTCTATCCTCTAACCTATCCTAGCTAAGGGGTGTCCTGCACTCTCTACCATATAATGCCTGAAAAGGATCCATGCCTATAGAACTCTAAAAACTATTATTGTAGGAAAACTCCACTAAGTATAGGTACTCCTCCCACTTAGACTACTGATCCATCACATACATCCTGAGCATATCCTCCAAAATATGATTCACTCACTCAGTCTGTCCATCTGTCTTAGGGTGATATGTTGTGCTGAAGTTAATCCTCATCCCGAGGACATACTGCATGGTAGTCCAAAAGTGTGAAGTGTACAAAGGATCACGGTCACAAATGATCTTCCGCGGAATCCCGTGTAACCTAACAATCTCATCTAAATATACTCGTGCCACTGCTCTAGCTGTATAAGTGGTCTCTACCAGAAAAAAGTGAGACACTTTTGTCAATTTATCAATTGTGACCATAATGGCGTCAAGGTGATATCTCGACATACGTAGCCCAATAATGAAATCCATGGAAATGGTGTCCCACTTCCATTCCGGTATGGCATGAGGATAAATAAGACCTGCTGGATGTTGATGCTCGGCCTTAACCCTCTGGTACTCTAAACACTATGACACAAACTAAACCATGTCTCAATGAAGTCCTCTCCAATGGTATAACTGTCGCAAGGTAGCGTGCATCTTCTTCACCCGGGATGGGCTGAATAGGGTGCATGATGTGCCTCTACCAAGATTTCCTACCTCAAGCCTCCATCTCTGGGAACATATATCCTACCTCTATGCCTGAGAAGACCATCTACCTCTAAGGAAAAACCATCAAACTTCCCTCAAGGGGTCTCTATGACTCAATCTCTACTCATACTGCCATGTAGAAGCTGTCAAGAGGAAGTTGTTAAAGAATCCTACTCCACAAATATGTGCTCACTGTAGTGGCCATATCCACATGTCTCCGTCTACTAAGAGCATCTACCACCACATTCTCTTTCCCCTTAACATGATCTATCACCATGTCATACTCACAAAGCAGCTCCATCCAATGTCATTGTGAGTGTTTAGACTGGGTTGCGTGAAGAGGTGGCGAAGACTCAAATGATCTTGTCCTGAGTGTGAATCTCCATCCAAGAACAAAGTGTCTCCATCTAACCAAATCATGCATAATCGCGCAAGCTCAAGATCATGGGTAGGATAATTAAGCTCATGATCCTTGAGTTTTTGAGACTCAAAATCTACAACCCTACCATCCTGCATCAACACACCTCCAAGTCCTGCTAATGAAGCATCTGTGTAAACAAAGAACTCACCCTGTGGATCCAGAATTACAAGAATGGGTGCTATAGTGAGGCACTCCTTTAGTTTCTGAAGTCCTGCTCACATTTTTTCATCCAAACAAACTTCTTTCCTTTCTCTACGAAGGGAAGTGATAGGAGTGCACAATCCGAGAGAAGTCTGAACAAATCTCTGGTAATATCCTGCTAATCCCATGAAGCTGCACACCTTGGTCACTATAGTGGGTGCTGGCCAATTTATAATGGCTCTAATCTTGGAAGGATAGACTATGATACCTTCCCCATAAATGATATGACCCAAATACTGTACCTCTAACTGAAAGAAAGCACACTTCTCCAAGTTCCCATAAAGCTGCTGCTCACAAAGACACTGAAGAAATTGTCAAAGGTGCCCCTCATGCTCCTCACGTGTACGTGAGTATATCAATATGTCATCTAGGAAGATGATCATGAAGCGATCTTCCTGAATACCCCATTCATCAAACTCATAAACATTGCAGGGGCATTCGTCAAACCAAAAGGTGCCACTTTGTGAACTCATAGTGTCCATATCTCGTGGGAAGGTGTTCTTATGAATGTCGCCTCTCAAATCCTTAAGCGATGGTAGCCTAACTTGAGATCAATCTTAGAGAACACTATGGCTCCCTTCATTTGATCAAACAAGTTGTCAATACGAGGAAGAGGATAACGATTCTTGATCGTCACCTTGTTCAACTGGCGGTAATCAATACACAACAATAATGATCCATCCTTCTTCTTCAGGGAGATCAACTATGCACCCCAAGGGGATACACTAGGATGGATAAGGCCCTTCTCCAAAAGTCCCTCAAGCTGCAACTTGAGCTCACAGAGCTCCAAGGTGGTCATCTAATAAGGTGCCCGTGAGATAGGCTCTGCTCCAGAACTAGATCTATATGAAAATCAATCTCACATGGGGGTGGCATCCTGGTAGCTCCCCTAGAAAGACATCATAAAACTCTCTCAAGATGGAATGATGATCCAATGATGGTCCACTAGACCCATCCTCTAATCTATCACTAACTGTAACAGCATATATCTAACAACCCTGTCGCACACACCGCTTAAGCTGCATAGCAGAAATGGTGTAGATAAAACTGGGTCTCCTCACCCCCGAGATCATTGAATCAACTCCTAAATCATCTACACAAGCTATAGTCTTATGATAACAATCCATCCTAGCTCTGTGTATAGATAACCCCATACCTAAGATGACTCCATATGAGCCCAAAGGAAGAATACGGAGATCTGAGATGGTGGTGAAAGGTCCCAAATCTATAACTCACTAATTAACTAAGGAGTCCACAGATATCTTGGCTCCAGAAGCCATCTTGACATCCCAACTAAGACCCGCCTAACTACCATGAGCCTGCATCACTCTACTAAAGATGGTGCAATGAAAGAATCATAAGAACCAGAATCAAACAATACAGAGGTAGGAATACCACCAATGCTACCTGTCATCTCAATAACTGTGCTCTTGTGCTCTGCCTAGCGGTTCTCAACCACTACATAGATTCTGTGACTACATCCCATGTCACCAACTATTGGCTCTGAAACCTTTTCCTTACCCTTGTTAGCGTTCTAAGGACAATCTCTCCGAAATGTCTAGAGTCTCTACATCTAAAGTAACCACCGATCCTCTCTAAGGAGTAGCACCTTCAGTAGGTGCCCTAGAAGCCTATGGTGTGGATCTTGATGATCTAGCGTGGTCGATGTGGCCTCTACTAGCAAGCTCTTCTTGGCCTGAGCTTTAGGTACACCCTCGTGTCCTGATGGAACCCCAGGAGGAGGCCCCATGCTCGACCTCTTTATGCATTAGCTCTCTGTGAAGGTCTATAAGGTGGATGAGACTACTCCTACTACTATTGTTGTGGCCAAAATGATGACTGTGAGGAATGTTGACCATCACAAGGAGGAGGAGTTAACCCCCTTGATCTACTATCCCACATCGTCGAATGTGGCTCGACTCGAGTCTCTAGCTTGTTTTTTTACCTCGAGTCTCCTCTGCAATATAGGTCTTCTCAATGGCCTCTGCTAAAGTCTGTGGACAATGAATCTGCACTACACCTTCAATATCCAAATTCAGGCCCTGGATGAACTAGTGAATCCACACCTGCTCATCCTAGATATACTCTACATACTGAAGTAGATCTAGAAATCTACTCTCATACTTTGCCACTGATAGAGAAGCCTGTCGGAGGTCATGGAACTTGTCGATCCTCTACTGTATGAACCTCTGTGATAGATATCTACTCCTGAATCTCTCCTCAAATAGCTCCCTGGAGTCACTTTGTCTCGAATCTACATGGAGCTTTTGCTCCTCTGTCCTTAACCATACTCCTGCTCCATCCCTCAGAAGATGGATTGCAACACGAGCTTTCATGTTGCTAGAACAAGGAGAAATATTGAAACAACTACTCAAGCTCACTAGCCAAGGCCTCTACCTAAAATCCACCTATATCACCTGAGTAATGTGAGGGCTGAAGCTTCAGGATCTCCCTGATGTGATCTCTCACGTGGTCTGCTCGGCCTCTAGGTCTCTCGGGATGCTCGTCCATAAGCCTAGGGCTGGCTGAGACCTCTCTTTATGCTCTAGAACTCTGTCACCATGTCTCCTAGGTGGTGACTATACTCTGACTGACTCGCATGAGAGTTCTCTCCTCTATGCTCCATGCTAATTCAAGGATATACCTGACCCTCGATAGAAGGAGCTCTATCATGACTAGTTGTATGTCCTCCTCATAAGCCTTCACGTAGAGTGGCATTGACATCTGAAGGGTGCTGTATAATCGAGGTAGAATGGCTGCTACACCCCGATCGGTGGTGGTGGTGGTGGTGTTGGTGAGTACGAGTCTTTGTGAAGGTTCCTCTCGCTCTGTCTAAGCCTCCTACTGAGACCAAAGTGAAAGTTAGTTCATTTGCTAAGTTATACATAGCTTCCATGTTTACAAAAAAATATTCAAATTCTTGCTAAGTTGTTATTCTAGATTTAAGTCTGCTAGGTTTAAGTTTTCATGTCTCAAGTTTTCTATTGTGCCCAATGGTCCAAGCCTTTAAATCACTACTCGATACCAAACTTTAGTGTCTGTTTACATAACCACTTGAGACCCAAGAAACAACCTAGGGTTAACTAGAAAAAAATTAGGGGATAATTTTTTTTTATTAGAAGTATCTACATTCAAGTTTGCATAAGACATCATTTTACACTAATAGGTTCTAGAAAAAATCCTATTTACCAAAACACAAGTTTCCTTTATTAACTTATATCAAGTTCACAAGGTTCAAAATTTAGGGTTATATGCTTTAGTTAGGTTCAGGGAGTAGTTTACCCCCATGCCTACTCTCTAACAGGATCAGAGTTTCAACTATATTTTTCTCTTACTTAACACTTCCAAAATTTCCCTAAATCATTCCCAATGGATAGGAAATTTTCTCACCTTTCTGGTGATATAAGGAAGTCCTCCTAACTCCTTATAGAACTCAAGTTATGAGTTAGCGGAGTTCCTAAGGCAAAAATTCCCTTAGGGGACATGTGTCTAGAGGAGGGAATGCACTTTGGACAGATTGAAAGGTCGTGGGGAAGCATAGGAAAATTTTCCCATTGCATATCTCAAAGTCACAAAGCATCCACGCCCTCGTAGGTCCCCGTGCGGACACGTGTCGAATCACGGCGCCAAGCGGAAAGGAGGAGAAGGGAAGGGCAGAGTGGCGGGTGGATTTAGCGCCTTGCGCCCAACGAAGGAGGAAAGGAAGAAAAATGTGCATGGGTCCATGCACCCAAGGAAGAAAAAAGTTGGAGTGGAAGGTGGAGAAGTGGGCCGCGGGAGAAATTTTAGAATTTTTCTAAGGGCCGAAATGTAAAGAAACAAAGGGGTTCGCCTACCCCTTTGTCACCCCAAAAGTGTCACGTGGAACTTACTCATTAGCTGCAGCCGTGGAGCCAAAATAGAAAATTTTCCCCAAAACTTTCAAAAGGATAAAAATTTAAAATGAACATCACCTCTACCTCAGCCCCTAGAGGAGACATGTTGTCCTCGATTGGGTCGGGGCGTGTGGAGGAAAATGGAAAAATTTTCCCAAGGAAAATTTTTCAAAGGGATAAGTTTAAAAATTGGTCCACCCCTCCTAGGGTGCCACATAACAAGGCCCAATTGGTTGTGGGATGGTGGGTGCCACGGACCTTTCTAGGAAATTTTTCAAATTCAAAATTTAAATTTTTCTATAGTTAGATTAAATCTTATTATTTTTTTGAATGCCAAATTGAAGTAAAACTTCAAATGGCCATAACTTGAGCTAGAAAGCTCAGTTTTGGGAAAACGAGGAATTTTCGGAAATCCTCGATGCCCTCTTTGCACAGGGATCATAAATTTTGGAAATTGATGAAGTTTGAAAGGTAAATTTAATGAAAACAATCTTCAGCGTTTTAATTAGTGAACTGGCAGTTTTCAAATTCTCAATTCGGTTAAATTAAAACTCCTCCTTCGCTCAAGATGTGGAATAGATATGGAGGATTAGTCTAGGGAAGGTTTAGAGTGTTTTAGGAAGATTAATTTCTTCCATTAATTTCAAATTTTATTTCTTCGACAATAGACAGAAAAATGACTGTGCAAGTTCCAAATTGGATCTTTATAAGGTTGGAAAGTTCTTTCGTAAATGTTAAGGTGAATTGGAGTTCCTTAGGACTTACCAAGTCTTAATTTTAATTTTTCTTATATTATTGTTTTTTATAAGTTTGAAATACTGATTTTTATTAAAATGTGAATTGCGAATGAAGTTTATGGCGGTGAATTGTTTCCTTTAATTTGGTATATCAATTTTGGTCATTTGAAAGTGCATATGTTTCCTAAACTTATTCAAATACATTTAATTGAATTCCATCAACCATTCAATAAAAATTTTGCAACTCTTACTTCTATATTGAACTCCTTCAAGAGAATAAAATATTGTCTTTTGTTTCATGCATGAGCTTCTTTTCCAAACAACAATTTCAACTTCAAAAGTAATTCAAATCTAATACACAATACACTTTTGAGAAAGGAATGCAATCCTTCATTGATCATCAAATAAAATTTTACAACTTTCCTTTTTCATTTGGTTTCCAAAATATAGTTTACAAGATACATAATACAATACATGTAACTTCATTTACATTTCCTAAGCAAAATCGAGAACAATTATAAATCTCCTTTGCATTTCTCAATTCAAATTCAATCTCCCATCTACAATATAATAACTTCACATGGAAATTACTATACAACTCATCCACTTTGAAGTGGGAAGGATTACAAAAATTTGTTCAAAGTATGGGAATATCAAACTGTATTGTTCTTGTTCCAAACAATAGCATGCTAGTTTCTCCATCTTTTCATCTTTGATCACAACAAGGAAGGGGGAAAGGCAACGCTCTCCACCCAACCAAGACATCCAATGAGAAGGGAGAATCCATCCTTCCTCATTGGCCCCCAAGCCCCAACCATATTGAAATAGAGAATGAGAATCAACTCATGGAAACAAGGCTTCCACACACATACAAGTAACATTTTCACATGCATAGATCAATAAGATACACATTCCAAACAAGGACAGCAGTTCACAACTACATTTGAAACCATTCACACAAAACATAGGCTTGATCAAGCAAGCCAACAAGAGCAAGGAACTATGGGGAACTACTTATGCCTCCCGATTTGGAATTGGGCATCCACCAAAATCATAACACCAATAAACATATCAAATCCCATAAACCTTATATCTCCCAATCCCTCCTTATGCCCCCAAATTTTATCCCTTATGCCCCCAAGAGTAAGAAATGCAAGCAGTTTCTTTTCCAAGGTGGATCCCAATCCAAAACTCCCTCCATAATAAAACTGGTGCCATTGGCAATCCCTTATGCCCCCCATTGGAAATCCCCATAGCCTTCTCCTACACCATATCCTAAGAAGTCTACCCAACCAGCCAAGAACACATAACACAATCACCATTTCAAACATGCAAGAGAAAGAAAGAAAATATATAAAAACAAGCTCAAGATCCTACCTCTCCATACTGGAGTTTGTTCCAAGCTCACAAGCTTTCCAACTATCAAAGTTTATTCCAAAACCAGCAATGTTCAAGAATTCAAAACACTCCAAACTTCCTCCACAACAAGCTCCAAAAACAGCAAGAAAAATGTGCCCCCAAGAGGAAATCAACAAAGTTCCAACAACCATAAACAAGCAAGGAGTTTCACTTTTATAGGAGAGGGAAGAGAAGAGGATGATGTGGATCCATTTGGGATGCCACATCATTCTTCCTCAACCCAAAAAGGAAATCAACATCACTCACCAAATCACAATAAATAAAATGACAATATGACTTACACACTCCAAAATGACCCATACTTTAAAATGACTGAATTATTAATATGTAAGAGAAGTGCAATTAAAACTTACAAATTGTCACTTCAAAATGCAATAAAAAGCCTAAATTTAACCTCCAAACCATAGATATGGTTGGTGAATCATTTTAAGAGGTGTGGGACAAGTTTAACTTGTCCCACAAGCCTCCAAATTTGGCCTCCAAGGACAAATTCGAATTCCTAAGGAGATGAAGTGTCTTACACTCCAAAAATCTATCTTACATAACTCTTACATATCTCTTACACCTTCTTACACATTTCTTACACACTCTTCCAACATTAATATTTAAAATCAACAACTTCATTAATTACATTCCATATCCCAATTTAATTTAATTAAAGTTTAACTATATGATCTCTCACATTAATCTATCACATTTAAATTAATTACAAGAAGGAACACATTACTAATAAAATACATACAACAATAATTAAAAAGAACACTTAATAAAATACATATCCTGTGGTCACATATAATGGAAATACCCCCATGGGAATCCCAACACACACACACACACAAAACAGTTATCATGGTGACCTTGTTGATTTCACCTAGAATTCTAATATGGTTAGTCTCCAGTCCCCCAACATTGTTGTGATTTTTAACCTGTAAAAATGCAAATACCTCCTTCGGCCTCATGGCCATATCAGAACATCCAAAATGATATAAACAACATTTCAAGATCATCTAAACACATGAATCACAACAATATCAAGAATTCAACATTATCATTTTTAATTCATAAATCAACTATATCATCATCTATACTATTCCATACTAGGTCTACTCAAAATATCAAATGTCACAAGTCCAAATCAACATCTATAATATGTCCATGTCAACAGATCTATCATCATCCACATATCAAAATGTCTCTAGTAACCATCATGCATACTAACTGAATCCAGATCAATAATAATCCATGATCTAACATCTAACCATCATACTAAAACAAAACATAATAGTGTCCATAATATGATCAACAGTATCAAGATCAGTATCTAAAAGTGTCAAAGGGAAGTGGGCACTACAATGATGGTCCATTGATTTGTTTTTTAAATATTTTGGGGTTTTTTAATTGTTGTTATCCAATTTTCATAGCTTTTGCAACTTTTCCTTATTCACATCTTGTCTTGATGATGAGCCCATGCTTATTATTGGTAGCGTGGGGCAAGATATAGGTGATCTCTTCAAATAGGTTAGTATGTTTTAAGAAATTCATTCAATAAAAAGTTCTTTGAAATATTAAATCTGAAGAAATTTAATTAGATATATAAGTTCGAAAAGAGTTAAAACCTTATAACCATATTTTGTCAATCAGGAGGCCATCTATGGGTCCAAGTCTAGATAAACTTGAAAGTGAAACACATTCAAAAATGTGTAGTAAACTCTTTGTAGAATTAAGTTATAGGTTTCTAATTGGATTTTTGTCAAAATATTGTCTTTCTCTCACCATTTCCATATATCAAAATCATACAACTCACGTCCCTTCTGGCTCTCGATGATGACCCCTTGCATCTTACTAGTTGTGTCGGGTTAGAAGTGGAGTGAGATCATTTTATCATCAAATAATTAATCACATTTTTCCAACAAAACAAGAAGTATTAAATATTTTTTGAAAACCAAAGTTTCATATTACATTGTGTTTGCTTTAGCATCATATAAAACAAAACAAAAATAAATAAATCATTTTTTTATCATATCATCATCCATAACATACATCAAAAAAACATATAAAAGCATCGAAATTATGAGCATCTAAGAGTATACAAATAAAATAAAACATCAATGATTTAAATCTTACATATATATATATATATATATATATATAGTCATATATATATATAATAAGTCAATTATGTGTATAAATTCATCACATGCATGGGTGTGGTCTAAATACTCACAAGAAGCACAAAATCAAAAAAACATCATATATATTCATCACAAAATGGCATCAAACCAATAAATGCCCATGACATATCCCTCTCTACGATAACCTTGAGAAGGTGCACAGATATGGTGGGACTCTGTCATGGCTCTTATGTCATGAATGATCTAAGTGGTGAGAGTGGCTACAAGATCATCTACTTGGTCGCAGCCTCGCTACGTGAGTGGCTCCACCTTGCCATCCTCTCCGCCATATAATATGTAATAATTTGTGTCTTCGAGAAGAAAGGACCTCTGCAGCTTTCCAAAGAGGCACAAACACATTGGTGTGTCATCCACTGAAAAGGCTATCCCACATCTACCAACAACTCCTCTTGAGTTTTACCCATAGGGATCAATAAGGTATCAACACAGATCCTATGAATAAGATCTTTCCAATCACAAGAGTAGTGGCTACAAAACAAAAACAACAATGACAAGTTAGAAAACATTCAAAAAACAAAAAGAAACACAATGTATAGTTTACTAACAATTCTAGCTAACAAGGTTGAGAGAAGAGTATCTACATACTCAAATCTTGGGGATCCAAGTAGAATCAATTGGTGCATTGCTTTGGTGGTGAAGTCATTACAGGAATCTATTGTGTAACCCCGCTCCCGAGGCAACCCTCGCCCCATCATGATTCCTAATCGCCACCCCTCTTAAGAGATAGGGGATCCTCAGAAATAAGGGTTTCCTTTTCGGCTCCTCTGATCTAGCAGCCTTTGAAAACTTTCCTATGACTCTCCACTCCAAATCACTGTCCTCATCACCCCCCTCTGCTCTGACCTTCTCACTCGTCTACTCACCATCCTTGCCCTCAGTATCTATATATGTGGTTGTGAGGGCATCCTCCTCCTCCTCCCCTGTTGTGAGTGGGTGTGGCCTCAATCTATAGGAGAGCTAATGGTGCTCTCGAACCGGGACCTTTTCCACATTGATAGGTACCCCAGATGTAACAATTGTCTAGCCGCGAAGGCCTTTAGGGCCTCCATGAGCCTCTCTAATGCTCTGGTAGACAATATGCACTGTAGGAAGAGCATCATCATAAGGTAACCCAAACTATTGGGTTACTCTAGTAGTAGGGTGGGTCTCTACCCTCGCAATCCTATCCATTAACTATGTAATGTGGGCACAAGTAATCAAGATAGTCTCCTCCTGACCCCATAACCCAATCATACCATGATACGGTCTAACAATGAAAACATTTGTATTCAAATAAGAAATAGGTTTATGTGCCCCTTTGAGAGAAGTTATACCTATCAATCTTACAGCCACGATGGCCCCGGATCCTATATACTAACTCCTCCGGTAGGGGATGTTCAACTCATACACCTAGGAAATCACTAAAGTAGGGTTTCTCGGTGACTTCCCCGTAGCCTCACCACATGGTACCTATCACGGTATGTGGTCCCCAAAATTTCCACACCCCAGAAAAGATCCTCCCATACTACTTAATATTCATAATGATAGGAGCCCAAAAATACAAGAGCTTGTCCCCGCCCTTGTCTCCTACCAAACATGAAGCCAGAATACCAATAATGGCCTTGCGTAGGGTAGGGATAGGTGTGGAGGTGATAGAGAGAAGTTGCATGCCCTGTTTAGTGCCCTTGGATGCCCCAACATCCCCTATGTAGGATGCACACTAACTAGATATAGTTGTGTTCCCTACACTATCCAAAGTCTAACGTCTACCGGTCACATGTATGCCAAGAATCTTGTAGACATCCACAAGAGTAATGGTTCACTCTCCCTATCACTATGAAATCAAAAATTGTTTGGTCAAGCATCCCAATAAGTCAATAAGTCACATAGAATGTGGTTGGCTAGTGCTATGTGTGGCACTTGTAGAATCCTCCATAACCCATCCTAGTGTAATAAATCCCTCTTGTCCTGAGTCAACTGATCAAGAATGCCTAGAAGCCAATCACACTCTCTTTCTCGGATCCAATGAATGTATAGCTCCTTCGTGTTCACCAAAATAGGAAAATGAGTAAGTTAACAACGTGTTTCAATGCATAAGCTCATCAAAAACAATAGTAAACAAATCCAAATTAAAAAAATCACCCAATTTGGTCAAAATTTCCCTCTTCCTCAACAATTATAAAATAGTCACCCTATGCAGAGTGACGGTTATGTAATTACCGCAACGATTATGTAACCGCCACCGTGAACGGGGTGGAGGTTTTGTAATCGCCACCCTACACAAGGAGGCGGTCATGTCCAAAATAGACAAACCATCCCCTTTGACCCAAAAATTGAAAAAAAGATGAAAAAGACCTTTTTGGACAAAACGAAGAGTAAACCCACCTAGACAACCTCCTAGGGAATGTTTTAACTCAAAAATTTCAAAAATACCCCCTAGGTGTAGATTTTTCAAATTTTACATTTTTAGGTTTCAAATAAATAAATGTAAAATACTAACCTTTGTCTCAATTGTTGGATCTCTCACTCGCAGTGTCATGATCGTGTGTCGTCGCACTCTTCATTTTGACTATACTCTCACTCAAAACAATGACAGGTGATCCAAAGCTCAAAAATCACAATGAGAATATGCACAAATGAATGGTTTTGGTTTTATATGTATATATATATATATATATATATATATGGTTTACCTTCATGTTGAGTGTATGTGCTTTACGGGACTAGAGAGTTGGCGTAGGTAAACTTCTATCCTCACGTAGACAGTAAGTCCTCTTTTCATTTTATTTTAGTGTTCATTTTTTGATATAATATATATCTACACTTGAGTTTTCTTTCATCTTGCAGTAACGTGAGCTTGGATGGTGACATTTCAGCATAGGGGTGTGCGGTATAGATTCTAACTCCTATTTTGGGAACACTATATTTGGATTCCGCGTTTTATGTATCTTCGTGGCTAAAATGTTTCTCGAGGGGGTAATATGTACACACCCAAATTTGCATGTGCTACATTATCGGGAAACAGTTCAAAAGTCCCCAATGATGATTCATGTCTTTTCCAAAGGTGTTCAAGCTCCTTAACCTCTTTGCAGTACATATTTGTATCCTATTTTACCTTACTTAGCTATTTCATTGCTCTTCCATGGCCTCCCTCTTTGTTTTTCCTTTAGTTTTGGCCTTTAGTTACAAAACTACCACCCCGCCCGGGTGGCGGTTACACATGCCTCTTTGCCCTTTTGGGTGGAATTTTTGTAACCACCACCCTATTTGGGAAGTGGTTTTGTAATCGATGCCCTACACAAGGTGGAATTTTTGTGTGAATTTCCCAAAAAAATCCAGTCATGAATTGGATGCATGTTTCTTCACTCCAGTTCACTTTTAGCGCATGTTTGAGAGTCAATTTAGCTGATTTTAGGCTTGATTGATTCATGTTCACATCCTCTTCCACTTCTAAATGTTGATTGAGTGTTTAACTGCCCCTTCATGTTGTGATGTGACACCTCATTGTTGTGATGTGACACCTCATCGTTGTCAAGTTTGCTAGAGCACTAGCCAAGCAACGTTCTATAAAACCATCACTTCTTCTGAAGCAAATGGCCAAAGATTATTTATGTATCTTGCTTAGTTGAGCTGCCACAATCTTGCTAGAAATTACACAGCCAAGCTCTGTTCTCTTGTGTTGTATTTCTTCTACCTAAATTACAACAAGACTCCCATCAAGCTACCATTGCTACAAGACTTTATTCTTACTACTTCCTCAAGCATTCCTAGTTCCCTAGACACAAGTGGACACAAAAGATTGGTAAATACAAATGAGGGAAAAAGTGATACCACAACTAGAATTGCCTCTATACTGTAATTTCAGGTTGTGGGTATTTATTGAGTTTCTTCATTTCTTCATTTATTTTTAAATGTATGCACACTTATGACCTAGAGTAGAAGAAATCATTTTATATTTTGTAAATAATTAGATCATTTTCTTTTGCAAAGTTTCTTAGGATAGATAACTTCCTTTCCTATATCTGTAGATTTGTAAGGGAAGTGATTTTGGAAGAAGCTTTTGCATAGTTTTAAGCACTCAAAATTTGATTCAAATTATTCTCTGTTAAATCCCTCTTAAATTCCATTAGGAAGTTTCAAGGGAAGAAAAGCTTCTGACAAGATTCTAATTCTTCTCGTGACTTTTAGGAGTGTTTGAGGATTTAATTCACAATTAGTAATTAGAAAAGGCTTCATTTAAATTAGAATAGATTTAGTATATTGTTGTACAGATAAATAGCTACATCCGGCTATTTATTTGTATAGGATTTTAACTAGGATTAGAAGCAATTTACTTGTTCATTTCTTCTGTACACACTATTATTCCAGAAAATACAAAAAGATTTATTTTAATTAGATTAATTGCTTTGTATTGCTTTATTTCTCTTATATCAAAAATACAAAAACATAGTGTAGCTTTTATTTACTTAGATTAGCTTGTTATTTATTTCCGTAGATTAAATGCATACATGACAATTCCTAGACCACAACAAGAACAAACATATGGTAGTGATCCATGGGTATCCCAACCAAATATGCCCGAACTTCTCACGAACATAGATATTTGATTTCATATGTTTTCCTCATAACACCATCACAATACTTTAATTGCATTGCAACTAAATGTTTTAAACATTGAGGCCAAAAAGGCTTACAAATATTGGACTACCCCTAGAAATAGAGTCTAGATCAAACACATATGACCATACAAGGACCACGACTAGAGAGAGTTTACGGTTGTGATCCAATGGTCCCCTAACCGAACATGCCCAAATACCAATTAGATCTTAACACCAGATTACATACACTATTCTTTAGGAAGTCCCCACTTCTACCAGACATTATCAGATAGCTAAATGTTCTGAACAAAAATCTTATCGAGCCCTTGTATTATGTACTAAACCAACTACCCATAGAGCTAGTGAAACCACACCTCTCTCATTACTCCATGACCTTGTCTCGATATCATTAAAAGGTGCTCGTTGATTTTCCATGTATCCCACAACCATTAGAAAGGATTTCGAGGAGCTCAACATTGATTGGAGTCTTTGTGTGGTTATCCTTTGTGATCCATCCATTAGACCCATTCAGGTTTGAAGGGTCTTTCTTTCCCTTAACAAGCATATCTTAATATTATACGTCAAGGAATTTGTTTTTCCTCGATGGCTTGATCATCCCATTTCCACATATTTTCATCCACATATCACATATTTTCTATATTTCACTACTCACACCATCCACTCATTCCACATTGGTTGTCCTAACACAACCTCAGGAGGTCGATTGCAACTAAATTTCACGTGTTTATTTTCAATCATACAAAGTGTCAAGTCAAATTGGCATCATGTAAATTATGGTAGTCTTCTGTGTCCAAATAATTTTTCTATACCTCCAATTTCTCTTTGATGCATATGCTACCATCCACTAGTATAATCAGTATAGGTTAACGAGAAAAATAACCTCTCATAAAGCTCATGATACAAATTTTCTTCAACCCATGCATGAGCATCAAAATCAGGTCCAGTGTTATATATGTGAGAAAACTCTTCCTCTAAATTCTCTACCCAACTCTCAATATTGGCCAAAGTCAACTGATACGTCTTCATCATGCAACATCCTTGCAATAACTTGAAAAGAGGTCCCTAAATGAAACCAAAATATATTCATTATTTATTTACCAATATCCTAGGCACACTGGCACTTCATCTAGCTGGAAGTTGAACACTCACTCGAAGCGTGCAAAGGTACCATGTCCCTCTTTTGATGCCATCTTTGTCAAGGAGTTAGCATGCATGAAGATATATATCATCATAGCAATAAATAAACCAGATCTAAGCATACAAGAAAAACAAGCTAAACAAGAATCAATAACATGTTTACCATGAAAGATCTTGTAATAGAGAAATCAATAACAAGAATCCATCCATATAACTCCATTCTATTAATCACCATAAAGCACAGTAATTGTATACATCAATAATGACTTCATAAGATTGTGCACATAAATGAAAGAGCATCATAACCTCATAATAATTCACGGTATATCCATACAGTGTAAATCATACATATATATAGAGGTGGGGCATTTCCCTTCAGTTCCCATGCACTCTCCAAAAATAGCCCGTACATGCTAGAAATAGTCATGTGTGTGTTACAAGCCAACTATAAGAGCATGCAAGCTCGCTAATAATAGATTATCTTCTAATATAAATTATAGATCTAATCCTATTAATAGCCTAAGCTTTGCATGATGCTTTAACTTCCTTCACATGAGATCTATCTCAAAATAGAATTTTCTTGAATTGCAAGTCTTCATGCTCTATTCTTATCTCCAAAACCTTTCTTGACCACTACTCCAACCCTCTATCTTTCCAATTTTTCTCATGGCTCATAATGTGGCTAAGTATGGAATATAATCTATCAAGGCACGAGCCTTCACATGATTTTTTCTTAATCTCACACATGCATTTGTGCTTAACTCCTGTGTGTCAAAATCCCTCATGTCACTTATACTTAGTATCTTTTTAGGGGTCCAACATCGTACTTTCCCAATAGACCTCTTAAGTATTTGACAGAATGCATTAAAGAGATGTATTTTCTTGGACTACAATGGTTACTTTATTTTCACAAAATTTGGTTATTTTAAGATGCCTTGGACACTACAAAGAAAGGTAGTTGGCTAGTGTAAAGAAAAATTCACGCAACCTTTTCCAAAGATACGTCTAACTTGTGTCAAAATAGGAGCTTTAGAACTGGGTGTGGAGGTCCAACAAAAATTAATTGACTACTTTTTTATTTTTCATAAGTTATAGTTATGACTATCATGATAGACATGTATGCAAATGTGGAGGTAAACACAAAACATGTGAACTATTTAACGAAAGACATGTTCAAAATGCATAGTCTCTATAACCATCACTACCACCCTCTTATCTTGTTCCAATCTTGGACCATTGAAACAAGAATTAGACATGCAAAAGGATCAAGAGTGGACTAATATTTGAAAAGAACAAATAAGGAATTATTTAAGGCACTAGAGTGGTTGATAAAAGCTTGATGTTTTGGACGTCGTGTCTTGGCTCCGATTGATCCTTATACCTCACTAACCTAGTTAACATGCATGGTCATCTTACCCTTTCTTGCATGGTTTTAATGTTTCTAGTTTTCCTAATTTTAATAGATTTGTAAATAAAACTAAATAATATTATTTTCTAGGTGAATTAAACAAGATTTGTTATCTCTTTGAAAATGTTTCCTCTATTTTGTACGTAACTAGACAAGTAATCATGACTGTAAACACTACTCTCAATTATCTCATGAGATGGTTAGAAAATTTATGATATTAGTTTTGGATACAAAAACCACGTGGTTAGTGGGTTAAAATTGAAACTTAGTAAAAAAATAAACCTTGGCGATCTTGTAAAATATTAATAAAACTTGTTTTCAATGAGGTGCAAAATATCTTTATAAACCTCGAAATGAGAAAATTAAACTTGTACCATTTTCCTTATCACATGTAGTATTTCATTGAATCTAGGGTTGTTCTTCGAATGTATGTTTGACCATTTTTCATCATGCTTTTAGGAGCCCTATGTACTGTTTGCAACTTTAAACAATTGCTGAAAGATAAAAATGTAGTTTGGTTTTGATCTCAGTTTTGGCCTTGGGTTTACAACTAGAATTTGGATTCCACGTACCTCTATTATTTCTCTATGACAATCACTACCAGCCCTTAGTTTGGATAAAATCACCTTATAAGTTATTTTTCTCGGTGGGTTTACGATTCCTATGGTCATTAGAGGACGAGGTCATTTGGGTGCATTCACGATTAATAGCTCGAGAAAGACGGGCACCAAATGAACCCAATTCGTCAGTTTAGGGTTCTGTCATCTTTGAGTGTTTCTCTATTTATATGGGAGTATGTAAAGGTTAGTTTCCTTATGTATTTGAGTCTTGGGAATTGTTTTTGAACGCAGATTTGAGCTACTTGTCTAAATTAGACATTTTTGGAAACATGTAACTAAATGGAGAAAAAATGTATGACCTTATCCAAGATAAATATATATTGGAGAACTCAGTAAACACTAATAAATGACTATAGGAAACCTTCTTGTGACGCTTTCTTTCAAATAAATTGATTGTGAAAAAATGGTGTTTTCTCTCTCTCTCTCTATCTCTTTCTTTGGCTTTGAAATCGAAATGAAATGGCATTGTATTTCTAACTCTCTCTAGAATCATGTTAAGTGTAGTTTCATTATTATTGAAAAATTATGAACTCGTAAATTATGCTAGATTGTAGGTAGATGACATGTTAGCAGTTGTGTTGACCATATGGTGGATGCGAGTACCAGGATGGGAAGAAAATGGTAGTGTTCTTTGGTACTTTTTGTAATACGGGATTATCTTTGAAATATATGTAATAATAAATGGATTAATCTATAATTTGATTATAAACATGAATTTTATTTATTAAATTTATGTGATGAGTAATAAATTATAGCATATTGGTATATTTGGGAAAATGGGCATTCTATTTTGGGAGTGATTTTAATTACGGGTTTATATGTTTCTCTTATGGTTTAGATGTTTTGAAATAGTTATAAACCATGCAAATTATTATTTTTTTATCTTATACTTATATTGTTGGTGGAAAAAATTTATTCGACTATCGAAATGAACTATGTTCTTAACCCTTGTTGTGTTTTTCCCTTTTGATAGATTATTGTTTAGTTTTACAATACCCCTACCCCTTTTAAGAAAATTCTCAAACCTATAACATTTTCTTTCTTTCCTAACACTTTGACTGATCTCATTTAGATATCTAAGAGACGTAAGTGTATTTTTTTACCACTTTACCTATAGACTATAGAATTTTGATTTCACAAGAGGAGATAAGATCACAAACCCATGTTATCGTAAGAACATGTTTTCTTAACATCAAAGTATATGAAACCACCTTATGGGAATTGAATGAATAAAATATTAACTTCTTTCATAGTCCTAGATACTTAGGAGCATAGTAAGAATGTGAGTTTTCCTCCTTAGGACCCTAGTAGAGAGTATTCATGTGGGTATGTAAGTGTATAGGATGGTTTAGATTTTTAGGAATAATGTAACGTTTTGTGACATACATGATTAAATGTCCGTCCTGTAATCGTATGATTTTTATAGAAACTAAACATATTTAGGAGGGAAGATAATGTAAAGTTCTTGGGATCACAAGGATAATTAGGATATGCATTAATGCACCTTTAAGTTTCTAATTGTAAAGGAAAATTGTAACTTGCTCTTAGTTATTGAGAATGTACCCTTGTGATGTCGATCTAAGAATTTTAAGTACCATGGAGATTACTTGTAACTTAATAAATATTTCTTATGATGTGAAAGTAGATGTGAATTGATCCACGTGAGAACAAGTAATTGAGAAAACATAGTTTCTAATTTGGGAATCAAAACTTATGAGGTGTAAATGTTAAGATACTTCTAATTGACAATCGAGTTATATAATTTATTTGCATTAAGATTAAAAAAATTAGATGGAACCATTATAAGTTAAGTGCTCTTCAAATTATTAAGGTTAAATAATGAAATATGATTATAATAAGGTTATAACCATGAAAATGTGGTATTGTGGAAAGTGCCTACTCGTGATGTTCAAATTATGGTTGGGTCGTGGTTTTTACTTGTTCGTTATAAAAGTGTGGCATTGAATTGCATCTTGTTTCATCTTTTTATTTTCATGGTCTTCATGTTGTATGAGTGGGTTCGTGTTTGTTTTGGTGTCTCATGTGATGTATATTTTTGTGAGTAAACCCATGTGTTTTCTTGTAACAAGTAATGAAATTCAAATATATATATCTTGGGTTATTTGGTATTTTGTGTTGGGAGTGATTAACTAAAATTTGGATTTTATAAGTTAATGTAGTAAGTACACAGTGAATGAGAGCTAAACTAAATAAGGAAAGTGACCCAAGTAACTAAGTAAATAAAAATGCAAAACCCTAATTAACAAGTAGGGTTGGAAAGAACTCGATTGATTTGTGAGCTTGTTGGGTGTGTCACGAGATGGCTGGAGAAATAGGAGGAAATGACTATGCCGAAGTCTAGAAAAGTGCAGATCTGGGAAATTTGAGTGGACTAGGACACCGGATTTGTACGGGGAGTTCTTGTGGGCACCCTAGTATGAGATATGGGCACCCCTGGTCTATGAAAAATCTATGTAAACCCCCTCTAAGGTTTCGCTAAGTGATCACATGTGTTTGCTTCTTGTTGCATTAGCTTCACTAGATTGTGCAATATGTCGTTGGAAATTAGAAATGAAGATGAGACCTGCAAAACCCCAAGACGAGCATCAAACCCCTAAAAAGAAAGATGCATATGAAGGGGTCAGAATATCCTCAGCTACCACAATGGTGGACTTACTAATTGAGCACTGCACTACATCTCAGATCCAATGTAGTTCTATGTGTGTGTGACCATGCCCTAGGTGCTTTTATTCCATTCACACTTTGTGAAAGTAACGAGCAATAACTATGTGTACAAAAATGTAATAAAATGGTGGATGGAATAGAATAAACTTCCCTCCTATGATGTGTGATGTAGATGAACCAACCTTGTCCCTTGTGATGGATTTAGATGGATGTAAATGAGCTTTAGATTCCTTTGATGGATGTAACTCTAGGTGGATGATAGTAGTGACTAGTGTTTTTTCCCTCATTATGGTCTCATAACTTTATATTTATATGGTTCTCTTGTTCTAATTTCATAATTAACCCAAAAAGGATGAACACTAAAAATATGGAAATCTCAAATGGCTAGAAAGTGCCCAAAAGATGGAAGTAAAGGGAAAAGGATCAACGTGTCATGACTAGGACTAGGGCACATGTGGGCACCCTAATCGCTGGCACAGGTGCTTGATCGGGGATAAAATAATGTAAAAAAAAACAGATGGGCATGTATGTGCGAGAGGTCGGAAATGATGGTAGAAATCAAAGTAAAATGGCCAAAATATAGGGGTTAATTAGTACTTTCTTCACTCAAAACCCATATGAATATTAGTATGAGACCGAGACTAAATAATAACCAAAGTGCGTGATTTAGTGTCTACATTTTCCCCACTTTATATTTGTGAGCGGAATGCTCGGTAACATAAAGTAGATAGATATGTATACCTGATGTCCATGTAGAGTGATGTAGGAAATGTGTCGAAGGACTAGACAAAGTGTGGAGTGACAAAAAGATGATGGAACGTGGAAACTAAAGATGCAAAAGAGAAAAAAGTGATGAGAGTGAACCTAGGGCAGAAATGTGTGTGATGTACCTGCATGTTAGTATGGTGTGTGTTCTTTGTAAAGTATTGTTGTTGTTGATGTCATTTTTGGTGGTGTTTATTTCTCATACTGATTGGACTGTAAGGAGAAGATGATCAAGTAGTCAAATATACATGTATATATGTCAAAAATGCATGTAAAATACACATGTATATAGTAAAAAGTATGTAATGGAAATGAAAAATGTAAAAGGAACATGTGCACCTAATCCATGATGAGAGAAAGAGTGTAGAAAGGATATCCTATACTACAATTTTTTTGGGCGATCTCATGCCACCCTGGCCGAAGAAGTGTAGGGAGAAAGCTTAGTTATTCTCCAACCTATAACTACTTTCCTAAAGCTATGTGTGAAGAGATCTCTATATATTCTAGTTTTTGGTGATATGACACCACTTTCTGAAGTAATGTAGAGAGGAAATCTATTGTATCCTATAACTTGTAACTGCTCCCTAGAATGTCAAGGACAACAATGTCTGTAAAATCCATTGTGTATGGGGTTCGTAGACTGGTCTAAACCCACTCACTGTATAAACCACAATGCCAAGGGTGGAAACTGAACTGAAGTGAACCGGTGTAGAAGTGTTGTGTAGAATTTAAAACCCCAAATGATTCCCCCCTCTTTGGGGGTGCATGCAACATCGTTGGTAGGAGAAATGTGGCCCTAAAAGTGGACCAATTGCATAAAGTGTGCCTTATAGGGGAATGGAATGTGCTTGGTAGAAACCAAGGCACAAGAAAACAAGTGGCTAGAAATAAGTTTTAGTATAACCAAGCATTTATATAGAAGACAAGTGTATGCTTATGTAAACAGTGTGTAAGCTAGAAACAAGTAAACATGCAAAAATAAAATCATAGACTCCGCCATAGTAGTTTGAAACCATGGGACATCACTCACAATGTCGCAAGACACTAAAGGTAATAGTGGTTGCATACAACAAACAAATGTGCACACACAAGACATAGGGAAAATCCTACAAACAAGAACAAACAATAATAGACAATGTAACAAACAAGTATGGAAGAAAATATCTATGTGTAAAAAATGTTGCACATGAAGCAACCATTAGCATGTTAGAAAGATAACCAGTATGTCAAAAGCATATATAAGCAAGTAATGAAGAGTGATAAGTACAAAACGAAACAATAACACCTAGAAGAGATGAATGTGGATGCCCCCAATGACCCTTGTAGGAGAGGTACAAGGCTAGCATCCATGTTGCATGTAAGAGACATATTTCCATGATCACAACTAGAAAAATACATGAACACACGTGTGTGTATGGTATAAATAACTAACATTCAAGATATCATTTGATTGGTAAAACCTTGGTAGTCGAGTATGGACTGAGGAACCAAAGTGCATCATAGGGTAGTGAGTGCAGCACGTAAAAGACAATGTAGTATGTGTGATGAGTAGATGACCATAGGATGTGTAAAATGTGTAGTGTACGGTGTATAAGATGCAATGAAAGGTGTGTAGATAGACTAGTAATGTGATCATGTGCGCTATGTAATTTTAAGATGAGGATTATGTAATGTTGATGTAAGGACAATAGTAGTGTGACACCTGTATTATTAATACTAGTACAATGTATGATGTGTTGATGTGTAAATGTCAAAATGATGTAGACTAAATATAGAATGTATGATGAATGAAGCTTGATGTGTGAATAGATGTAATGTCTAATACATATTTTGTAGTATGTGGGGTTCATGTGTGGTATGCCCTTAATAGTCAAGTGTGAACTGAAGCACAAGATTGTGTCATCAGGTAATGACGATGCTAACACACGTGATGAATATGCCTATGTGAGGATATTAATGTATGACTATGTAAGAATGAGAGATGCATTGATTCTAATATGAAAGGGGGATATGTGTATATGTTATGCCCCAAGTGTGCATGAATGAATGAAATATCTAATGGCAATGAAGGATAAAGGTCCTTCATCTAATGCATATGGTGACGAAAGCATATGACCATGCTCTAATAGTGGTGGTATAGTAGATAAACGTTGTGCTAGTTAATGAATTCTATGTACATACGATGGATGAATATAAGATGAATTATGTGGTGTAGAAAAATGTGTTAGTGACAAATATCTATGTGGTGTAGATTATGAAGATGATGGACATCCACGCGGAATAAACTGAGGTGGTGACCGAAGTCGAGATGCAATAACTATATCTATGTGTAGGACTAGCGGAGTAGTGAGGTCGTATAGACAATACGTAGGTAGGTGAACTAGGAGTATATTGCACTTTGAGTAACATAAAATGTGATATGCTAGATGATGTAGGTGGTGTGCTAATTGATGTGCGAGGAGATGATGACCATGGATTAGATGGAGGTACATCATCAATAGAGATAACTTGATTGTTGTGAATAAATTTAAGTCACAAATGATTCATAGAGATGATAGATTGAGACCTACGAATCCAAATGATACCAAGAATCATATTGCAATGTCACAACCGAGTTACAAATGAGGAAAGGCACAAGAATAGTAAGAGGACCAATTGTAATGTATAACCGGACAACACTAAAGGGTTTGTTCATTGGGTATGTAACTTGCAATAGAGGGTAACAGATACCCTTAAGAAGTGGAATGGAAAATGCACTAATAGGCCACGATGGGTCAACCTTAGTATTATTGAAGTAGACCAAACCTACATATGCCTTAATATGTAAGTGATTAGATGTGAAATTTTCATGATAATCATAGTTAGAGAAAGAGATGATCAATAGCGAAGCATCAGTATGTGTAATGTTGGACCCCTAAAGTAACTAGGTACCTAAGGCGCGAAGCCTTATGGTGCATGAAGAAGAAGGTGCGAAGGCACACATAGAAGTAGTTCTTGGAGAGGCATGAAGGCTCATGCCTAGATAGGATGTATTCGGGACTTAGTGAGTTTTTACAATAGGAAAAGACATGCATAGGGATAAAATGGAAAACGACCAGATATATATGTGGATAAGCCATGGAGACTTGCAACTCAAGGAAAGGATATTCCAAAGCATCAATATGGTTATCATGAAAGGATAATGAGTCAAGGTCATTAATGATTAGCTGACACATGCATGCTAAATGAACTTGATTAAGGGAAATGCATGGTGACATATCGCATATTCCTGGGTAGTGGTAGAGAAATCATAAACCGATTCCTTCAGGATTTCACAAGTAATAATGATCAGCGGTTAAGAGGGAAGGTTGATTATTATTCTCTAAGAATGAATGGTTATTTATAAGAGAGAGAGAGAGAGATAAATGAGGATGGAGGTAGAAGTAAGAAAGGATAGGGAGTGAGATATATAGTGATATTATGTAATGTGTAATGGTGATATACGTGATGTAAAGAAATATCTACTAGTGTGAACATTTCCATGAATGGGACTCTTTTGATGTAATCTTACCTACCATATTTTGGCTAATAAATATAATGAAGTGATTCGAAACACTCATGTGATGGTTCTTGATCCATGTGCATTTCCCTTATGTTGATATGTGTGTTGCGGTTTTTTTGGATTTTATTTCATGGTTGATTCTACTTTCATTGAGTTGATCATGTTGTTATATGGCTAGGTGCATTAGGTTAGGATTTAATGCTTACATCTTAAATTACATGAATGGATGTGTTTCACCATTTCTTTACATTCGAATGTGATAGAATAGATAAGGTGTGGGCTAAGGAGGAATACCTTTTCTGCAATGGTTGGTTTGAAGGTTGTGCACATGTTCTAATTTCTTGATCCAATGTTGATTGTGAGAGCTTCCTTTTGGCTAGGAGGAACTACCTGAAATACACAACAAGACCAAAAGAAGAGGATTAATAATATATGTCAGTGGGCTACCTAGCATGTGCTAGATATAGGAAGTGTGATACTTCCTCGGTGGCGATCAACCCTTTGTTTTAATACAATTTAATACAAGAAACAATGGAAGTAAATAGAATCTTACTGTAGTTGATATGATTTAGGTATCTCATCCAAATACAATAAGAAAATCTAACATAATAGGCTAAGCCATGGTCAGATCTGGAAATAAGGTAAACAACTAAGGTGTTAGAAGAGGTTAGGGTTAGATTCTAGGTCACTTGAATCACTTAAAAAGGGTCATTGGGATGCGGTATTGGTAGGACTGCCAAATAGAGAGACCGACGATGGTTTAGTAAGAACCAATGACGATTCTTTCGGGCTGGTAATAACTCAATAGTTCATGGTTTTGGGGATTTTTCCGAGACTGGGTCGGTGATAGAGAGGATTTGATTTAGGTCTAGGGGATGTTGGGAATATTCATAGGTGTTCAGTGGTAGACAGAGGTGATTAAAATGGGTAGGAGTGATGGGGATGGTCGGGTTCACAAAAAGGCAATAGTTGTAGGGTGAAAATAAAGTTGATGATTGATAAATAAAGGTGAATAGCTTTATAAAATAAATGGAAATGAAATGGTGCAGGTTAGAGACACACTTACTATTGTGTAAGTTCAATGGTTAGGTGGTGGTGATGGCTGATTAGTGAAATCGCAACCAGTGTCATGGCAGTGCTTCCCGGAGTGCTCTTGTGAATGTAAAAACCTCCTGATAAATGGTTGTGCTGGTTATGGCTACCTAGATGTGCAAAAGAGCTCTGGTTCTTACTTGCATCTGAGATCCTTCTTCTTCTCAAAAATTTGAGAATGTGTCTAACATCTCTAACAAGGTTACCTAAGTGAATAAATGGTAAGCGATGATGGTTTTGAGTAGATCGGTGTCGGTTTTAGGAGGACCGGCATCGGTTAAGGTGGGATTCTCTAGGTTTACTAAAAATGACAGATCTTCCTAATCATTTGGGCGAGGGCTTTTCCATTTATCATAGATCAAAACAAAAATTATCTTTTAATGAGTGGGAATGTGTTTAGAGGAATAATAGGCATTTATTTTTAGGGTTGAACTAACTCTTAGTTAGTTATGGAAGCATGCTATGAATAGGTCTATGGTGAGGTGGTGGGGTGAGATGGAAATTGGTTTTAATTGAGGTAATTAAATAATGAATGAAGTGAGGATGAGTATTAATTTAATTGTAAATAATTAAATTAATATTAATGTGGGGTATAAGGGTCATGGTTAGGTGAATGTGTTTAAGTTGGTTATTCAAAAGGGGGCCAAGGGGAGTGTGACCCAATTTTGGTGTCTAAATTTTGCCCCTTTTTATCACGTGTCTTGTATTGGTAAAGCGTCTTTGACAAAAATAGGAAATGGTTTTATCAAGTATAAGTGAGGGTGGTATTGCCCCAAGCGTGGGTGAAGGTAAACCCCACAAACTAGGAACCAATGAGGTGAGAGACGGAAGTGGTGAAGGGTTTGATAGAATGAGGAGGTGGGAAAATGAAGGTCAGTGAGCACATTGGTTAAAGGTTAAAGTTCAAATAAATTAAACAAGTAAATGGGCCAGGATCAAAGGTAGTGAAAATTGAACGCACACACACGTTTGAAAGCATGAACCTTGTACTACAGGTCAAAAATCTTTTAAACTCTACATCGTCTAAGGTCGATAGGTCTATCCAAACAGGGTTGAAGTGATTCCGGTATCCAAGGTATAGGATATGGTGTGGAAACACAATAGAGGTCAAGTGTAGGAATGTTTAGGTATGTTCTGGTACACCAAAGGTCAGTCAAGATAAACACCACGCATAATAGGCAAGGTAAGGTCAAGGTAGAATAACATGGGTAACAACGTCACAAGGTACAACAAGCACAAAGGGTCAAAGGTCACAAAAAGTGGTTCAGGTCAAGGTATATAGGTAACAACATGGGTAAGGCCAAGGTGTGGGTAAAATAACAAGTCCCTAAACACAATTAAGGACAAGTATAGGGTATGTGGGCTTGTAGGTAGGTGGTCATAAGTGTAGGTAAGGGAAAAGGTGCCCGACAATGGGGAGTGAGGGTCAAAAATGGGTAAAATGAGGTAAAAATGAGAATGGTAGGTAACCGATGCTAGTTGAAGGATGACCAATGTTGGTATAGTAGGGCACGACTTGACCGATGTCGGTCAAGTCGATTTGGGGAAAAAAGGAAAATTTTTTTTTATGAAATCATTTGTCATTTTCCATTTATAGAAAAAGTCCAAAGAGCACGTGAGAGCCGTGAAAATGATAAGGTGAAACCGAGAGCTGAGTGAGTAGATATCGTAGTGGGTGATTGGCATGTGGTTAGCGGGTCCACAAGATCGGGTCGGTGGATTTGATTAGTTGGAGGTGAGGAGGTGATTTGGGTCATGGCAGAGGCAGGAGAAGGTTCGGGTGGACCACCAAAGACAAATGACCGTACATACCACCTAGTCATCGTAATGAGATGAGATAGGATCTGATCGAGTTTACTTTTGTGGATTGAAAGAAATTGTAGAAATCGGGTGGGTAAAAATGGTTTTGGGTAGGAATTAAATTGTCATTTGGAAATAAAATGAATGAAATGGGTGGGGGAAGGTCCCAGGTAAGTGAAATGAGAGTGGGGATGAGGGTAGGTGAGGGTTGGGTAGGGTAAGGTAGGTTATTAGGTTATGTTTTGGTCAATGCTTGAGAAAAATAGGGGTTTCAAGTTTGGTGGTGCGGACAGACATCGACGCCAATCAAGGGTTGGCCAACACCAACCGGTCCTAGCTGGCATCGGTCGAGCAAGAGGTGACCAATGTCGGTCGGGGGTAGCCACTATCTTGGTCAATAGTGACCAATGTCGGTCAACCATGTCGATCTTGGTCAAGTGGAAGAGGAAATGGGTCCATAAGAGAGATAGGGTGGTAGGAAAAGGTAGGCCATGAAGGGTAAGGGCAGGTCTATGGACAATAGGTAGGGTAAAAAGGTATATAGGTGAGAGGTTTGATAGGTGCAAGACTAGTATAGGGAAAAAGGGGTAATCTTTAGAGTTTGGGTTGTGGATGGGATATTGGGTACAGGGTTTTGTGAGAGGTGTGGTTGAGGTTTTAATATTTTTTGGTTTGTTGGATGCGGAGTTATTGACCGATTACGTATGCGCAATAGGGTGTCGCCACTACTATAAGAGGTATGAGGGAGTGTGACTATGGTGGATTGGCATCACGTGACAGAGGTGGGGTTGATTGGGATCCGATGTTATACACATATAGCCTTGAGATCGTAGTCTCATAGTAACACTCATTGATAGATGGGATTCCGCGACCAACACCTTCCATTTGTCGACGAGTGAGATCACGGTCCACTATGGAGGATTTTACAGGATCTTGCACTTTCGATAGTGGGGATGGAGGTTTATTCGATCACCTTGGATGCATCATAGGAGCCCATAGTGGTAGTATTTGGAGAGGCAATGGCAGAGCTGAGGTACCATAGTGCCAACTTGAGCTATGGAGAGATGTATGTAGCCCATTGAGAGGAGATGAGGCTAGTGGTGTTGATTATGGAGGTGGTGTGCTATTTTGCACTACCTGATTTAGAGGGAGGGAGATTCCCATAGGCACTAATGGGGGTCCTCTAGGACATGATGGAGGAGAGGACATGTTTTGCATGGGCACCAACCTTTCTGGTGTAGTTATATAGAGAGTTGTGGGCCTACAAGTGATTATGGAGGTTTAGCTTATGTTGTACCTTCCTTCTTCATTACTGGGCATACGAGCACACATCGTATGCGTGCACCCAGTGGGCGTGCCCTAACCAAATGCGTTTGAGGCAGGTTGGATCATAATAGGTTATCGACGATGGGTACTACCGGAGAGAGCACGGGACAGCCAAGGCTACCCATGATGTAGCGTAGACGGATGCGTGTTGGAGGGTATATCTGGTGTAGACATTATCTGGAGGCCATATATCGAGTTATCCGTCAAAATAGGAAAATGGAAAATGAGCTGGAGGGTTGTAGCTTTTGAGATAATTAAAGGGTCATCATGTTGGTGAGCACGAGATGATCCCCATGATGTGGTCAAACATAAGTTGGGGTTGCCCCAGGACGTGCCACCTCCATTTCCACAGTATAGGAGGGATGACTCCAAGATACCTATGTCTCCACCATGACCTACAGTGTCGACCGGGTAGGAGGAGTAGCCCATCAACCATCAAATTGATGATGCGGGTTGTACAAATGAATACAGATGGTGGTGGGAATCCCAGCTATGAGCAACACCACCGTGCCAAAGTTAGGATGCGGCCACCCTCACGGTTCATGGGGATACACTACGAGGATAGGTGGCAACCTTACGGGGCCAAATTATAGGTTTATAGAGGACATTTGGTAGGGTCATAGGTAGAGGTGGCCATGTTACAGGCACATGTGGTGGCCATTGGACCCATATTGAACACAGGGATAGGAACCTACATATGTTTAGGGATAGGGTCCCATGGGTACGTGGTATAGGGTCGAGGTCGATGGCACCACTATAGATAGTACCCATGGCTAGTTTAAGGGATTCTCTATTCTAGGTGAGATATTATTAGGATCATCGATGGCCACAAGGATAGATGTCCCTAGCTATGTAGAGTTTAGAACACAATGGGCCTTGAGTGAGAGGATCGGGTCTCATACTCACGGTGTGGAGAGTACATGGGGCTGATGAGTCCCGAGATAGAGTCGGGGAAAGGCCACCGGTTCACGGAGGCTAGCACAAGGTGAGGTACTAGCAGAGGGTTGTGGTCCATAGAGGGAACTAAGATGTTAGTAGTACGTCGCATGGGAGCGGAGGAGGACGAGGAGACAGGTGAGAAGGTCATGGAGGATATCCGATGGGGGATTCCTGATAGTTACGCATACTTCCATTTTTGTGTATTTTTGGTATATACCAGTCTACGTGCCAAAGAGAGTGAGATTGTATACGAGATTTTTGAGATTTTTATCATATACCAGCCTGAGTGCCAAAGATGTTGAGGATGTATCTGAGTGATTTGAGATATTTGTATTTATTTATATCTATGTACATATGTATATGTGTACATATACTTTCTTATTTATAGTATGGAGAGTGTACTTGTTTTAATTTTCATTATTATGTGTGTACATGATGGAAACTAGGTGAATTATGTAGGATTGAGTCAATGTCATGTAGGCATGGTTGAGTTAGGTCAGTTAGGCATGTTGGAGCTAGGTCATAACCATGATGGAGTCACGTCATAGGCATGATGGAGTCAAGTTATGGGCATGATGAAGTCAAGTTATAAGCATGACGGAGTTTAGGTCATAGGCATGATTGAGTTTAGGTCATAGGTATGATGGAGTCAAGTTATAGGCATGGTAGAGTCAGGTTATAGGCATGGTGGAGTCAGGTCATAAACATGATGGAGTCAGGTGATAGGCATGATGGAGTCAGGTTATAGACATGATGGAGATAAATGATGATGTATATGCATGTTATGGTTTAATTTTCTCAATATTTGTTGTAGTGGAAATGTGAAAATGATAAATGAATAATGTGATGATGGGGTAAAAATGTTCATCAATTGTTGCTTGTTTGGTTTAATTTCCAATTGTTGATATAAAATGGAAACAAAATAAGGTAGGATGTGAATAGGGAAATAAAGGGGAAAATAAGTTAGGGTGAAGAGTGTCCAAGCTAACCTTCAAGGTCCCCATGCCCTCGAAGTGTTGCCTACATAGCCCTCGAAAAAGGGGCCTTAGGCCGATGTAGTTCTCCCATAAGTGAGGGAAGAATATGATGAGTGGGTTGGTAGATCGTAGGCAAGATTGAATGCAGGTCATAGGCATGGTTGAGTCTAGGTCATAGGCATGTTTGATTTTAGGTTATAGGCATGGTTGAGTTTAAGTCATAGGCATGGTTGAGGTGAGGTTATAAGCATGGTTGAGTTGTTTTAAATTTAGGTGTCGATGATTTAGTCCTGTATAGGATAATCAATAAGTAATGAGGAAGGTGAATGATAAGAGGTGGTAAAAGAGCCACTTAATTGATAAGAAACCTAATGATTCTACCATACCCAAGATGGGCTTATGAACGTAAAACCCTAAAGGTAGTACATAATGGACTATTCTAAAGGTGAAGAAATTCACATGATCACGAAATGTCACATTTGTGGCAAGTCCCTGGAGTAGAGAGAAAATGAGGGTATAAAAGGCAATGAGGTGAAAGTGGATGGTTAAGCGTAACCTAGTGTGAGATAGCATGTCTATTCTTAGTAAGAAACCCATGATCTAAAATAGCCAATTCCATGACAAAAATTTCATCGTTCTTATCATTTATTTGTTTTTAATAGATTGATCGATGCGGGAAGTCTATATGAGATGAGTATATTATCTCCTTGAGGTCTTCACGAAGTGATCGATGCAGGAAGCTTTTGGATATTTTTATTGTATTTTTGAAATGACTTTATATAGTTGTCCTTCAAGGGAGAAATCTATTTATAGCAATGAAATGGAGAGAAGAGATGTCCCTTTTGAGGGAGTCATATTTTTGGGAGTTTGACTCAAGGAGTTGAATCTCTGTTTTTGGATGTTTAAGTCATGAAAAATACTATATAGGAAGATTAGGTTCTTGTTTAGAAGACAAGACCATATCACACAGAGGTTAATTATAAAAGAGGTGATTTCGAGTGATGAATGACCATGGGATTCCATCTTTAATAAAACAAAAATTATCCATGAGAATCATGCTATGAGTAGATCCGCGGTACTCATATTGAAGATGAGGCTGAAAGGTGATGGGTAATCACATGATTCTTTTTTAGTTATGGATCCTCAAAGTAGGTAACATGGAAGGTGAACATCGCTCAAGGGATGAGCGATCAACTAACATAAAGTGATATAGGACTTGATGTCAACAATAAAATGGTCAAAGATGCAAGGCATTAAGAGGCTCAGGTTTAGGTTTACCTTTGAGTGAAGATAAATGATAAGAACTTGATCCGTAGGCATGGGTAACAATATAGGGTTCAAGCCAATTAGGAGCAAATTTTCCCTGTTTACTTTTCTCTTCTTTAGTTACATGTTGATTTTCCTTCAGGACAAGGTCACCGACTTGGAAGGTTCGTTCATGGACATTTTTTTCGTAGGCATGTTTGATACATTTTTGGTAGATTTGGAGATGGTCAAGAGAATTAAGATGGCATTCATCTAATAACTCAAGTTGCGTCAAATGATCCTAGTAAAAGCCATCATCATTGAGCATGTCTTGTACTCGAGATGTGGAGATATGGAATCTAAACTTCGAGAGGCAAGATAACCTCGGTACCATAACCGAGAGAAAAAGGTGTGGCAGCCGTCAAAGTGTGAATACTAGTGTGATAAGCCCACAAGGAAAAAGGAATGTGTGAATGTCAATTCTTGCAAGTATCGTTAACTACTTTCATAATAATTTTGTTCAAGGTTTTATTGGTTGATTCTCCTTGGTCATTGGTTTTCGGGTAATAAGGTGATGAGAAACCGAGTTGGATGTCAAAAGCTTCACATATCTTATGGAGGTTTTTTTCAATTGCTTTTGTTACCAGTGATGAGGCGGTGAGGAGCACCAAAGAGACAAATGATGTAATGGTTAATGAATTCACATATTTTTTGAATTTTGTAGAAATGAGGGGATGGCTTCTACCCATTTAGTATAGTATTTAGTAGTGGTTATAATCCATTGATGGTATTATGAAGAATGGGGATTGATCTCACGACAAGGTCCAAGCCCCATTGAAAGAAAGGCCAAATGTCTCATGCAACCCGCAAGGCATGACTAGGTGTGTGATGAAGCTTAGCATGTTCGACATTTCACACAATGTTTGACATAGTCATAACAATTTTGGTTTAAGGTTGGCCAATAATAGCCAAGGAAAAAAATGTGTTTTGCGATAGCTAAACCACTAAAGTAACCTCAACAAATTCAATTGTGAACTTCCTTGATGGTGTATGGAATTTTAGAACTTGTAAGGAATCGTAAGAGAATACCGTCAAGCCACACTTATAAAGGAGACCACTCATGATGACATAACAAGAGGTAATTTTAAGAAAGGCACGTTGTCCATTACGAGTGAGATCGGTGGGAAGAATGGAAAGTGAAATAGTCTCGTAAATTGCTTATATCAATGGTCACGTGGGTTAGGTGCAACGGTTCGATAGAGTAGACGTCACAAGTTAAATAAGAAGGTGATTTTAGACTTTGTATTGTGATAAATAATTTAGAGTCGGTAGGTGAAGCGGGTATCCGAGAAGCCAAGCGAGGCCATGGTAGCTATAAACTTATTGGTAGAACATGGGGTGGTTTGAAGAACGGTCAAAGGTGGTCAAAATTATATCTACATGATGTTTATAATTTTGAAGTATCTCATTACGACATTGGTATATACCATTGACTTGGTTTACGACCAGTTGGGAATCACCAAAGATATTGATTAAATTTCACATCTAAGGCATACGAAACCTAGAGACCCAATACGAGTGCTTCGTATTCAACAATATTTTTTATATAATCAAAATCTAATTTGAAAGACAAAGGCATAGGTTCACCATCAAGAGGGATGAGGATAACACTAGCCTCACCTCCATGCCGAAACTTAGATCCATTGAAGAAGAGTGTCATTTGGTAATTAGGTTCGTCTAAGGAGAGGGTAGCTATGTATTTTTGAGAAGTCAAAATTAGAGGGTTGATTCCTAAAAAGAGATGTGTCTACTAGTTTTTAGTGATAGTCTGGACCTTGATGGAATTTTGATGAATAAATTCAAGGTCGAGGTCGGAAAGAAGCATAAGCCAATGTGTGGCACATTGATGTTTATAGGATTTGGCATATATGTAGTGTAAGGGGTCAATATTGGTAAAAACAAAGGTTTTTGGTTGAGTAGGTAATGGTGGAGTTTGGTGGCGATAAAAATAAGGCTAATAAGAGTTTTTGGCATGGGTGTATCTATTTTCGTAGTCCATAAGGGTATGACTTATGTAATAAATTTTTGCTCTCTATGTTGCTTGTTGCGGTGAGTGAGAATGTAACCTAAAGAATGGTCAGTGGTGGAAATATATAGGTAAAAGGGTTGGTCATCCTTAGGAGAAATGAGCACCTTTGGTGGTTGAAGAAGGTAATTTTTAAGCCTTCAAAGGATTTACAACAGTCATCATCATTTTTCTTAAGAAGATGATGAAATGGTTGATAATGGTGAAAAAGCTATGAGATAAAACAACAAATGGATTCGCAACTTACCTTGTAGGCTTCAAAGTTGATAGTGATTAGTAGAGAGGCATTACTAAAATAGCCTTTACTTTAGTAGGTGTGACTTCTATGCCATGCAAAGAAATGATGAAACCAGGGAGTTTTATTGAAAGTACTACAAATACGCACTTCTTCAGTTGAAGACAAACACAATACTTGATGAGGTGGTCAAATATGACCTTAAGGACAGTCAAGTTTTCAGCTTGATGTTTACATTTGGAAATAATATCATCTACGTAATCTTCCAATATGTGATGCATGATGTCATGGAAGATGTAAGTCATGGCTCATAGGTATGTAGCACCAAAGCATTTTTAGGCCAAAAGGCATAACTCAATAGCGAGAAGGTCCTCCAAGGGGTGATGAAGGTAGTCTTGTGTTGATCTTCTGGAGCAAGTAATATTTGATTGTAACTCGAGAAACTATCCATGAGTGATAGCATTTCATGGTTGGTAGTGAGATCAACTAGTTGGTCAATGCCCAGTAGGGGAAAATTGTCTTTGGGATAAGGTAGGTTGAGGTGACGGAAGTCCGTGAAAATGTGGAGTCCCCTATCACCTTTGTGATAGGAACATTGTAAATCCATTACGAGATAATCAATGGGTAATATGAAGGAAACCGAGAGAAGGCACTAAAGCTCTTATTTGACTAGAAGAGAAATGCGAAGATGCATTTTTGCAGCTTTCATTTGATGGGTTTGGCATAAGGACGTAGTTATGATATTGTGGACCATGATTTTTGGGGTCAATACCAGAGCATATTCGCATAGGACCAGGAAAAAGTGTTGCTATGGTCCTGAAGGAAAGAGGAAAAATATTCATGTTCGATAGCATCTAAATATTGGCCTATATTTATAATGTGCAGAGTCATCCTAAGTGTTAATGTTGATTTTAATGGTCGATTCATCCAACATGGTTTGCATCTCGAAGGTAACAACCAAAGTGAATATAAGAATATTCCACACCAAGGTAGGTGAGGATGGACTCATCATCCTTACATTGAATGATGTTAATAAAAGGTGTATCGTCATTGATCATGTCAAGATATAGGAATGGGAGAGAAGAGGGAGCCTCACCATCGCATTGATAGGTTAGAGGTCCTAGGGAAATTGTGTTTACGAAAAAAAAGTTAGGAGGAATAGATTCGGGATTTATGGACTTCGTGGGTGAAGATGGTGACGTGGGTGAAAATGGTGACATGGGTGAATGAGGTGGAGAAGGTTTGTCTTGCTCTATGAGGTTGATGTGAGCCTTCTTAGGAGGTGGTGCATCAAATCCAATTCCAATATGGTCATTTTGTTTATGGGTGGTACATGAGATGACAGTATGGTGGCCATGCTCGTAAAAACCAAAGCCAAAGCCTTTTCATGTGTAACAACGGAGGAAAGTGTGAGTGAAGTAGTGGTTAGGAAGGGAGTGTAAGTCGGATGAAAATAATCATGTTTGGGATGGCTGTTCGGGTGAATAAGTGGTAATAACAAGTCCCCATACATAAGATTAGTGTGTAGGTGGGGAGGACCATAAGTAAAGACCTCACCTACATGGTAGTCATAACTAGGGTGTTGACGCGGGTTCCCATATTATTTCGGGGTGAGGAATGTGTCAATATTGTATAGGCGGTACTCTCCCATAGTGAGGCATTGAAAAAAACTTTTGAAGGGATCATAAGTTGATATGTGGGTAACATGGATAGATGACTCGCTAGATGATTAGAAAGTAGGTGAGTCGGTTGTAGAGGTTCAGAATGGTAAAGCAGGAATAGTATGGTTAGATGTCGAGAGGCGGTGGCGAGACTTGGTGGATGGGCTTGTGGGTAAAGGTGAAGTGGGGGTAGTGACCAATGCCTTGACTAGTACAAGTACATCGTTAGGTTGGTAAAGAATATTACAGGTCTTGAATGGTGACCCATCGGTAGGGATGGTGTAATTATGTCACTCATACTCCAATTTTACACAGTGGTGTAAAGTTGAAGGACACAACCCATGACGTGAATCCGTGGTGCAGTCGAGTAAGAGGTTATATTGGAATTCCCCTCTAAGATGTAGAGTAGTTCGAGATAATGCAAGGGCCTACGAGAATATGAAGGATAATAGTGCTAAGGGTGACAGTGATGGCGTCGTTAAATGAGCATAGCATAACTGCGTTATTATGCATATAATTATAAGGAATATGTATTGTATTGTATGAGTGGGAGGAGATGATGTAATTCTAGCACCACCAGCAATCATGATGCATCGTATGCACATGTTATCGATATAGACATAAATGAATATAGTGCGATCAGGGTCATCTAAATGAAGAGGTACAATATCCTCTTCAGAGAAGCTGAGGGTGACGACATGAGGAGGGTCGTGGGGGTAGAAGGAGGTATGGGTAAGAAGCTTATAGGTGAAGGTGAGGGTTCTTGTTTTTGGGTGAGTGAGGCGTAATGAAGGCTCGTGATAAAGCAATAGGTTTCGTAGCCTTTCACCGACTTTGGGTATGAGATTGTTTGGTCAAGGTTGATGGATGAGGCTCTAGGATGGACGAAGGGGGAAGGTGACAAAGGTGTGATGGGCGAGACCACCAGTGTACATAGAATAGAGGATTGGGTTTTATTTTCAAGTGGGGGATAATGATCTTTGTGGACTTTGGAAGACATGGCTAGTCCAATCGACACGTGGGTGAGTAAGGCTTGATGTCGCATAACACCCAAAGTAGTGATGGGTCTTGATATAGATGGGGGATAAGTGTGGGTAAGGTTTTAGGTTTTAGAATAGTTATAGTGATGGGTAGAAGTTTTTATGGAGGTATGATGAAGAGGATTTCGTTTCAATTGGCCTAATTATGTAGTTTTTTCACCAAAAATACCTTTGGGTGGATCATGGAATTATCTTCAAGTGACATTTGCATTTGGGTCAAAACGGGGAGCCAAAGATGTCCCCAGAGCATGGAATGATCAACGTAATCCAAATGATTGACCAACCGTGAAAACAGATTATTGAAGAAGATGATGGAGTGGGTTGGGTAGCAATCCCTGTAAAATATATCTATGAGATAGGGAATTGGCTGGCCTTATATTCTATAGGTAAAAGAGTTGAGATCATGTCAATAGGGTTCTGGGATGCTAGGGGAGAACTATCCCCAACAGGTAGTGACATGTCTGAAGCATCTCCCATGGGTAGGAGAGATAATAGGTTGGGTGAGGTAGACTTCTCTCTTGGGGAGGAGAAGGTGATGGTGATTTTCTTTTGGATGGAAGACTAACAAGTGTTGATGGTTCAGAAGGTTGGGAAGGCAGACAATAACCTGACATCGGTATAAAGTGTGGATTCCTCCATGAGAGCAAAGGTAGAAGAGGGTGACTCCTTTGTGGGTGGAGGGGTAGAAGAGGTATGCTCCTCTGTGGGTGGAGGACCTAGTGCCCATATTTCCTCAATAGATGAAGTAGGTCAGCTTTGAGGAACAGTTGGCATGATATCAAAAACTACATGAACCTCACGGATGGTGTTTTCACTGGATGAAGGTTTGTTATTTTGATTAGACAATGGTTTATGATTAGGGAGTGGATTTTTGAATATGTCCAAATTATGATTTTTGGCGTGTTCGGGTTTCTACTGACAAGGTCTCCATTGTCTATCATCTCTTGAACAATGTTTTTAAAAGTTATGTAGTTACCATCACTATGTCCTTTAACACGATGGTAATTATAGTAGTTGTGCTCTTTATACCATGCGGGCATAGGATGAGTGGGGTCGAAACCTGTATGAGGTTTTATGGGAGGAAGTGTAATGGCTCCAACTTTAAGAATTTTTCCAAGATCAAAGAATAGGTTTCTCCGATCAAAGTGTACTTCCGCTGCTCTGTTAGAGCTGAAAAGCCTGAACAAGAGAAAGATTGGAAGAAGGTTGAGCCTCGATTAGAAGGATGAGGTAGACCTGCCTTAAGGACTACCAGGTTGGTCGATCCTTTGGGCTTTGAATAGTTATTTGGGTTTTGAAGATGAATAAGAATTGTTGGATTTGAATAGGGTGTTCTTGTTCCGTAATTGGATTTTCTTTTCTTAAATGACACGAATTTTCAGTTTTCAGGCCATGGTGAATGTTTCATCAAAGGTTCGGAAGGTTTGGACTTACAGAGTTGGTGAGATGTGTCCGGTACAAGCTCTAGTGAACAACTCAATAAGTTCAATATGAGGTAGTTGTAACGTCAATTGGTTAATAAGACTTCACCAGCAAGTAAAAAAATCTGCAATAGATTCGTCTTCATATTGCCAGGTTGAATAGAGATAGGTCATGGTGAATTTCTTGGTAACATTGAGTGATAAATGATCTAGGAAAGCCCGGGCTACTTGATTAAAGGAGTAGATAGAATGTCGAGGTAGTCCACTATACAAATCTAATGTTGGTTCTGTTGGGTACATTGGGAAAGTTCGTAGGAGTAAAGCATCATGGTCAGTGATTAGGTAATACCCATGTTTCAACGACATTGTAAGTTTTTCTATGGGTCTTATTTACTATTGAACCGATTGAATTTAGGCATTTCCCAATGCACTAGGTAAGGAAGAATGGGAATAGATGGATGGATAGGCTCATTACAGATTTCATCATATGTTAAATAATTACAGGATCCAGAAATAGATGCTTCTAAGGTCTACATTTTCTCCATCATCATTTTAATGAGGTCATTAGTAGGTTGGGATGAATGGGTGCCCCTACTAGAAAAAGGGGGTTGATGTTGATTGTACAAGGCGGGTGGTATGTTGGTGTATGGTGGTACTGAGTATGAGAACTACATAGGAGGAATAGATGTGGGTGGCACATAGCCAGTATAAGCAATAGATGAGGTCGGGGGTTGTTGGTAGTATGTGTAAGCGGGTGGGGTAGTCGTAACAACTCTAGTGGTGATCGGGGGTAAGGATTGTGGGATAGAGAGGATGAGGTTTTGGAAAGGGGTGTAAGTTGCTGACATCGAGAGGTGGTTGTGATGCAATGGGTATATGTGAAATGGTGGGTGCAGATGGAGCTAGAATCATAGGGGCTATCAGAGGGACAATCGATGTCGCGGGTGTGATCGATGATGTAGATGTTGGGGTTATAACGGTTCTAGGATTTAGCTAAGACACCACATGCGATAAAGTGGATTATGGTAGCACAAAACCGGGGCGAGATCTAGAGGGATAGATATGTGCATGCCATATATTAATTTTCCTGAGGAATCCCAGGTGGAAGAATGAGAAAGGTAGTACTAGAGGGTAGCTAGATCCGGTCAAGGAGTCTCGTAAAATCCTATTCACCGGTGGCGATGGGGATAAGCTGAGTCAGATCCATAGGTGACATAATGGATAGCGGTGATTGACTAGGTGGGAGTGGCTAACACCTAGCGTGAAACATGAGGGCATTAGTTTGGCTGTGAGTCATCACCATGTGAAACAACGTAAATTAGGTGATTTGTACTCTATAAATGACACATGGGACAATAGAGATGGGACAAAATAGATTTTGAGAGGAAAATGGGGTAAATATTTTGATAAAAATCAAAACAAGGTGACCGTTGTCGGTTAAAAGAACCGATGCTAGTTAAGGTGTGGCTGATTCCGGTCACAAGATGACCGATGACGGTTATTGTGAAGAATAATAGTTTCAGCAAATAAAGCAAAAACTGGTGATTGTTAGACAGGGAGATTGTATTAGAGGACTATGATCATAACATAGAGAGTATGGTGACACACAAACTTTTAGATAGAAAATAAGGTGAGATGAGCATTCTTTGGATAAACGTATCTAACGAGAATAAGGAACCGATGTTGGTTTGGTAAACCAATGCCGATCGAGATGTAAACTAACGACGGTCTTGGGACCAATCACTTGTGAAATCTAAAGAATGAAGAAAAATGACATGTTTTGAATTTAGATTGTATGAAGAATATACCCGAAGCTTAGGTATGATAGGATGATGCCCTGACACACTCAAAGAAATTACAAATACTCTTATGATGTTAGAGTGTGAAAGGAAAAAGAAAGATGAAGAAAATGTATCCTCCCACCTCAAAACGCAAGTCAAGCACAAAGCTATGAAAACACAGTCCATAACATTAAATTTTATATTTTTGTAGCTTATGCTATTTATGACTGACACGTGAATTCAGAACAGATTTTTTTGGTTGGGAAGGCGTCCTATGAAAAAGGAAATCTAGAGGGTGAGGTTTTAGGTTATGTTATGGTGGGGGCGGTCCTTCCTCTGATGGGGTACTAGACAGAGATAACCAGCTAGGGATTACCTGTCAATCCTCTGATCGTGTGATCATTGATAGGTGTTCCTAGGTAAGATGTCATTTAAGAAGGTGTGTATATTCAAATTTTTGTGTAGTTTGGCAAGAGAGAGAGAGAGAGAGAGAGAATGTGCTTTCTACGATTCTTTTATGTCAACCATCAGCTGGGCATGACTTCCAACATATAGGTTGCCCTCAATTTTATTGTGAGCTAAATGCAGCATACAAGAAATGCAATGTGAGTGTTTTAAACCCAAATCAAAGTGTGATGTTTGATGTTGCAAATAATGAATAGGAAGAGAGATGCTCTTTCACTAATGCAATACTAATGAAAGAAAAGAAGTTTTCTTTTTATAGCACCAAAACATGATTGCTTTGAGACAATAGAAAGAGAGGAAGATTCTAGAGAAGGAGATTAATGTAGAAGCCTTTTAGAAGGGAAACAAACATACAAATTTTTCCTAGGAATGAATAAGATGCAAGGAACCCCGGATGGGTCCCACCGAGCATGCCAAAATGTTTCACCATTTTCTTTACATTTTGAATGTGACAAAATAGATAACGGTGTGTGCTAAGGAGGAATACCTATTGCAATGGTTGGTTTGAAGGTTATGCATGTGTTATGAATTTTGATCCAATGTTGATCGTAAGAGCTTCCTTTTGGCTAGGAGGAACTACTTGAAATACACAACAAGACCACAAAAAGAGGATTAAATAATATATGTCAGTGGGATGCCTAGCATGTGCTAGATCCAGGAAGTGTGATACTTCCTCGGTGGTAGTCAACCCATTGTTTTAATACAATTTAATGCAAGAAACAACATAAGTAAATAGAATCCTACTGTAGTTGATATGATTTAGGTATCTCATCCAAATACAACAAGAAAATCTAGCATAGCATGCTAGGCTATGGTCAGATCTGGAAATAAGGTAAACAACTAAGGTGTTGGAACAGGTCAGGGTCAGATTCTAGGTCACTTGAATCACTTAAAAAGGTTCATTGGGATCTGGTATTGGTAGAACTACCAAATATAGAGACCGACATCGATCTGGTATGACTGACGATGATTTAGTAAGAACCGACAACAGATTCTTAGGGGCTAGTAATAACTCAATAGTTCATGGTTTTGGGGATTTTTCCGAGAGCGGGTCGGTGATGGTAAGGGTTTGGTTTAGGTCTAGGGGATGTAGGGAATATTCGAGAGGTGGTTAAAAGGGGTAGGAGCAATGGGGATGGTCGGGTTCACAAGAAGGTAATAGTGGTAGGGTGAAAATATAGTTGATGATTGATAAAAAAAGGTGAAGAACTTTATAAACTAAATGGAAATGAAGTGGTGTAGGTTAGAGACACACTTACTACTGTGTAGGTTCAATGGCTAGGTGGTGGTGATGGCTGATCAGTGAAATGGAAACCAATGTCGTGGCAGTGCTTCCCAGAGTGCTCTTGTGAATGCAAAAACCTCCCGATCAATGGTTGTGTTGGTTATGGCTGCCTAGATGTGCAAAAGAGCTCTAGTTCTTACTTGCATGCAGATCCTCCTTTTTCTCCAAAATTTGAGAATGTGTCTAACCTCTCCAACAAGGTTACCAAAGTGAATAAATGGTAACTGACAATAGTTTCAAGCTGATCGGCATCGGTTTCGGGATGACCGGCATTGGTTAAGGTGAGATTCCCTAGGTTTACTAAAAATGATAGATCTTCCTAATCATTTGGGCCAGGTCTGTCCATTTATCAGATCAAAACAAACATTATCTTTTAATGAGTGGGAATGTGGTTAGAGGAATAATAGGCATTGATTTTTAGGGTTGAACTAAGTCTTAGTTAGTTATGGAAGCATGCTATGAATAGGTCTATGGTGAGGTGTCTAGGTGAGGTGGTGGGGTGAGGTGGAAATTGGTTTTAATCGAGGTAATTAAATAATGAATGAAGTGAGGATGAGTATTAATTTAATTGTAAATAATTAAATTAATATTAATGTGGGATATAAGGGCCATGGTTACGTGAATGTGTTTAATTTGGTTATTTGAAAGGGGACCAAGGGAGTGTGACCTAATTTTGGTATCTACAAGATGCACTTATTTTTGGTTGTATTACATCATCGTGTCAATAAATAACTTTCTCACGAAGCTCACATAAAGGAGAGGCTCGGTGTTTTCACGCACCTCAGGTGAGCTTCCAAAGCTAAACTTTATGATATGCCGATGCATTTAGGAATGGATATTGAGACAAGCAAAGTGATTAGAGATTACATTTTGGTTATGTTTCCGTGGTCTCTTTTCAAATTTTTGTGAGAATGGTACATGATTACATAGCTCTTGATGTTGGACAATGTTGAAGCATGGTTTAAAAGCATGTAGGATGAGTTTTCTCAAATATTTAATAATGGACCTAAGTTTGATGCACGTAAATGGGTAGAAGAGCACCTATATCATGAGTTAAATGAGACCTTCCTTTGTTGTTTTCTAGTGGAGTTGTTTGAATGGATTTCAACATACGCGTCTAGGTTGAGTTAGTATTATAGACCTTTTGTATCGACCCAATATGACTATCGAAGCTACATGATGCCAATCGACTTGGACTCGTGTTGTTAACCACTTTGGTGAAACGAGTGCTGACTAGTTATACCCTAGAATATGCCATTTATACGTATTATTATCCAGAGGTTGTTGAGTTCAAGTACTTGAGGGAGACTAGAGGATATTTTTTTGTGTTATCCCCTTAGACATCAAGATCTTGGTCATTATTGTAATTTTGGAGGCTTTTCTCATGGCCAGCTAAACTTCCTCTGAATGTTGGGCGAGGAAGCTAGAGTGGAGAAATATGGTGGACCTTGTGGCTAAAACAAAGAGGGAAGAGAGATGGCTCAAGTATAATGAAGTGATGGAACTATGGAGGTAGATGTTGTAGGAAGGAATTGAGGTTCACGTAAACAACATTACACACGAATAATCTGTGCTACCCCATCTTAGCAAGCACGAGAGAGAAACCCCTTTAGCTTTTGATGAGAGCACACTAGTTAGAGGAAGGAGAGCCATAGGAATGCATCTAAATCCACCGGTGACCAACCCTTAGCACTTAGTTTTCTAAATCTAAAAATAATTATTACTAACCCATTGGTATTGGTAGAGGTAACCGATCAAAGCACCTAAGAGGTATAACTTTTCATTTGGCACATCGATGGCTACATAATCATTTTCTGTGTTTGGAGGTATAGTTTCTAGAAATGCTAAGGACAAAGAAGGATTACACCAAGTTTGGGTATTGCATCTAGAAGTGGCATGGGGAACACATTTGGTAGTAGTGCAATATCATAAGCTGTCAAAGTGCATAGTTTAGCGCAACAATGGGGACATAAGGTGTGATAACTTCAAGACCCTTACCAGCTATGAGAGGTTGATTTGGTGGCTCGGGTGGAGTAGGAGCTAGCAGACACTGGTGGGCCAAGCAGATCTAGAGGATCTGGTGGGTCAGGAGGAACAAGTGTTGGTAGATCTAGTGGATCTGGTGGTGGAGGAAACACCGAAGGGAATCAAGGTTCTCGATCATGTGGATAAGGACTTCAACTGCCTCAGCAAGTATTTTTTGTAATGCCTTTGCATCTACCAGATTACAAAGGTGTTGAGGATGCTACAAAACATTTGTGATCTATTATGGGGTACAAAGGGGATCACTACCCCGGAATGGAAGGCAAGTCAATTTACAACAATGTTGCAAGGGCATGCGCATAGTTGGTACCAAAAGTATGACCCTCACCAGAAAGTAGTAGATTATACCACATTGCATAATGCCTTTTTAGCTAAATTTCATATTCTTGAGTTTGAATAGAAGAGCATTAGCGCACTAGAGATTCAACAAGGTATGGCAGAGAGTGTGCGGGAGTATGATGCACATTTTAAAACTCTCTTATCAAAATTATCTTATGATATTCATCCTTCTCAGCATGCTCAATGGTTTTTTGGAGGATTAATAACACCCTTCAAGAGAGCACTTTTGCATAAGACTTTCACATACCCGCATGAGGCCTTGGAGGCTGCCCTACGCATTGAGGTTGTGGGAAGCATGGATACTAGTGTTATTCCTTTTCTTGAAGCTCATATTGTTGCCATGGTAAAGCAGCTAGAGAAGCTATCTGTGAACTTGGCACATGAGACTCGCAATGGCCTATGGTGCACAGATTGTGGGGTAGAAGGGCATACAAAGGATATTTTTCCTTGGATATCGATGACGTGTGATAACTTGAAGAACTATGAGATTTTCCATGGGGATCATGATGCAAGTAGGTTTCTACTTCTACAATGCGCAACTGTAAGAATGTATCTTGCTATTGCAATATTTACACCCCTACTACTCATGACACCAAGGATTATAGATTGATTGACTAGATATATGATTTCATTGATATCGGTGTGCACCATACCAAAGTATTGCAAAAAATTCCAAGGATGATGGTCATCACTATGAAGAGCATGCAAATGGAGCATATCATGGGTGAGGATTTTCTAGAGGATTTAGAGGCCATGGCAATTGCAGAGGCAGAAGAAAAGAATTTCCTCACAGGACATATTATAATTGTGGGTCCACAAAACATTACAAGCGTGAAATCCCTGACCTACTACATTGCTCTTGGTGTGGAAAGAAGAACAAGTATGAGGAGTGTCAAGATTTATTTGAGCACATGAGCCAACAATAGTGGAAGGATAAAGGCGTTGGAATGGTAATCATGAATAAGGTTGACTCGTAATGGAGGCCAAGGGTGGCGCATGAGTCAGAGTTAGAACCTGTATTGGTGACAATGTGAATTGAGGCTACACTCGCTAGGGAAATACCAAAGCAAAGACCACTGGTCACAATAGAAGAGGTGGTGTATGGCAATTATTCAGATCATGTTCATCAGAAAGAGGTTTATTAGGAGACCATGGATGTGATTTGAATCCTACAAGGAGAGATCTAGTGCCTAAAGGAGAAGTGGCGGTTGTTAGAAGAAAGGAAATGTCTTTGAGGCTCCACAAGAGGTCTAGATGATGTCAAGGAAGTATGCAAAATGTTGAGGAAAGAGAATATCATCCATTTTCTAAGGGAATGGTTATGGAAGAAATAACCATTCGCTGAAGGAGAGTGTGAGTGACAAGTCTTGCATGCTAACCTTCACCCTCACACCATTGATTATGATAAGGATATTACCATGAATTGGTGAGTCGGCAGAGATGGCTCCTAAGCAATATTCTGATAGACATGGGTGCAGAGGTTAATGGTGTCACCCTAGATGCATGGCATCAAATGGGAAGGCCCCATTACAGCCATCCTCAAATGTGTTGTATATGGCTAACAAGACAAAGGTGATGCCCATTGGTGTCTTGAAGGACGATACTATCACTATCTAAGGCAAAAAATTCACTAGAGAATTCAAAGTCTTAGTGCTATCTGAGGTGGACAACTTTCTAGCATTACTTGGCGCCCCTGGTGCTATAAGAATAATGTTTACATAAGGTTCAATAAGGGATACATAAGTTTTTAGAACAAGGAAGAACAAGTTATCATCCCCTTGACGATGGGAATTTAACACCCTATATTGAGCCCTTAGGAGAAGAATCCCTTAGACGAGAATCTATTTGCACACTATCACGGACCACGAGGTGATAGACCCTATGGAATGATTTATTCAATGGGAAAACACTCAATCTATGAGTGATACCACTAGTGTAGTATGTGAAAATTGGGCACATATGACATATGATTTAATTAGGAAACAATTGCGAGGCTCTCTTACAATGGTGACGAAGGTGCACCCGCTTAGGAGTTTGAGAGGAAATTAGTGGTCAAGCTACATTGGGGAAGGCAACCCTGATGTTTTCCTGTGAGCCATGGAATCATAGTGGAGATTTGAGATTGAAAGGTGAAGCATGCTTATCTACACGTTTCATGGGACAAGAGTAGCATGATGGTGGGAAACATACCGGGGAAAATATTCTAGAATGGTGTGAGGTGGAATGCACTCTCTATTAGATTCTTCTAGAGCAATGCGCTTACTAAAATTTGTGGCTATGATGGAGGGAACCTGCCTTAGAACATGTTCAATAATGTGAGAGAATGTGGATGGGAGGTGCAGAAGCTTTACACCCTTCCCTTTGGGTGCACAATTTTTATTCCACACTACAAGTTGTTGTGCGCGCATGGTATGTTCATTCGGAATTATGTTATCAAACAGGAAGTGCAAGTTAGCAGATGACTTGATTCAAACCTTTAAATATCAAATTACTAATCCATTGGTGAATGAGGCATTTTAGGTTGTTAAACACCTAACTATGGGAGATAGTGTCATACACGATGATATAATTCTAGAATTATTGGGAGAACTCCGATTTGGAGGCGCGTTTTGATGTAGAGGAACCGGAGGAACTACTGACTTGAGAAGCCCTGCATGGAGAAAGAGAAGGGAAATTTGGTCTATGTGATAGATGGTAAGGAAGTTTAGAAATATGATGTTATGCATACATTGGGTATGCATGAGGTAATGGATATTGTTGATGAGGAAGTGTGTACCTAACATAAACCTCTCAAAATGAAGAAGGTTAACATTGGATCGAATACGAGAATCTAAAGAGGATACTATAAGGGGTTACTGGTCAAAAAAAGGAGGTTTCAAAGATCATTGATCTATTGCATGCATTTCTCAAGGTTTTATTTCAGCGACATGTGAGAGACATGAGGGACATCAAATTCCATAGTGCTCCTAGAGCTGACATGTGGCGGAGATCCGACGGCATGGAATTTGAGCTCCTAATAACACCCGGGGGTTGAACTGATGATCCTGAAGGTCGCATGAGGTTTTAGAGGTCATATGGGGGCTGGGTGGATTATTTTATGATTGATGTCCTTGACCTTGAGGGGCATCGGGGACATAAAATCCTGCTAGGATCCTGGAGCTGACACGTGTCCTCCCAAAATTTGACTAACTCCCGAACTCTCTCCAAGCGACAACTTCAAACGACGATAACGTGAGCTCGATGGATTTTTTTGAAGAAATATTTTATGATCCGACTTGAAATGACCTTTGGAATCAAATGGTGGGGTTATCAGGTCTTGATTACTCCATTTAATCCCTAAAAATTGTATTTTTGATTTGGTACTCCACATGTGCATGAGTAAAACTGCTTGCAGACCCAATGCACCAAAGTGTTGTGGAAAAAATAATTTCACGATCTTGTATAGATTGGAATTACATTTCCAGAGATGTTTTTTTCTCCTAACTCCATCCGAGCTCCCTGGAATCACCTTAGGAGGTTAATCGGTTGTTTTGGCCTATGCACTACCTAGGCCTATGAACCCTAATTTTGGTGAAACTACCCCAACTTCTCCAAGTCCTTCCAAAATCTTCTTGAATCAATTTCATGAGGTCCTAAGGCCTTATAATCATCTCTACTTCCATTTTCTCTCTTCCTCTATGCTTCGTGGGGTTTCTCCCGGTCTAGGAAGGCCGGTGATAGCCCTTCCCACAGTGCACTCGAAGCTTACAAATTTTAATGAACTCCTAAAATCACCTAGGGGAATGAATGGACTTTCCTAAATCACCTAAGGGGATGAGATAACATCAATCAAGAGGTCATTGGGCTGATTAGGTAGACCCGGATTACCTCGGAATGATAAAAACTAAAAAAATTAGTACGAGGGTATCATGGTCATGTTTAGAAATTGTCAATTTCCTTGTTCCCCATTTTCAATACAACAATTTGCCTCAATCTTGGGTACATAACATGGGATGATCGCAATGAAGAAATGGCATCATAACTCCCATAATCTAAACTTACAACATATTGACCGAGTGTCTTATCCATTGGGCCTGCAGAGTAATGTACAATTTACAAGAGAGAAGGATAACGAAGAAGGAAACACACACACACACAAAAAAAAAAAAATGAAAAAAGGAAACACACAACACACAACATACAAGGAAACACAACAAAAGGAAAACATACCTAGCAATAACCTATGGTACAAGGCAAGGGACAACCCACTTTCACTGAAGTAATTTTCGTTCCTTAAAAGTTACTTGTGAGTGAGAAACACTAAGTAATGTTGTTCGAAAATCCATTGACTATTTCAGAAAGTAGCCTCCTCTCCTTAATTGTTTACATGAGATGGGTGCTTTCATGACCATCTATGTTTTTGTAGGAGTGATTCCACGCGAGCTTCTTGATGCTCAGGTCTTCACTTGGAAATTCCACTGCCTTCATCCTCTTTGAAATCGGTTTCATAGTGCCAGTTGCATTCCACATTTATCCATGTAGTTGATTCCTCATTGAGCATCCTATCACTTCCCCAAGGCTGATTTTCATTCAAATTACTTGAACATTCCAGATTCTTTTCTTTCCCAAGTTTATTCTCATTGACCTATTTTCCATGAGAAACCTCGGACTTATCCTTTTTCTCTACTCCACTATGAGGTGCTTGAGTACTGACGAAAGGATTGGAAGTAACCTCATACTTGTCTTGTATGGCCATGGAATGAGTTAAGAGATCAAGAATCATCTCGGTGTCTTCTAAAACTTCCACTATATCCAATATTTCTTACATAGAGATCTCCTTTTTACTTCTCGTAGCTCATCTTTATATGCCTTCGAAGAATCTTTATTTTGTAGCTCAAGGGAACTATCTGGAGGGGATACTTCATTATCTTGGTAATCGCTACATTCTATCAATCCTTCATCAAGAGGAGATTTAGCTTCAAATGCCTCATAACTCCTTGCTTCAATTTCTTCATCATAGAAAGAGTCATCTTCTTCAAATGGGAAAGAAAATATCTCCATTTCATCATTGCATCCATCAATCATTGGCCTAGGGGGCATCATATTTCTCATCTTTCTTTGTTTCAATATAACCAACCTTCACACTAGTTAAGGCATTCAAATCAGTTTCACATTGTCTTGTAGATTCATGGCTTGCATTAGGAGTTTGAGACTAAGCTCAGGGTCTTCTATTTCTTCTACGGCTCTTAGCAGTTCTTGTATAGATGGTTCTTTCCCACTGTTTGAGGGCTCATTACAAAATGGCTTGGTCTCTTCTTGGGTGACATGATCAAGGGAGTCCTCATCTTTGAATGGGAATGATAATATCTCTTCATCACGGATAAACACATAAGCTGATTTTTCTATTTGAAAATCATCAAGAACCATTTCCTCTTCTTCATGGTTTACATCATCGGTAATTTGGGGCTTCCCTCTTGTAACTTAAATCTCCTCAATGCTTCTTCAAGGTCCATACCTCTCTAGGAAGGCATGTATGTACCTATCAAGATGGGAATATCATCTTCTTCTTTCGTTATGAAAATATTCATCCTCTTACTATCTTGGTACAAAATATTAGCTTTTGGGCTTCCATACTTTCACACCATGTACCTCATATTCTTCTCTGGAAGAAATTTCTCCATGTCTCCCTTTACTAGTATGGTTTCAGTGAAACCAACTCATTTGAATCTTCCCTCCCAAGTCTCAGAAAAAACTTTTACTTAGCAACATTCCGAACAAGGGTGGGATGTTTGCTACCAAAATCATCTTTGAAACTTTCTTGTCTAGAAATATGGCAAGAACCACCTATGCATCAATGACCTTCCCTACAAATGGGACTTATTTTGACTCCAAAGAGTAACAAAATCTGTAGGGTGGATTTATGGTGGTTTTGAGAGCCTTGGTGACCTTTAAAGGCATCACGTTCACTGAGGAACCAAAATCTATTATGCAATTGTTCAATACATATTCTCCAACAAGAAGGGAGACGTAGAAAGGATCGACCTTGTCAATATTGGATGCACTCAAGGAAAGCATGTTCTGTGAGGGAGGCACAGGTGCATTTGGTATTACTCCTTTAAGATTGGGTGTTACAACATTGGGTGTCAAACTTCCATTCCTAATATATCAGACGAATATCTCAAATTGTTCAGGGTGAGTCTACAAATATTTAGTTTCATTAATCTTCACTTTGGATTTTTCATGTATTCTATGAATTCAAAAGGATCAAATATAGGTGAGGGTGATGAAGGGACTGATTTTGGATTTAGGACAGGTTTGGAAGCAGGAGTAGATTTTTGGGGAATGGAGGGTATTTTGAAAGGTACACTAGGAGATTTCAAAGTACTATATTTTATAGGAGAAAATTTAGATTTAGAATTAAAAGATGTATTAGAAGACTTACTTGGGCTGTTGAAGCCTTCTTACTTACTACAGGATCAAGCTTCAACAATGCAGACTCCATGGAGGGTGGGAGCAGAGATCCTCGACTGATTATTTTATTTTGTGGATTTTCCACGGGGAAGATCTTCAATCTTATTTTTCTTTGCAATAGTGGAGGAGAGCCCCTTTTCTTGGCGAGAATGAGTGAATACCACACATGAGAATCTAGGTGCATCTTCTTTTCATCTTCATCGCCTCTAGAATATTTACAAAATCTGATTTGTGTATCATTCTCAAACTCATCACTTTCTAGAAATCACCACCTTCACATTTTTGTTCCATCTCCTCTTCATTTTCTTTACTCCTACAATTTGCATTGATATGTGGGGCCCCCAAGGTGATCCTTAGGGGTTCTCTTGTAATCTGATTTTGTTTCTTCTTTGGGAAGAAACTTGTTCAAATATTTCCCTCCTCAACGCCATTTCATTTTCCAATTTTTGCAACAATGGATTGGTTCTCTTGTCTCTAGGATGTTGGGTCTTTCCCTTTGATGGATTCTTGATCTTTCTAAAGAGGATGAGATTTTCATCAAGTTCAATGGCCATCCTTTATGCTTCTATAATGTTCCTTGGTTGGACTCTTCATAGAAAAACTCCTACCTCTAATGATTGAGCATTGATGAAGAATCTCTTGATATTGTTTTTAGATGGCGAATATTCTTTTGGTATCCTGTGAAGAAACCATTCAAAATGAGCCATGAAGTCTCTCATAGTTTCACTTTCTCCTTTATTCATTTGAACCAACTACACCAAGAGGTCTGATAATCTTCATTGATTTAAATATTTCCTCAAAGGCAGTCTTGATGTCATTCCAACCAATGATGGATCAGGCAGGAAGGAGCTAGAACTATTCTACTTCTTTTTCTTGGAGGGACTCCATGAACAGTCTTACAACAACATCTTCATGTTGGACACCAAGAATTTCATATGATGTCATGAAGGCAGCGATGTGTTCTTTAGGATGTTGTGTTTTTAACCTTTGAAATTTGGCAAGTTCTTACGGGAACCCGGTTGTAGATCGTGAAGAGGGGGTTCAAGATAAAGTGGGCCTATATTTATTCCCCATGGAAAAATGGCTTGAGGTATTTCTTCTTGGTCCATCATTGTTTCCACTTCATCTTTTATTTCAGCAAATTCTTCTTCAAACTCTAGGCTTGAAAAAAATCTACAATAGGAATATGAAAAGACACTGTGGAATACGAAAGGTCACTTGCAATAAATTAACAGTGTAGCCTTTAGCAATGGATTTTCATGAACTATTTTTTTTTTTTTTCAATATTTCATTTTTTTAATTTTTGGACCTTGTGGTCGTATTTTGGGTGCGAGATCTTCTTAAATCGCCCCTTACGGTGGGCGCAAAAATTATTGGTAAGGAATTTTTCAGGGACAAATTGGTGGTTATCTTGTCAACACTCAAGGATTCTAATTCCCTCTATTTCCAGTGCAGCTTTCATATGTGCATGCTCAAGTAAAAATTGAGTTTTATCCTGGTAACCTTTCAATGAGGATCCAACGGGGGCACTCCACGACCTGTAGCAAAATCTTGCATTTATCTGCAAGAGAGGAATTTTCTAGGAAAGAAGGAAATGGGAGTGAGAAATGAGATAGGGTAACTAATGTTGCAGGTAGGAAATCATATTCCTACACATACTAGTTAGAAACTTCAACACATGCATTTATGAGAAGAAAGAACCCGAAGAAATGGCAACAAGACAAGATAAGATTGCGAACTCAAAAATTCTAAAATATCCTCATCAAAAATGATACAAACTCCTTCTTATTATATTGATGGTTAAATAGAAGTTGTACATGGTGTGAGAATAAAATAAATTTGAGAGTGGATGAAAATAGAAGAAAATGGCTATCTCTTTTTCTTTCTCTAAGTACAATGCACTCTTGAGTTTACAAGATCAATTGCCAACCCTTTGAAAAAAGAATGGCTTTACAATTTTATAGAATGAGAGATGACTCATCATCTTCCCCTAATGGCTTTTCATATGTCCTCGTGTAACTTAAAAATTTTCAACTTCCTAGGAGAATATTAAGTCCCTTTTTATAACATAAAAGTGACTTTTACATTAGAATCATAAAGTTTATTTTTTAATTTCATTAAAGGGAATCTAACAAGTTCACCCCTAATGAAGAATTGGGAGAGAAAGAAGGAAGAATAATGGGAAGAAACATTGATGAAGAATAATCTGTCTTTGTTGAAGTTCGCATCTCCTTCTAGATGATTCAATGAGGTGTTCCACTGTAGTGAAATCTACATCTCCAAACTCTTTATACCCTGAGAAATTCCTTCATCTTCACTCACAGACACTTGTCGAGTTGAATGAATTGTTCTACCAATGACCACAATTTCAAGCCTACGTAGGATATACTTATGACTCGAACTATGTAGTGAGTTTGAAAAACATTGTCTAGTTCCTTGAGATGGACCTCAAATTACCTATGAGAAATTCCCATGGATGATCCAGAATGATGGTGTTGACCTAAATGATCATCCCTCTATGTCCCATTGTGCCAAACTTTCCCTTTGAGAACAACCTGCTATTTTTAGAATATGAGCCCATGCTCTACTATTCTAGGACATATCACCTATCTTGCTCCAGTTTCACCTTCTAAACCTTCTACCATATTCCAACCTCCTCTGTTCCTAAGATATTTCTATTTTTATCCATTGCTATTTGGGGACCTACTATTTTGGGAAGAATTTGTTTTTCTGTCTTACTTTCCATTTTACCCCTTTTCTGATTGTCTGAGTGATCGAACTTACAATTCAATGGGGCTCTCCATTTATAGCATGTGAGGAAGTATAACATATGCTATTTTTATTAAATGGTTAAAACGACCTTTGTTTGTGATGGGAACAACTATTTTGGATTTAGCTCTTCGTCACGAACTCATGCTCCAATTTTCATCATGATTCGCTTACCAGAAAGCTCATAAATGAAAAATGAAAATTTATGCCTAGTAAGAGCTTTAGGTATGGAGCTACCAAGGAAGAATACTGATAAAAAATCAGTCCTTCATATCTTGATAAACTGACAACTTCATCGTGTAAAAACTAGTTTGAGAGAAACTAGATTTTTTAGAGACCCTTCCCTCTAAATTTCGGATGATTTCGCCCATCGGATCTTCAGGAATTTGAAAATTTCTTTGAATAGGGAAGAATTATAATAAAAAATAGATCCCTCAATATCCCTAAAAAATAGGGACTTCATGCTGAAAAAACTAGTTCATGCAAAACTAGATTTTTCAACGATCGATCCCTCCAATTTTCACGCGATTTCACCCACTGGAACCCTGAGAAGTTTAGAGGAGGTAGCTTGCTAATTTTTTCCACTATTGTGTCATGGTGGCCATTAATGGAGATTGAAATTTTTAGGTCTTGTTTTTTTCTTTGTTCACGATGAAATAAACTCCATTGCAATAGGTTTTTGTTTATTGTCTCACTAGTGAAATTTAGCTTTATTCTTCGCAGAACTAGAAGCAAAATTTATTTTATGTGAGCATTCCTTATTGGGAATGGGAGGGTTAAATGTGATATTTTAATGTCCTCTAAGAGGGAATAACTTATCAATAGATGGTTTTTCAATCATGCACTAGGTTGCAAGATATGTTCGAATCTTCGTTTCACGGTAATGGTGGTTTTTGAAGAATTTCTTCACTCTTCTCTTTGATTCTTCGTTCCTATGGCTCTTTCAATAAATATATTCTTTGAAACCTATGCATATTCATGGATTGGAAGGTTTGGTTACCATGGTGGAGCTTGTTTGGAAGAACAATGGTAGACTGAGGTGTTCTCACGTAACTTTCTTCCGCGATGGAGAAGTAGGTAGAAGCGGCAGAAGCTTGACAGCCAAGAGTTAGAAAATTTTCAAGTTTTGGAGTTGGATTTGGGCACATTTTCATGTCCTTGAAATCCCTCACCTAAAATTAACATGAGGTATATTAATTTCCATGGTGAACAATACATCAACACGTGGCGGTGATCTGACTACAGGGAGTGAGAGCTAGAAAATCAGCTTTAAAGCACTAAGGGGATGGAAGCGGGTCGTATCGGTGACCAAAATTTTCCCTTAGAGGGATGGGAAATTTTTTCAAGATTTATGTCCCTAATATGTGAGGGACATCAGGGACATAAAATTCCACGTTGCTCCTGGAGCTGACACATGGCAGAGATCTGACGGTAGGGAGTTTGAGCTCCCAATAGCACCCGAGGGCTAAACTAATGACCCTCAAAGGTCGCATGAGGTTTTAGAGGTCATATGGGGGTTGGGAAAAAAATTTCATGATGTATATCCCTAACCTTGAGGGATGTCGAGACACAAAATCCCGCCAAGATCCTGGAGTTGACACATGTCCTCCTAAAATTTGACTAACTCTCGAACTCGCTCAAAGAGGACAACTTGAAACGACAATAACTTGAGCTCCTGGTGGACTTTTTGATACAATTTTATATTATCTGACATTAAATGATCTTTTTAATCCAATTGTGGTGGTTTCAGGTCTTTATTCCTCCCTTTGATTCATGAAAAGGTGGATTTTTAATTTGGTAATCCACCTGTGCATGAGAAAAACTACTTACAGACCTAATACACCAAAGTGTTGTGAAAAACATAATTTCAAAATATTTTAGGTATTGTAACTCCCTTTCGACGATGTTTTATTTTTCTCCTACCTCCATCCGGAGCTCCTGGAATCACCTTCAGAAGTTCAGCAGTTGTTTTGGGCTTGTGCACTACCTAGGCCTATAAACCCTAATTTTGGTGAAACTTTCCCAACTTCTCCAAGTCCTTCCGAATATTCCTGAATCACTTCCATGATGTCCCAAGGCCTTTGAATCATCTCTACATTATTTTTGGATCTTCCTCTCCGCTTCATGGGGTTGCTCCAATCCTAGGAAGGCCAGTAATAACCCTTCCCATAACTACCTGAAGCTTGCAAATTTTAATGAAATCCTAAAATAACCTAGCGGGATGAGATAACATCAATTAGGAGGTCACTGAACTGACTAGGTAGACCGGGGTACCTTGGAATGATAAAACAAGAAAAAATTGGTACAGGGTATCATAATCATGCTTAGAAATTGTCAATTTCCCTGTTGCACATTTGCACGACAACAGGAGGATAAGGATCTGTGTTGATTATAGGGATTTGAATGTGGTGTTTTTCATTGATCCATTTCCAACCCCTTTCACCAAGGAGATCCTGGAAGGAGTAGTCGGGCACGAGATCTATTCATTCATGGATGGCTTCTTAAGATATCATCAAGTTAGGATTGCAAAGGACCAAGAAAATACAACTTTCACCACTAAATGGGGAATTTTTTCCTAAACAGTCATGCCTTTTGAAGCTGAAGAACATGCCTTGTTGTGTTTTTGCGCATTATGGTGCATGCATTTCAAGATTCCATCCATAAGTTTCTTTAATTCTACCTTGATGACTGGATAGTGTACGGACTAGTGAAGGACCATTGCGACAATCTGCAGTTGATGTTCGAGAGATGCTGATAGTTGTGCATATCCCTCAATATCAAGAAATGTCTCTTCGTTACTCCATTTGGAACCTTGTTGGGGCATATCATATGTAAGGAAGGCTTGTTGGTGGATCCTACCAAAGTTATTGTTATTGTAGGATTGGAAGAACCCATCAGCTAGAGCACAATGTGTGGATTCCTAGGGCACTACCAAAATTTTATTAGGCGGTCTGTCAAAATTGTTGTTCCACTAGAGGGATTGTTGAAGCACGGATGTATATTCCATTGGGGAGAGATGCAACAGACGATGTTTCACACATTGAAGAATAGACTTATCATTGTTCCCATATTACGCTTTCCTTCCTGGGATAAGCCTTTCCATGTGCATGTTCATGCCTCAGGGATGGCCATCAGAGCAATGTTAGCACAACCATGTGAAGTAAAAGTTGATCACCCTCTTTGTTTTATAAGTAGGAAGTTGAAACCAGTGGAGAATAACTATACTACTACCGAGCATGAGGCATTATCAATTATCTATGCATTGCAAAAATTTAGGCAGTATCTGCTGGTAACACCCTTTATATTCTACATAGACCACATGGTGTTGAATTACTTGGTAAAAAAACCTATTTTATAAGGGTGCATATGCAGATGGGTCCTATTATTTAAAGAATTTGATTTTATGGTGGTTGCAGTAAAACTAGGTAAGAGTAACTTGGGACCTAACCATTTATAGAGAATTGACTCTGGGGAGGACGCAGAAAGAATCAAGGATACAATGTTGGATGCATAATTGTTTAGACTATGACACACACCCTCTAAATTAGAGGATATTGTTGTGTTTCTCAAAACAAGTATGGCACCAGAGAAAATGAATACTTTGGAAAGAAAACAGTTGGCTATACATGTCGCGCCCTACATATTAATTGGTGGAGATTTATACAAATTAGGTCATGATGAGATTCTGTATTGGTGCATATTAGAACATGAGCATGTTGCAATCATGGAGGAAGCACATGGTGGGATTGTAGGAGGAAACTATGTAGGGAATGTCACCATGTGGAATATTCTATTGGCAGGGCTTTAGTGGGAAAGCATCTACCAGGATTGTATTGAGTTTTACAAGGCCTGTGACCATTTCTAGTGCCTTAAAAAACCAAGAAGAAGAGATGAAATTCCCTTGAAACGATAGCTAGCGTAGAACCATTTGAGAAGTGGGTGATTGATTTTTTAGGACCAATTTCACCTACCACACAAAGTATTGGTTCACGCTATATCATTACTTGCACTGATTACTTAACAAGGTGGGCAGAGGCAATGCTTATGAACGATTGTACAATAACCACAATAGCAAGATTCCTATGGGAAAACATAATCAACATGTATGGGTGTCCTTTAAGCTTAACTAGTGATAGAAGAACACACATTTTGAATGAGACAGTCAGGATTTTGTTAGTAGAGTTCATGGTGGCCCATCTCAAGACCACCCCTTATCACCCTCAAGCTAATGGAACCACTAAGGCATTTAACAAGATATTGAGTTACACTCTCGACCCAATTTTTGATTTGGGGAGACAAGATTGGGATGACAAAGTCTCGGCCATACTATGGGAATACGGGACAACCTACTAGAGATTGAACAAGGCCAAACTATTTCAATCGGTGTTTGGTGTGGAAGCTATTTTACCAGTAGAATATATGCTACCATCGTGCACATGAGGATTAACTAATGAGAAAGCACTACAAGAGCGCATGGAGAAGTTAATGCAGTTAGACGAAAGGTGATCACTTGTTAGGTAGAGTCAGAAGACTAAGAAGGTGCGACAAAAATCATGGCATGATCGTCATATCAAAAATAAATAATTCGAGGTTAGGCAGATGGTCTTGCTTTATGACTCTAAATTTCTATGCCACCCTAGGAAACTGAAATTCCATTGGTTAGGACCATACATCATCTTGTACATCCTTGATTTTGGTGTGTGTTAGTTATAAGAACTTGATGGGATGACGTTACTAGGTTAATTTAATGGGATTAGGTTGAAGCCCTACTATAAATAAGGCTTCTATGTAGTCAAAAATAAGGTAGTATTGCCAATTAGATTAGATTTCCTTCTAGTAATTTTTCCTTTTGGTTGTTTCCTTTGTCGTCATTTTCGGTTTGGTTTTACGCATTGGTGTGTCGGTAGCTAATTACATTATAAGAGGTTCTATGCATAGGGGACAACACATACATTTTTGTGTGAGGTGAAGTAGCAGATATATTGAGCATGGTTGACAAAAACTTCATTTGACAATGGACTATTGGGAAAAATTAACGTGAAGATAAAAGAACGAGCAACATGATGGCTAAGGTGCATAAATTTGTGTGGTTATGAAGGTGGGTTGAGAGAAGTCTAAAGACCACAAGAAGGGAAGGATCACATGGTATAACATAAGGTAGCAACACCATGGGAACTACTCAAGTACACACAGTAGCATAGGTTATGTACTTTGGCATGGTGATGCACATGAAGGAGGTTTGTGGTAGTTTAGTGGTATTAGAGCGCCAAAAGGTTATAGTTTCAAAGCATGGTATTTAAGTGAAATAAAGTGATTTATCAAAATTGACATTAGGACACGTGGTCGGAGGAACTCTAAGGCATTGATAAAGTATAAATAAGAGGTAAGAATAGTCATTTCGACTACTTTTATTTAAGAGAATTGATTTTGTGCTCCCGAGCTCGAAGTGCAACAAGGGTTTTACGAAGAAGAATGATGTAAAGCACTATCATGAACCAGTGGACTTGTGCAAGCTGTAGTGTAATCTTGTGGCATAACAAGGAGGGGAGAAGACAACAAAGAAGGAAGGAGGTTGCGTGAAAGATAAGTGGGGAAGCTGTTGAGTTAGGGAAGACAAAAGAGGGGATCAATGCACCTAGGGCACGAGGGAAAGAAAGAGGAAGATGGCACCAAAGAAGGCTCAAACAAAGATACCGGTGGTGGAAAAGGAGGATGCCATGGAAATTTACTAAGAAATCCAATACCTTCCTAGATTTATCAAGGAAGAAAAGTGGATCTTGAAGTTATACAAATTCAATATCAGTGAATACAACCACAGAACATCCAATAATGAAAAGATGATGCAAAGCGGACCTAGTATTAGACACTCTAATGATGGATGAGCTCGGAAACCCTAAGGTCGATGACTTGGTGCAACAAGAGCTACAAAATACTAGAGTTTTACAACTATGGGAGCTACCTTTCTTTTCCAAACTTGCCCCGTTGTTCAGGTGGTTAATGTCACGGTACACAAAGACTTCTTCTACTTCACGAGAAGAATAATGAGGATCACAAGTCATTTGATTCAGATGGTTACTGAGCCTGCGGAACATTGGAGAGGATATGGCACTTGATTTATGTGCCACTACCAAGATTGAGGAGCTGGCAAAGAAATTGAACTACAAGAAGGGAGGTAGGGCACAAGTAATTGCAGATCTTCTAGACCCAACATTGAGAGTCTCCTCCCAACTCATTAGCTTCAAATTGGGCATGTTAGAAAGGTGGATGGACACTAAGCTGGAGGTTCCTATACATAGCCTATAGGGTGTCCAAGAAGGCACACTATATTTTTCTCAATTTATTGCAAATGAAATTATCGAAGAGGTGCGGGTGCAAAATGAAGTAGGAGAAAAGATCATATGGGGCTCCATCCTACTATTGATCATGTTCTAGGATATTGGTGTCCCAGACGGACTAGATGAGAACATTTGGGTTCACCCAATCTAGCGCATGCATCCCCGTGATCCAATTCGGAAGCTCACCTGCCATGGGACCATATCGAGCACTTACAAGGATTTGATGAACATGTGGTTTGAGAAATTGTAAAAATCTTTTGAGAACAAGTGGTGCATTCCCCACGAGTTACCACAGTTGTTGGGGACTAGGTAAAATTTTCCGTTACACAACATTTTTTTCTAGAAAATTTTATGATGGCCAAGGGAGAGATGGGGCCATGGTGCAAGCTCCCCTTCACTTTCCAGAAGTTAATTTTTGATGCAAACAAGGTGGATGTTGATGTCCACACATTGCATGCTACATATAAGTATGGCACTCGACTAACCTTTTATATCAACGTTTTGGAGCTAAACCTTCGGACTTTCACCCCCAAGTTACCGTTACCATCAATGTATACGTCCATCAAGTGTTCGTACAACTGTGCCCCAAAACACAAGGGGGAATTAAGGTGGAGGTTACAGAATCCCCCTTTCCAAAGCCACAGGAACACCAATCCCACCCATGAAAGTAGTACAAGAAGAAGAAGAAGAAGAAGAAGAAGAGCAGGATGAAGGGAAGTTAGATACTTCTAAGAACATGAAGTACTACACACTGCATGTAATGGTAACAAGGGCGAAAACACTTTGGTATAGAGTGGCACTAAGGCCTCATTTCCAGTGGTGTGAAGGAGATAAGGAAGGGAAGGAAGAGCATGAAGAAAAGAGATAGAAGACACACGATGCATCAAGCCCTACAACAGTCCAGAGGAAGGAGACGAAGAAAACCCCAAGACTTTCATGAAAAAATTGGAAGTGAAGTGGAGGGCAAGAAAGCTGAGATGGAGGCCACGATGTAGGAAAGGTGCGAGAAGAAGGAGAGGAATATTCTGCAAGGGTGGAGAATAGTTTAGTGTGCGAGTCTCTACACCACGAGATCACCAGTCCAAGGGGCGATAAAGGGGACTCCTTTACCGTAAAGGAGGATAAGGGATTCACCATTGGGGTGAAGAAACAAAGGAAAAAGCATAAAGCTTCAAGGAAGAGGTAGACACCAGTGTCCCCACATATGGACTTCGTGGATGACCCCATCAAGGTCCTGCGCGCAAGATTCCAGGCTACCCTCCCACCAAAGAAACTTTATGGATGGGATTTGATGGATCAAGAAGGGGGTGTTCCTAGAACTAGAAAGATTCTTAGCTAGAGCATGAATTACCACTTTGAAGAGCCTGAGTTTGAGGTCAAAGATCATGTGATCGAGACCGTTCATTTGAAGAAGAAGTGATGATAGGTATACAAAGTGGTGGATCCTATCCACCTAAAAAGTGAGTAGGCATGCAATGATCTACAGAAGATTTATTCAGAGGTGATCCCATGCAATTTGGATGTAGGGGCCACTACTCGGACCCTGATCATAGAGAAGAAAATTAAGGAGAAAGAAATAGAAAGATTGCACCAAGGGTTGAGGGAGAATAGGCATGAACAAAGGAGGCATATGACCAAGCTAGCGCCCTCATAAAAAGCATCCTGGGACAATGTCCGACATTGGTGAGCCAAGCCAATACCGATTATGGGGATGAAATGGAATACCTTGAGGAACTTATAGGGATGTTACTCATTAACATCAAGGATAGTGTTGTCCCCACAACTACAAAGCTCGCAAAGGAAAAAGAAGAGAACAAGGTCTCCATTGAAGCCGGATCACTGAATTGGAAGAATTGCTCTCCCAACTCAAGGAGGAAAATATACTGGTAGATAGGGGCTTCAATAGTTGTAGAAAATTTGGGCTGATCATCGACGCGTGGGTAATAAAGGAAGAGGTAGCCCTCAAAGTTTTGCAGGAGACCATCCCCGCCAATAAATTAGAGTGCGAACAATTGGTTGTTAACACCACGACCCAGAAGGAGAAAATCAAGACAAAGCGCGAGAAGCTGGACTTCAAAATTAGTGAACTTCAAGACTCCGTCACTGAATGGATGGATGAGTTCGAGCATGTCTGCATGGAGTTGGGGGTGGCTATCATCACGCTGAAGGGGAAGGTGGAAGAAATCATCCCAGACTAGGTGTCAAGTGTCGTAGGTGCAGCGCCAGGGAAGGCCTTATCAGAATTACAGGATTGGGAGAAATTGAAGGATGAGATAGATGAAGAATTCCCCGAACTCCTCCAAGTGGTCATGTAACATTCCCCCCCATTCCTCAATTATTTATTCAGATTCTCTCCCAACCACTATTCTTTATTCTTTGGAGCAAAGTATTCCAGTCGACAATATTTTTTCAAGAAGCATGGAGGATTGTTGTGGCGGAAACCAGTTTAGTGTGGGGTGATGTTGGACCCCTCAAGTAACTAATTACCTAAGGCATAGAGCATTATGGCACATGGAAGTAGGGTGCAAAGGCATGTGCAAAAGTAGTTCTTGGAGAGGCGCAAAGGCTCACACCCGGGAAGGATGGATTTGGGACTTAGTGAGTTTTGGACAATAGGAAAAGACACGCGTAGGGAGAAAATGGAAAAGCAACCAGATACAGATGTGGATAAGCCATGGAGACTTGTAACTCAAGGAAAGGATATTCCAGGCATCAATATGGTTATCATGAAAGGATAAGGAGTCAAGGTTGTTAAGGATTAGTTGGCACATGCATGCTAAAGGCACTCGATTGAGGGAAACGCATGGTGACATATGACATATTCCTAGGTAGTGGTAGAGAAATCATAAACCGATTCCTTTAGGATTTCATAGGTAATAATGATGAGCGGTTAAGAGGGAAGGTTGATTATTATTCTCTAAGAATGGATGGTTTTCTAGAGGAGAGAGAGAGATAAGTAAGGATGGAGGTAGAAGTAAGAAAGGATAGGGAGTGAGAGATATAGCGATATTGTGTAATGTGTAATGGTGAGATCTGTGATGTAAAGAAATCTTTGCTAGTGTGAACATTTCCATGAATGGGACTCTTTTGATGTAATCTTGGCTACCATATTTTGGCTAATAAATATAATGAAGTGATTCTGAAACACTCATGTGATGGGTCTTGATCTGTGCATTTTCCTTATGTTCATATGCGTGTTATGGGTTTTCTTGATGTTATTTCATGTTTGATTCTACTTTCATTGAGTTGATCATGTTGTTATATGCTCAAGTGCATTAGGATAGGAGTTAATGCTTACATCTTAAATTCCATGAATGGATGCACTTATTTTCTGGTTGTATTACATCCTCGTGTTAAGAAAGAATGTTCTCATGAAGCTCACATAAAGGAGGGGCTCGGTGCCTATGCGCACCTCGGGTGAGCTTCCAAGCTAAACTAGATGATATGTCGATGCGTTTGGGAATGGATGTTGAGGCAAGAAGTGATTAGAGATTACATGTAACTAAGAAATCAAGTTCTCTTGATGCGGGAGGAGACATTATGTGATAAACATGATTAGCCGATGAGTTGGTTGTTTTTGTATTATGTTTGGGTAGAGGGTTATTAAAAATTTTGAGTTTATGATTTTCATTGATAGGTGGAGACATGGCAGATTCTAGAAGCTCAATTTAACCATTATCAATCAAATCCTAAATGAGATATCATAGTCGGTAACAATGATCGGTGGAGTGCCCTATGTATTGATGATAACAATGATCGGTGGAGTGCCCTATGTCAAAGGGGAAGGTAATGTAATAAGGTTACTATTGACCAGTTGTGCTAACAAAATTTGTGGAGGGATGCTAAACCTAGAAAACCTATACCTAAATGGTTGTGATTAAAGCTCCTTAGTAGTAGATATTGCATTGACAGCAACCTTTATATCGAGTATTTATTCGTGCATGGATTGAAAGTTAACTTACCTTGAAAACATGTGGATGACGATGTTTTCTCTTCGTACTTAAGTTTGCCTTTATCTAAGAGCTTTGTTTCTCAAAGTTTGAGAGTATGAAAAATTTGATCAAATGAAGGAGAAGTCTCGAAGAGAACACTCTCCTAGAGAGGAGGCAAGAGAATTTGAATTAATAAGTCTTGAATCTTGACATCCGCAATTATATTAGACTTCTTAACTAGGTTGTTCTTGTGACACAAGACATAATCTGACAAGTGTTCATTAGACTCGTGTTTGAGTTGTAAAATTTGAGCATAGGAGATCTTAGAGTCAATGTTAATAGAGAAGTGAGCAAGAAAATTATCATCTAGATGTGTGAAGGAAACTACCGAATGGATAGGTAGGCCAACATATCACATAATCTTTCAAACTACGAGGAAAAAGCTTAGCGAGTATAGTGTGATCATCCACATAGTTGAGACATGCTACATGGAAAGTGCAAAGATGTTCTTGTGGGTCACCATGGCCTTTAAAGATGGGAAACTTGGGAGAGACAAAATTAGGTGGCAATGGATAGGCAAAAATAGTAGGTGCAAAAGGAGTATGTAACAATGATGTAGAGTCTAAAGATGGTGATGCTCTGAAGTAGAAAATTGGAGCTAGCGAATTTAGGTTTGCAAATCCTAATATAAAGAGGTTAAATCAGGAGTATTCAAAGAAGATCCAAGTTGCATATTAGGAGTGCTAGGGTGAATGGTGGGAGCAATAGTGGTAAGAATGGGAGCGGAAACATAGGTGGGTGGAGTGGAGACCATGGGAGCCGAAGAATGAGAAATTATAGAAGTTGACGCATCACGAGTTCTCTTTGTAGCAATCGAGCATGCAAGACATGGGGAAGATGAGTGGGATTATCATGCAAATCTTGTTGAAAGTCGTAATAGTGTTAAGTTGATCTTGGTCTACATTGGTGTCTTCATTGTAGGACTTCTCACTATCAGATGCTTCTATTTCATGGAGAGGAACATGATGGGAATTCTCTAAAAGGTTATTAATTGGATCCATAGATTTAGTGGTATCAACCATAGAATTGGAAGTGCGATGGGTAAATGGAGGAAGCTCACAATATTGAAAAGACCCAAAATGACCACTATGGGTGACGGACATAAGAAGACAAAAATGGAAGAAGGAGAGAAAATTTGAAAGTCGGGTTCACCAAAATGATTAACTAAAATGTGGATTTTATGAGTTAATCTAACAAGTACACAAATGAATGAGAGCTAAACTAAATAAGGAAAGTGACCCAAGCAACTAAGTAAATAAAAATTTGAAACCCTAATTAACAAGTAGGGTTGGAAAGAACTCAAATTGATTCAATGATTTTGTTGGGTGTGATGCGAGAGATGGTTGGAGAAAAAGAGGAGGAAACGATTGTGTCAAAGTCTAGAAAAGTGCAGATCCGGGCAATCGAATGGAATAGGACACTGAATAGGTACAGGGGCATCTGTGGGCACCCTAGTCTAAGATATGGGCACCATGGTCTATGAAATATCTCTGTAAACCCCCTCTGAGGTTTCACTAAGTGATCACTTGTGTTTTATTCTTATCGCACTAGCTTCGTTGGATTGTATAATATGTCATTGGAAATCAGAAATGAAGATGAGACCTGCAAAACCCTAAGATGAGCATCAAACCCCTAAAAAATAAAGATGCATATGAAGGGGTCAGATTTTCCTTAGCTACCACAATGGTGGACTTACTAACTGAGCATTGCACTACATCTTAGACTCGATGTAGTTCTATGTGTGTGTGATCATGCCCTAGGTGCTCTTGTTCCATTCACACTTTGTGAAAATAGCGAGCAATAACTATGTGTAGAAAATGGTGGATGGAATAGAATAAACTTCCCTCCTATGTTGTGTGATGCAGATGAACTCATCTTGTCCCTTGTGATGGATCTAGATGGATTCAAATGATCTCTAGATGCCTTGGATGGATACAACTTTGGGTGGATGATAGTAGTGATTAGTGCTTGGTCCCTCATTATGGTCTCATAACTTTATATTTATACGGTTCTCTTGTTCTAATTTCGTAATTAACCCCAAAAAGGTTGACCACTAAAAATATGGAAATCTCAAATAGATAGAAAGTTAAGAAAATATGGAAGTAAAGGCGAGAAAAGGATTAGGGTACCCTAACCGGGACCAGGGCATAAGTGGACACCCTAAGATCGCCCAGTGCCCGAGTCAAGGCTAAAATGATGTAAAACAAAAAAAATAGACTAGGCATTGTTGGTCTTCAAAAAGGAACTTCAAGAAGAGAAAAAATCGAGGGGAACAAGAAGTCCCTCCTCTTTAATGGGAGAGGTTCCCTTATTCAGAAACGAACCTATTTACACATATACAAAGCATGGTTTCACTATGGAACTTGGATATCATAAAAGTGTTTCCTAAATAGGTTACCAATTACAAAAGGACAGAGGAATGAAAATGTGAAAATAAGTAGAAAGGCACCATCCAGAATTATAGATGACAGAATAATTCCTTATGCATGCAAGATTACAGTGGATTGGAATAAGATCATTTGTACTTACGTTAATAAGATGAAATTTGAATAGACACACAGTTCTATAAATAACATCTACAAGAATACAAAGCTTCTCAGCATAATGTAAACAAATGATCTAACAATATTTAATGGACAACGTATGAATAAAAGGAATCGGATAGACAAAGAATGGAAATCCTTCTGTATTGATTTCTTTGTGATTTCTTTACACTTTTATAAATAAGCCAAGTCCCCCAAAAATGGCGAGGAGAGGCCATTATATAGTTTACAAATTAGTTACTCTTTGGTAACTACTTCTTTTAACTAATGTTTAGTTAGAGGGCTGCTAATCGCAATACCCCAACTAATTACAATAAATTCGAGAAGAAAGGAAAGAAGAAAAGAGAAGAATTAGGAGAAAAGACAGGTGTTCATGAATGGGAGGGGCCCACTGACTTTAGGATCCACTGCCTGAATCTTTTCAATGCCTCCGCTATGTCTCTGCCTCGTGGGACCGATGTGTTGGCAGTAGACTGAGTCCAAAATCCGAGGCACTTCTCCATTTCTTTGTCAAATTCAACATGAGTATGATAATCTTTATTCGCTTCCTCTATAGCAGATTGAAGAGAGTAGATCTCCTTCATCTTTTCCTTGGAAATGGAACTCTCCTTGAATAGATTACCTTTGAAAAAAGCTCGGAATTGAGCTTTGATTTCTTGTAAAGAGAGAGACACACAAGAAGTCTCATCATGAAGGTAGAAATGTATATCCTTGAAGGCATATAAAACTAGAGTTTTAAAGGCCTCACCCTTCTGCCAGCTATTTCTTAACTCTCCCAAAGCCTCCTCCAGCACCTTGATTTTCCATTCCATGTTGTAGACCCAGGACTTTGACAAGTTATCCTTTGCATCATCGAAGACCTTGCTTGCCATTAAAATATTTTCATCTGTTTGTCCCATGAGGTGAAGGTCTACTATGCAACTGCTCCAAAGTTTAAGTTCTTTATCTATGCTCCCAATAGTGGAGGAGAGCTTCTGTTGCAAATTGCTCACCTTCCCGTGGAGTTTGAAGGCTTCATCAATGAAATTCAATCCTACAACAAGCATATCATCCACCATGGCCTCCATAGCCCTTCCATAGATGGAATACTTGTGCATGTCTTTGATACTCTGCACTTCATCCTGGCTCAGAATTATAGGTGGTGGAAGAGTAGTCAATGGGGTAGGATCCAAAACTTTATCTTTGGATAGCAGGGACTTGATGAAACTTGTAAGAATTTGGGCCTGTTCCTCCAACTGCTCTATGGTTTGCTGCCCTTTCTCTACCCTCCCAATGACTCTGGTGACTGTTTCCTGAAGATTGTGGATCTCACCTTCAGGGGTGGACTCCCATGGGAATTCTCGAGAGCTCCAGATCAAATACTTGCAAATCTTGCTATGGCTTGTCTACCTTAGGCTTTTCTATCTCCAATAATTGTTGGCCCTAAGCATCAGACACTATCCTAGAGGTAGTTCTAGATTTTTTGGCATGAGTAGGAGGAGTAGTGCCTAATAAGGCTGCCACAACATCAAAATTGGGTCCTGAGATCTGGGAGGAAGACTTTCTCTTCCTACTGTCAACAAGAGGCTACACCCATGCAAAAGAGGAGGAAGAAGAAGGTGGGGCAAGAGGGCCAAGAGACAGAGAACTCATGGCACCCAAGGTTTGCACTGTTGTTGCCTCTAGTTGGGATATGAGTGGAGCACTTGGGGCTTCTGGTACAGAGGAATCACTAGCACCGGAAGCTCAGTGCTTTGGACCTCCTTTTCTTTATCCATGGGGGCTTCTGGAGTGCTTGTAGAGACCGGCACTTCACTCTCCTCACTTTCACTGAGAACAATGATGTTCTCTGGGCCTGAGGGCAACTCCGTATGCTTCCTTAGGGGATCTTCCTCCATAGGCTCCTTCTTGACTTCTCTGACTTTCTTTTGATATACCTGTGTGGATGAGGAAGGAGTGGAGACTGTGGGACCTTGAGTTGACGAGGCAGGAGGGGTCTGCATATGTGCTCTCGAATCAGGTGACAATGCCTCTTTTCTTGGTGTTGAGGTGTCTTTGGAGGACTCACCTGAATGTCTTCTGAGTTCGCGAACTCTCCTGTCAAACCATATTTTGGTTCTTACCAAGACGGGAGCTAGGATTTCCGCCAGATCGTCCTTCTCCTTTTTGAACCAATCCAAATCCTCCAAGGGAGTGTGTTTGACCACATTGTCATACTCATATGAGTATAGGTCAGAATTATCATCCTGGAGCCCTTCAGGAACTTGGTACAGGTTAAGCTCTTGAATTAGTTGAAGAGAAAATCTGCCATAATGCCTCCTTCTTGCTTCAAAATCATCAACACAGTCAGCCCAATAATCTTCTGTGTCTACCCTATGATGATAAGTGATCTTAATGTTCTGCTCAATAAATTTCTTCAAGTCAAAATAGGTTCTTGGCCTGAAGAAATGGACAGTGATGGGAGCCAGGGCTCTTTCTATGTTTTGAGCATCTAGAGCCGTTTTGCAGGTGTAGTTTCCCAAAGAGATGGGAAAGTGCAAACCAGTAATTTTCTTATCCCTATAGGTTCTATGCAACTTTTCCAATTGCTTGCATACTTCTATTAAGGCCATTTTATCATTACAGAACATGGGGAGCTTGAGAGGGGTGCTCTCATAGCCAGCAAGCCTTATATAGGAAAATTTCCTAAATTGGATGAAGTAGGCACCGTAGTGCGATATCAAATTCATAGCTTCATCAGAAAATCTCCTCACTGTGTCGCTCTCTAGAAGCCTGACAATGTACATGGTGAAGGCATCATTTACCCTTCTGAAGTTGCGATTGCTAGTTTCCAAGGTGAACTGAGGGTAGTAGGCATATACGGGGTCACCCTTGTGAGCATCGATGTATGAGAAACCAAACCATTGCCTCGATGCTGCCAGAGTATACATCAGGTATGAAGTCATATAGAATTTCTTTGTTTGTTGTACATTAGACAGCTGCTCCGCTAGGTTCATACTGATGATCTCTACCCAGTTGATATTCTGAGTCCCTTCGCACACCATATTGATGAGTGGGCACATCCAGAAATGAAACTCATTGGTAGAGGGTAAGCCCATGACCCGAGCCAGTAGGATTATAAAATCTGACAACTCCTCATTGAAGTCTACATGGAAAAGAACCTTGGACAGACGAGACACCCCCTTTTAGGGTTTTTAAGCCAGGACTTCGCCACCCGCGCCTTGTATTTCTCACTGTCCTGATCGAAGAGGGCTTGTGCCTAGTTCTGGGAAATTACTATAGCATTTTCCATCTCTGGAATTCTTAGGGCAGTGCCAATGGCGGCAGCGTCAAGTTTAGCAATGAGTTCCCCATGCACATTTGTCATCTCATTCAAATCAGGGTTGTAATGAGCACCGCAGGAAAGCGCTGTATCTGTGCATTGCACCGAGATAGGGAAACCACCGGTGAATGCCAAACCACTGTCATGAATCACCTGTGCCATAGGTGAAGGGTTTGCGTCTTTCATTCTTGCCCAAAAATCTCCAAAGTTGAGGTGGCGAACCTCACTGTCCCCGATATCGGGAACGGCAGACTCGAGCGGTGAGACTTGCTCCTGGCCTTGGAATTTAATCTTCATTTTGATAGCAATTTGAAAAGTCAAGGTTGCAATCTAGACTCGGGATGAAATTACAGGGGGAATGAGTATGTGCGCAGAAATCTTGATCGCGAAGGTATGAGCAAAGGATGGCAAGAAAGCAGTGTGCAAAACGCATAAAGGGCGAGTTCATTATATAGGCTTTTGGGAGAGAGAAAGACAATTAATGCGCATTAAATACACACCTACCAACTTGGAAAGTAAGATATTTGTGAAGAGCGGGAAAATGAACTCAAATGGCCTTTGGTTCATTTGGGACACGCGGACGCCGAAAGCGTGATTCGGCCGATACGGGCGATGCGGGAAAAGTATGCACAAACGCTTCTGGGACATGAGGGACGAAAGTACACAAAGTACGTGATTCAACCGTATCGGGCGGAAAGGGAACAATGGGCACAGGTGAACACGGGAAACTTGGGACAAAAAGTTCGACAGCCCGAAAGAAATGGACTTCGGGTAAAGCGGCCGATCGGGGAATAGAGAGCCCAAATGAACTTGGGACACGCGGGACAAAAATGTCCGACAGCCTGAAAATCACACAAAATGACCCAAAAATGTAGATTTTTCAACCTCTTGACTTTTCACATTACCACGACAACAGAAAATACACTTAACTTCCAAATTTTCAATTTTCAACTTCTCAAAAGGGGAATTTTGAGTGGACAACAGCTGGCTCCTTCTGGGGATGACTTGGCATAAGTTCAAAGAATGAGACAAGGCAAGAATTTAGACAAACTAGGGGAAGTAGACCAGTACCTTATCCATTGGGCCACGGAGTCAACAAACCAAAACAATACAGAAGACAACACACCAAAACAGAGAGAAGGAAGGAAAAACAAAACACTATACAGAATATACAAAAGGACTTCCTAATCACCTATGACTTAAACAATTTCAGGTACTGCCCACTATAAGGAAGTGGGAGAGAAGAACCATCCATATAATCAAGGTAAAAATAATTCTTACCAGCAAAGTGCCTGATCTTGAAAGGTCCGAGCCAAAGGGAATCAAACTTGCCATGGCTGCCACGAGGTTCATGCCTTTTATCCCACAATAAAACAATGTCTCCAATTTTGAAATCTCTGAACCTGGACTTTTTATCAAATAAGACCTTTACTTTCTATTGGTGGGCACATATCCTATCAGCAACTTTCAATCTGTCCTCATTCAATTTGTGGAGATGCATGATCCTCTTATCCAAAAAATCATTAGGCTGGTATCTTCAATGGCCTTCATTAAATGCGCAGTGGTGGTAGCTCCACCTTGTGGATCGGCAATTGAGCTTCCACTCCACATACTACTTGAAAAGGAGACATCCCAATGGCTCTCTTAGGTGTGATCCTATCTACCCAAAGAGCATCATAGAGTTTCTTGTGCCAGTTCCGTTGGGACTCATTAACTAATTTCCTTATTATAGCCACCAGATTCTTATTTGTTGATTTACGCTTGTCCATTCCCCTAGGGATAATAATCTGAGGAGTGAGCTAGGGAGATGCCATATCCATAGCAAAAATCCATCATCTCGGTTGAAGAAAAATTTGAAGCATTATCTGTCACGATCTTGTTTGGCACACCATACCTTACCAATATGTTTTCTTTGATGAAAGCGCATACTACTTCGAAGTAGTACTCTTTCTTTGGAATGGCTTCTACCCACTTGGTGAAATAATCTGTGGTAGTTAATACATGGGTATGACCAACACTAGAAGAGGGATTAAGTTTTCCAATGAAATCCAAACCCCATTGTTGAAAAGGTTCTTCAATTACAACCGGTTTAAGGGGAAAAGAGGCCACTTGGGTCTACCCACGAAAGTCGACATGCTTCACATTTATCAACCCACTTTGATGCATCTACGAACAAGGTAGGCCAAGTAATATCCTCCACGAATTATTTTATGGGTAGTGACAGGTTGATGAATAGTGCCCTCCACATGCCACGATTATGAAAAGCAGAAAAGTAGCTTCTTCGTTGTTCCTTGTCCACACATTTTAAAAATCTCCCATCCAATCCACGCTTAAACAAGGCATTTTCCCACGAAACATATTGGGCTGACCTTAGTTTAACAGCTCTCTTTTCTTTGGTAGTCAAATGAGAGGGGCACTCCCCATAGGTGAGAAAATCAGTGATATCGCATACCATTCATCGATTGAGCAAGAAACAAAACAAGTAGGAAGATCGGTCTCATCCTCCAGTAACCCATGTCCAGCTCCCTCAACAATGAGTTCACACAGGCCTTTTCCACAAACGATTTTAGTTGGTCTGATGTCAATGTCATATTCTTGGACCTTGGCCACCCAGTTCCCTCTCTTGGATCCTAACTCTGTTGTGTGAGAATGGACTTGATGGTTGTATCTGGTACAAATACTATGGAGTGAGAATTAAGAATGTAAAAATGAAACTATTTGACAGCTTTAACCACTGCAAAAGCATGTTTCTCCATTATGGTGTATCTTAGCTCATGATTTTTTAGAATATAGCTCATGAATGCAATTGGGAGTTCATGATTATTAGGATTTTTTTGAGTCGTAACAGCAATGCTAGGGTGTTATCTGTGGCATAGCAATAGATAATAAAATCTTTGTTGAAATTTGGACATGCTAAAACAGGAGTTTTAGCAATAGCTTTTTTAATACCTTTGAAAGCCCCTTTCCCTTCAGGAGACCAACCAAACATCTGTTTTCCTTTCATCATTTGAGAGATATTCAAAGTTAGCTCTGTAAAATCAGGGATGAATCTCCTCAAAAAGTTAATCTTACCAAAGAAAGAGTGCAGCCCCTTCTTGTTGGTTGGGAGAGGAATTTGCTGAATAGCTTGAACTCGCTCAGGATCAATTTTTATACCATCTTTGGAGACAACGTGCCCCAATAATTTCCCTCTCGTGACACAAAAATAGATTTCTTAGGATTTAAAAGAGATCCCATGTTTTATGCATTTCAAAAGAACTATTTCAGTCTTGAAAATGATCTGTCCTTGTTTTAGAAAATACAGTCAACTCATCAAGGTATATGACAATACACTTCCCTTTCAAACTTCCAAAGGCCAAGTCCATAGCCCTTTGAAAAGTGGCACTGGCATTAATGAGCCCAAAAGGCATCCTTTTGTAAGCAAAGGTACCCCAAGGAGTAGTGAAAGTCATTTTGTGTTGATCTGCGGTATTAACTTCTACCTGGTTATATCCTGAGAAGCCATCAAGCATAGACAACATTTCGGATCATGTTACTGCTTGCAAGACCGATCCATCATGGGTAAAGGATAGTTGTCCTTTAAAGAAGCTTGATTTAGATTCCTAAAATTGACACAGATGCGGATCTCACCATTTTTCTTTCTAACAGGCACAATATTGGCAATCCATGTTGAATGGTGAATAGGAAAAATGATTTTGGCTTTTAATAACTTCTGTATTTCCTGAAAAATGGTGTCAGCTATCTTAGGATTGTATTGCCTCTTTCTGTTTGAAAGGCTTAATTCCAGGTTTGAGAGGGATAAAATGTTGCATCTCCTTTGGTTGAAAGGCTTTTAAATCTTCATAGGAATAAGCAAGGACATCTTTATACTTTTTTAAAAGATTAATTACCTTCTTCCTCTCCTCTAGTGTACAACATTTTCCAATGTTCACGAGTTTAGGGTCAGTAGAACTCTCAATATTAATTTTGTCATATTCAGCTGATTGTTGAGGTCAAGTAGAAGCTTTATACTTTACATACCTATCGTGTTTGTCAAAAAGTTCTTCTAAACTCACTAATCCTTTTGGAATCTTGTTTCCTTTGAGTTTGATACATCCATCATGGTCTACCTCTTCTTCTTTGACGGCTTCTTCATTAAAGGGCACACTTTCACGAGGAAAATTATCGCTTCCTTTAAAGTAAAACTGTTCAAAATTATCCTTGAGTTCTAAGAAAGAAATCAGGTGTTGATCATCATTGAAAAATTGCCAGTTACTTGTATTATCAGGTACACTGGGTCTATGGATCATCTCAATGGTAAACTTATCTTGAGAAAAGTCAGGATGAGGTATAAGAAATGACCCTGAGAATAATAGTGAATCAGCCCTGGTATTCTCCTCCCTAGGCACTGCTTCGATGGAGAAGGCATCAAGAAATTCAATAGAGTCCCAAACCTGATTCCTGTAATGTTTCAACCTTCTATTCTTTACCTGGAAGAGGTTTCTAACTTGCTTGACAATCAGTTCCGCATCTCCATGAGCTAGGAGATTCTTCACACCTTGTTCTTTTGCTACCTGGAGTCCAAGAATGAGAGCTTCATACTCTGTTGTATTATTGGTATTTTCAAATTACAACTTGAATGAGAAAGGATGAATGCTTCCTTCAGGCGACACCAATATGACACCAGCTCTAGAACCAGCTGAAGAACAACTTCCATCAAACTCTAATATCCAAACACCATTAGGATCCTTAGGTGACACTTTGGGGAGTTGGATTTCTTCTGGAGACATAATCATGTAGTTTCCATGTCCCATATCCTCATAGAGTATTTGTGCTTTGGGATCATCTGTTTTTTGTACAATATACTTAGACTGCTTCTCAGGAAGCAACTTCTTCATTTTCCCATTAACAAGTATGAGGGCATGTGACCAATCCATTTGAATTTCTCCACCCACATCCTTACAGAAGTTCCTACTTAGCAACATCCCATATGAAGGAGGAATGTCTGCTACTAGGATAGTAGCCAAAACTTTCTTCTCAGGAAAAGTAGCAAAAGCCACTTGTGCATCTTTAATCCTTTCGACCAAGGGAACTTCCTTACTCTCTATGGAATAACAAGATCCGTAGAATCGTGTGTGAGAGTTAGGCCTAAGGCATGAGCTACTTTGGCAGGCATTACATTGTCTGATGCCCCTGAGTCTATGACGCAATTACTGAGCCTATGGCCAACTATAAGGAGTGTCACGTAGAATGGTTTGATTTTTTCATTAGGTGAGGTGACAATGGCTACTAGATTGGGCTGTGGTGCAGAAGATGGAGTGGGTAAAAGGCCTTTAGAGGTAGTTTTAGAATGAGAATTGACAAAGTGAATCATTTTAGCAAAATCCTTGGGATGGGTTTGATAATATTCAGCCTCTGAGATTTGAACTTTAGTCTTTTTCAGTGATCAATAATATCGAAAGACCCAGAAGTGAACGGGCTATCATCGCTTGGGATCCTAGGCTTATCAGTTTTAGGAGAAAAAGAAGTAACTTTAGTAGCAGAATTGACAGGACTCACCTTTGGTGTGGATGAAATGGGGATAGGAGATCCTTTTTTTCTATTACAGGGATAGTTGTTGGCTGCTCCTTAGATTTTTTGGTGGGCTGCATCACTTTCTCCCTCTGATTTGTCTGCTCTCGAGTCATGACAGTGTATGATTCACTATTCATGTCTGCTACTACTTCATCATAATCATCTCCTTCATCAACGCCTTCAGTGGTGAAGAAATTAACTCGAGATCCCTCAAGTTCTTCCATTCCATCATCAACTTCTTCAACAAATTCTTCACAATCTTCATTAACCTCCTCATCCTCTGGTTCTTCAACTTCACAGGTTGCATTGACAAGGACTTTAATAGGAGGTCCTTCAAGTGCTAGCCTTGTTTGAGAAGCAGGCAAATGATTTTTGGGCTGAAAATTCCTCCTTGGAACGTCTGCATATGGAGCATGCTGAGCCAATTGTTTCTTAATGGCGATGAGATCATTTGCAAGTTTTTGTACCAATGGATCAGTATTAGGTCCAGGAGTGGAAGAGGAGGAAGGAGAAGACTTAGATCTAGAAGGGTCTCTCCTCAACTTTCCTGACATGATTAAATCATCTTCAACACTAACAAAGCAAGAGTTTGATCCTCACCAATGTTACAAGATTAGCCCTTCTTAATGCATAACTAACTTCGAGAAATTGGGCATTTAGGAAGAAGCATTTTTGGATTTGGTCTATAGGTTGAGTGTCCGGTGGAATTTTGTTAATTAACTGTTGAATCGAGCCACTAATTCTCTCACGGGCTCTTGTGATTCCTTCTTTATTTGAGAAATTTGGGCTAGCAAAGCATGCACGCGTCTTCCACCGGTTTGAAACGGTTTTCAAATCTAGTTCTCATCATGTTCCAGCTAGTGATAGCTCCTACGGATGGTGATAGAATCAATCAGTAGCATTATCATGCAAAGTCTCAACAAAAAGCCAATATTAGGAATAGGATGTTGTAGTAGCGTCGATAGAAGATAATGGCCCTGCCAATACGACGCCGCCAATAATGTATAGTAAGGCAATAGTCAAAAGTACAATAGGAATGTTGTGGTAAAAAGTAAATAGTTGTCGTAAGTGGTCCAGTAATGTTAAAATGTCAAAGTTGGGGTAAGTAGAGAAGTAGGGTCTACATGATTAGGAATTAGAAATATTATATTGGTAATAAGGACAAGGAGTGAGGTCATAAATATTTTGTGTATTTTATTTGTAAAAAGTATAAAAATGTGGAACCCATGTGAAATGATAAGGTTTATCTTATCTTAAAAGATAAGCTTACATGTACAGATAAGAGTTAAGGTATGGAATATGATTCGTCAAAGTGGATTTCTTATCCTATCTTAGAGATAAGATGGATAAGCCTGGAAGTTCTATAAATAAAGAGGCCACCCCCCTCATTTAGCATAGAAGGAAGTAGTGAGAAATATTGTATGAAGTGTGTAAAGGAAGCCATTAAGAGGTGTAATTGTAAAGTTTCTCCCATAGTATTGGTGGAAGGCAAGTGAAGTCAATAACACTTGAAGTACCTCATGGGTGAGATTGTAACAATTTCATGTTAATATTATAATTTACTTTGATATTTCAGATTTGTCATCATTCCGTCTTATCATAGTCGATGGTATTCTTGTGTTATGTTTGTTGTTTTGTTTCATTACATCCACCAAACTAAAGGTTTTGCATTAGTAAATAATCATAAGACGAGGAGTTCGGTGAAGAATTATCATAGTGCCGGATTGGTGATGACATTTTGGTTCCGTTCTTTGGGACCATTCCTCGTTGGTGGATTTTACGAGAGATATTCCCACTTAGTCAAAAATCAATTGGAGGGTAACCTTATTTTTGTGTGCATAGTAGTTACCATGGTAAAGTCATTTTTTCTGTGAATAGTAGTTACCATGGTAAAGTCATTTTTGTTGTGAATAGTATTTATCATAGTAAAGTCACTTTTTACCGTGAATAGTATTTACCACAGTAACTTCACTTTTTACTTTGAATAGTGTTTACCACAGTAAAGTCAGTTTTGACCGCAGTAAGTCAAGTTTTACCATAGTTACCGTGGTCATTTCTATTTTACTATAGAAAGGTGTAAAGTCACTTTCTATTACAGTGATTCCAATTATTTGTGCACATAAGTCTTGTTGATTGTACTTGTGGGTTGGTATTTTACGGTGGTTACTTTTGAAAATGGGGAAGATTCCTGTTTTTTCAGCCCAATCTAATGAAGATGCTTCCTCTTTCATTCAAGAGTTTAAACGATCTTGTATTTGTAATGGCCTTATAAGAAGGGAATAATGGACTGAATTTTTTCCTACCTTTTTGGACGGTTCAGCACTTAGGTGGTTTGAAACACTAAGTGAAAATGTGAAAAATTCATGGGATTTATTAACTGAAAGTTTTCTTGAAGAATTTGGTGAACAACAGAAATATGCAGATCTCATGATCGAGATCACAAAGCTATCCCAAGGAGAGAAGGAGAAGATAAGGGATTATCATGCTCATGTTCTAGAGCTAAGGAGGAAGCTCGATGCCCAGATCCGGAAGGAAGGATTAGCGGATGGGTTGATGAATGGCATGGATAATCTCCTATGTAAGCACTTCATTCTTGGGATGAAGCCAGAGATCAGACAACGAGTGAAGTATGACCGCCCAGCTACCATTGAACAAGTAAAGGAGATTGCAAGAAGGCAAGAAGAAAGCATGGAAGAGGAGCCCAAAGAAATTGTTGCTAAAGTAGAGCCTACACCAGCACCTTTGGTCCAAAATCCACAACCACTCCCGGTGAGCACAAATATTTCTCCTAGTACATCTACTGAGTATGAAGATCTGCTCAAAAATATGGGTCAGTTAACTATTAATCTTCTTCAAGGAAAAGAATTTAGTTCTCAGGGAGGAGATAGAGGTCCAAAAAGAAATATTTCGAAGTTGTATGTTATGGTTGTTATAAAAGGGTCATTATAAGTATAATTGTCCAGATAGAGCTTCTATATCCGGTAAAGGAGATAATGATAAAGGAAAAGCACCTGTGAATTCTTTTGATGTAGTAGATAAGAGCAGAAATAATGAAGTAGCTGTGTTTGTAACAAAAAGAAAGAAAGAAAAAGATAATCAAGATGGAAATGATCCTAAGAAGATGAAAGGAGAAACTAGTAAGAAAAGAAACATAGGAGAAGAAAGTTGGGTGTGCAGGATTTTCTGATTTCACAGGGGCAAGGACCATACTCCATCCTAGAAGATCTGTCCAAAAGGCTTGCAAATATTACATATGGTCAACTCTTGGCTATGTCTTCTGAGAAGAGGTGGGAGTTGCGAAGTGGACTCAATGCTCGACGAAGGAAGGAGGTTGAGGTCCCTGTTTTGGAGGCAGAGGCGGATCCCTATGCTCCACAAGCTAAGGTATTATGTAATGGTATTTTAATTCATGATGTCTTAGTTGATGGAGGTCCTGCAGTTAATGTAATGACCGAGTCTGTAATGAATATGTTGGGTTTAAAAATTGATCACCCTTCAACACTTATGTTAAGGTCATTAAATAAAGGAAAAACTAAACCAGAAGGTGTAGTTTCAAATGTGGCAATATCTGTTATGGGTGTTGTATGTGTGGTAGACTTTCAGGTGATGAAAAATGGTATTATTGCGTACCCAATGTTGTTGGGAAGACCATGGCTAAGGAGAGTTCATGCAAGAAACTACTGGAATGAAGGTTTCATGACACTTGGACGTGGTAGAGAGAGGGTGAAGATAAATGTGATCCCTCGACATCATAAGGCAGAACTTGTGGATTCAAGTGATGAAACTGATGATTGGACATCCTCTGATTACTCTAGTACCAGTGAAGTGGACACTGAAGATGAAGAAAGTGAGGTTGATGTTTCAGTCATGGATATCCTTCCAGTCACACCAACTCATGACCCCATAAAATTATCTGAAGAAGAAGTTGATGATCGTCTCCAACAAATAAAGATTGGTGATCTTTGTAATGGAGAGTGAGAAGGAATCCTACCTCCAGCTCTTTCGAAGGTACATACACATATTCACTTTTGATTACAAGGAACTCCGTCAAGTAAGTTGGGTAGAACATTCTATTGAGCTAGTAGATGGTGCTAAGCCCATAAAGCAAATGCCATATAGAATGAATCCTAATTTTTCCAAGACTGTAAAAGAAGAAATAGATAAGTTGCTTGATGCAGGATTTATATTTGCTATGGAGAATTTAGAATGGGTTTCTCCCATTGTGATCTCAATAAAAAAGAATGGGAAGCTACGCATTTGTGTTGATTACAGGAAGCTCAATAAGGCAACAAAGAAGGATCATTACCCTCTTCCATTTTCAGATCAGATCTTGGATGAAGTAGCTGGCCAAGAGTGCTATAGTTTTGTTGATGGATATAGTGGCTACAACCAAGTTCGTATAGCAGAGAAAGATCAGCTGAAAACCACGTTCACCACTCCTTGGGGAACGTTTTCTTATAGAGTTATGCCTTTTGGGTTGTGTAATGCTCCGGTAAAATTCAGCGTTTGATGAATAGGGTGTTCGAACCCTACATTGGGACCTTCATCAGAGTATTTCTGAATGATTTTTGCATCTATGGGAGCAAGTTGGACCACCTGCACCAAATGGAGACAGCATTTCAAAGGTTAGATGAAGCACAAGCCTCACTAAACCCTACAAAGTGTGTCTTTGGATGTTCTAAAGGTGTTTTGTTAGGGCATGTTGTATCCAGAGATGGTATTGGTACTGATCCTAATAAAGTTTCAAAAATCAAAGAGTTACCATTTCCTATGAATAGAAGTAAGTTGAGATCATTTTTAGGCCATGTGGGGTACTATAGAAGGTTCATCAAGAATTTCTCAAAGATTACATAACCACTAACCCAGTTCTTGAAGAAGGATGTTACTTATGAACCAGGAAATAAGGTGCATGAAGCTTTTGGACAACTAAAGGAAGCCCTGGTGTCTTCACCTATTTTAAAGAATCCAGATTGGAGCAAGCCATTCATTGTGTACATTGATGCCTCAGATACAGCACTAGGAAGTACTTTGAGCCAAAAGGATGAAAATGGGAATGAACATCCAATTTACTTTGGGAGCAAACAAATGAGCAAAGATCTTGAGGTAAATTATCAGAATCGAAAAAGGGGCTCTGGCTATCATTTTTGCTATAAAGAAGTTTAGGAATTACTTGCTAGGGAAAAAAATTCTAGTTGTAACAAATCATCAGGCTCTAAAATATATTGTAAATAAGCCTACCCCATCAGGGAGGATAGCAAGATGGATAATTTTGCTACAAGAATTTGAATTTGATATTAGAGATAGGCCAGGAAAGAAGCATGTCAATGCACATGCACTCTCTCGAGCCTATGATGGTTTAGGATCATCTTGTGATGATGATGATTTCCCGATGCTTGACATTGTTATCCCTTGACACAATCCCTAGTGAATACATAGATATTTGGAATTATCTGAATGAATTCAAGTTTCCTGATGGTGCCAATGCAAAGACTAAGAGAAAGATTACTCAAGCCAGTCGTCCATATTCTATTCTGCATGGAGTATTATTTCGAATAGGACACGATGGACGATCAAGAGGGCGAGTTGGACGTGATCAAGGGAAGGAAGCTGTTAGAAGAATTCCACAATGGTACATGTGGAGAGCACTTCTTTGGATAACTTACATGAGTAAGAAGGATCTTGGATGCAGGTTATCATTGGCCCACTCTTTTTAAAGATTGTTATAATTATTGTAAGACATGTGATATTTGTCAAACACATGGTAACCGTAAGACTTCATCAGCTCCATTATGTCCTATTCTTCCACTTGGTCCCTTTGAAAAGTGGGGAATAGACATTGTAGGTCCACTTCCAACTACCTCACGCCAAAATAAGTATATTGTAGTTGTCACAGATTATTTAACCAAGTGGGTTGAAGCTAGGCCATTGAAAACAACTTCCATGGATGAAGTGGCAAGGTTCATATATGAACGCATTGTCACCAGATTTGGTTGTCCATTAGAAATTGTAACAGATCAAGGAAGCCACTTCATTAATGAGGTGGTAGAAGCCCTAGTCAATAAGTTTTCTATTAAGCACAGGAAGGCAACAACATACAAGCCAAGCACAAATGGGACAGTGGAGCGAACAAATTTTGTGTTGTGTCAAATTCTAGCAAAAGATGCAGCCTTACGGTACATAAATGGGATAAAAGGATTCATGCAACATTGTGGGCATATAGGGCAACATCAAAGTCAGCAACATGATACTCCCCATTTCAGTTGGCTTATGGCATTGATCCAGTTCTTCCTATTGAGTTTGATATTCCCACAGTCAGAGTAATGAAAAATTAAAGAATGGATAAAAGTGATTCAGTAAAAGAAAGGTTGGTACATCTTCATTTGCTAGAGGAAATGAGGGAAATAGCTAAGGATACAAGCTATAAGAAGAAAATGAAGCAGAAGGAATACTTTGATCAAAAGATCCGGTGGTCTCCATTTCATGTGAATGACTTGGTTCTAGTATATGATTCTAGATACAAAAAAAAGAAGACAGAGAAAATTTATTCCAAAATGGATGGGGCCCTACAAAATAGCTTGATTGTGCATGAAAATGGTACGCACTGACAGGTGGAGGAATTGGATGGCACTCCCATTACGAAATGGGTCAACCATGACAAGTTGAAGATTTTCCAAGCACTAGAATAGTCTACTCCGAGGACGGAGTAGAAGCTAGGAAGGGGGAAGATGTCGACACTAAAATTTTCCTCCATAATTTCTATTTCATTAATGTATGTATTAGGAATAGGATGTTGTAGTAGCGTCCGATAGAAGATAACGGCGCTGCCAGTACGACGCCGCCAATAATGTATAGTACGGCAATAGTCAAAAGTACAATAGGAATGTTGTGGTAAAAAGTAAATAGTTGTCGTAAGTGGTCCAATAATGTTAAAATGTCAAAGTTGGGGTAAGTAGAGAAGTAGGGTCTACATGATTAGGAATTAGAAATATTATATTGGTAATAAGGACAAGGAGTGAGGTCATAAATATTTTGTGTATTTTATTTGTAAAAAGTCTAAAAATGTGGAACCCATGTGAAATGATAAGGTTTATCTTATCTTAAAAGATAAGCTTACATGTACAGATAAGAGTTAAGGTATGGAATATGATTCATCAGAGTGGATTTCTTATCCTATCTTAGAGATAAGATGGATAAGCCTGGAAGTTCTATAAATAAAGAGGCCACCCCCCTCATTTAGCATAAAAGGAAGTAGTGAGAAATATTGTATGAAGTGTGTAAAGGAAGCCATCAGTTTAAAGGTGTGTTGAAGAAGCCATTAAGACGTGTAATTGTAAAGTTTCTCCCATAGTATTGGTGGAAGGCAAGTGAAGTCAATAACACTTGAAGTACCTCATGGGTGAGATTGTAACAATTTCATGTTAATATTATAATTTACTTTGATATTTCAGATTTGTCATCATTCCGTCTTATCATAGTCGATGGTATTCTTGTGTTATGTTTGTTGTTTTGTTTCCAGATTACATCCACCAAACTAAAGGTTTTGCATTAGTAAATAATCATAGACGAGGAGTTCCGGTGAAGAATTATCATAGTGTCGGATTGGTGATGACAGGTGATGTGTTGGCGTGAGACTCGAGTCCAAAATCCGAGGCACTTCTCCATTTCTTTGTCGAATTCGACATGAGTATGAAAATCTTTATTCACTTCCTCTATAGCAGATTGAAGAGAGCAAATCTCCTTCATCTTTTCCTTGGAAATGGAACTCTCCTTGAACATATTACCTTTGACAAAAGCTCGGAATTGAGCTTTGATTTCTTGTAAAGAGAGAGACACACCAGAAGTCTCATCATGAAGGTGGCAATGTATATCCTTGAAGGCAGATACAACTAGAGTTTTGAAGGCCTCACCCTTCTGCCAGCTATTTCTTAACTCTCCCAAAGCCTCCTCCAGCACCTTGATTTTCCATTCCACGCTGTAGACCCAGGACTTTGACAAGTTATCCTTTGCATCATCGAAGACCTTGCTTGCCATTAAAATATTTTCATCTGTTTGTCCCATGAGGCGAAGGTCTACTATGCAACTACTCCAAAGTTTAAGTTCTTTATCTATGCTCCCAATAGTGGAGGAGAGCTTCTATTGCAAATTGCTCACCTTCCCGTGGAGTTTGAAGGCTTCATCAATGAAATTCAATCCTGCAACAAGCATATCATCCACCATGGCCTCCATAGCCCTTCCATAGACGGAATACTTGTGCATGTCTTTGATACTCTGCACTTCATCCTGGCTCAGAATTACAGGTGGTGGAAGAGTAGTCAATGGGGTAGGATCCAAAACTTTATCTTTGGACAGCAGGGACTTGATGAAACTTGTAAGAATTTGGGCCTGTTCCTCCAACTGCTCTATGGTTTGTTGCCCTTTCTCTACCCTCCCAATGACTCTGGTGACTGTTTCCTGAAGATTGTGGATCTCACCTTCAGGGGTGGACTCTCCCATGGGAATTCTCGAGAGCTCCAGATTAGATGCTTGCAAATCTTGCTCTAGCTTGTCTACCTTAGGCTTGGCTATTTCCAGAATTGTTGGCTACGAGCATGGACACTATCCTCGGGAGGTAGTTCTGGATTTTTGGAGTGAGTATGAGGATTAGTGCCTAATAAGGCCGCCACAACATCAAAATTGGGTCCTGAGATCCTGGAGGAATACTTTCTCTTCCTACTGTCAACAAGAGGCTACACCCATGCAAAAGAGGAGGAAGAAGAAGGTGGGGCAAGAGGGCCAAGAGACAGAGAACTCATGGCACCCAAGGTTTGCACTGCTGTTGCCTCTAGTTGGGATATGAGTGGAGCGCTTGGGGCTTCTGGTACAGAGGAATCACTAGCACCTGGAAGCTCAGTGCTTTGGACCTCCTTTTCTTTATCCATGGGCTTCGGAGTGCTTGAGAGGCGGCACTTCACTCTCCTCACTTTCACTGAGAACAATGATGTTCTCTTGGGCTTGAGGGCAACTCCGTATGCTTAGCAGGGGATCTTCCTCCACGGGCTCCTTCTTAACTTCTTTGACTTTCTTTTGATATACTTGTGTGGATGAGGAAGGAGTGGAGACTATGGAACCTTAAGTTGACGAGGAAGGAGGGGTTTGCATATGTGCTCTCGAATCAGTGTGACAATGCCTCTTTCCTTGGTGTTGAGGTGTCTTTGGAGGACTCACACGAATGTCTTCTCGAGGTCGCAAACTCTCTGTCAAACCATATTTTGGTTCTTACCAAGACAGGAGCTAAGATTTCCGCCAAATCATTCTTCTCCTTTTTGAACCAATCCAGATCCTACAAAAGAGTGTGTTTGACCAGATTTTCATACTCATATGACTACAGGTCAGAATTATCATCTAGGAGCCCTTCAGGAACTTGGTACAGGTTAAGCTCTTGAATTAGTTGAAGAGAAAATCTGCCATAATGCCTCCTTCTTGCTTCAAAATCATCAACACAGTCAGCCCAATAATCTTCTGTGTCTGCCCTATGATGATAAGTGATCTTAATGTTCTGCTCAATAAATTTCTTCAAGTCAAAACAAGTTCTTGGCCTGAAGAAATGGACAGTGATGGGAGTCAGGGCTCTTTCTATGTTTTGAGCATCTAGATCCGTTTTGTAGGTGTAGTTTCCCAAAGAGATGGGAAAGTGCAAACCAGTAATTTTCTTATCCCTGCAGGTTCTATGCAACTTGTCCAATTGCCTGCATACTTCTATTAAGGCCATCTTATCATTGCAAAACATGGGGAGCTTGAGAGGGGTGCTCTCATAGCCGGCAAGCCTTATATAGGAAAATTTCCTAAATTGGATGAAGTAGGCACCGTAGTGCGATATCAGATTCATAGCTTCATCAGAAAATCTCCTCGCTGTGTCACTCTCCAGAAGCCTGACAATGTACATGGTGAAGGCATCATTTACCCTTCTGAAATTGCGATTGCTAGTTTCCAAGGTGAACTGAGGGCAGTAGGCATATACGGGGTCACCCTTGTGAGCATCGATGTATGAGAAACCAAACCATTGCCTCGATGCTGCCAGAGTATACATCAGGTATGAAGTCATATAGAATTTCTTTGTTTATTGTACATTAGACAGCTGCTCCGCTAGGTTCATACTGATGATCTCTACCCAGTTGATATTCTGAGTCCCTTTGCACACCATATTGATGAGTGGGCACATCCAGAAATGAAACTCATTGGTAGAGGGTAAGCCCATGACCCGAGCTAGTAGGATTATAAAATCTGACAACTCCTCATTGAAGTCTGCATGGAAAAGAACCTTGGATAGACGAGACGCCCCCTTTTTAGGGTTTTTAAGCCAGGACTTCGCCACCCGTGCCTTGTATTTCTCACTGTCCTGATCGAAGAGGGCTTGCGCCTGGTTCTGGGAAATTACTATAGCATTGTCCATCTCTGGAATTCTTAGGGTAGTGCCAATGGCGGCAGCGTCAAGTTTAGCGATGAGTTCCCCATGCACATTCGTCAGCTCATTCGAATCAGGGTTGTAATGAGCGCCGCAGGAAAGCACCGTATCTACGCATTGCACCGAGATAGGGAAACCACCGGTGAATGCCAAACCACTGTCATGAATCACCTGTGCCATAGGTGAAGGGTTCGCATCTATCATTCTTGCCCAAAAATCTCCAAAGTCGAGGTGGCAAACCTCACTGTCCCCGATATCGGGAACGACAGACTCGAGCGGTGAGACTTGCTCCTGGCCTTGGAATTTAATCTTCATTTTGATAGCAATTTGAAAAGTCAAGGTTGCAATCTAGACTCGGGATGAAATTGCAGGGGGAATGAGTATGCACGCGAAATCTTGATCGCGAAGGTATGAGCAAAGGATGGCAAGAAAGCAGTGTGCAAAACACATAAGGGGCAGTTCATTATATAGCCATTTGGGAGAGAGAAAGACAATTAATGCGCATTAAATACACACCTACCAACTTGGAAAGCAAGATATTTGTGAAGAGCGGGAAAAATTAACTCGAATGGCCTTTGGTTCATTTGGGACACGCGGGATGCGAAAGCGTGATTCGGCCGATACGGGCGATGCGGGAAAAGTATGCACAAATGCTTCTAGGACATGAGGGATGAAAGTACGCGGAGTACGCGATTCGGCCGAATCGGACGGAAGGGAACAATGGGCCGGGTGAACTTGGGACACTTGGGACAAAAAGTTTCAACGGGCCCGAAAGAAATGGACTTTGGGTAAAGCGGCTGATCGGGGAACAGAGAGCCCGAATGAACTTGGGACACGCGGGACAAAAATGTCCAATGGGCCCGAAAATCACACAAAATGACCCAAAAACGCAAATTTTTCAACCTCTTGACTTTTCACATTACCACGACAATAGAAAAGACACTTAACTTCCAAATTTTCAATTTTCAACTTCTCAAAAGCGGGGAATTTTGTGTGGACAACGAGCATGTATGTGCGGGAGGTTGGAAGTGATGATAGAAAGCAAAGTAAAATGGCCAAAAGACGGGGGTTAATAAGTACTTTCTTCACTCAAAAACCATATGAATAGTAGTATGAGATCAAGAGTAACTAGTACCCGAGTGCATGATTTAGTGTCTACAGGGGACCCACAGGTGGGCACTACAACTCCCACCAAAGGAAAATTAAGGAGTTAAATTGGCTAGGAACAAACCAATGAGTTGTAGAAGTCGTGAAAGTTAAATTGTGACTCTTTAACAAATGGAAGCTTGGCTTTCATCCATGTTCCTAATCTCACGGGCTCACAATGCTATTTTTCTATGAGATAATCTTGATAACAAATATTTTCATGCTCCTTGCAAGTAAAGGCATATAATCAACAAGGTTTTCTATCCCATGCGGGTTTTGTTAGGGTTTATTGTAAAACATCTTCCAAGCTATGATTCATAGCTAGGGGTCATCATTATCGATTGCAGAGCTCTAAGAATATGTTAGTACATGGTTTTTGGAAGATCATTTTAGTTGGACAACTTATAAACCTATGGGAGGTAAGTGGAAGGAGTAAACTTGGAGCAAAGAGATTCTTCAACATTTTCATGATCACCTTTTCTCCTTTTTCTCCTCTTTTTATTCTCTTTGGACTCTTCTATATATATAGTTGAGTTGTATTGTCACAAGGATCCATTCCCTAAATGTAAAGTTACCCTACTTGATTGAGTTCTTGAGGCATTTTTAGTTGTAAGCCTCGATTATGGCCTTGTAGATGTATAAACACCTTGAATCTTGTTATAAAAAGCGTGTATATTATAACTCTTAATATATTTATCATTGTGGCCCATGTACGCCCTTTGATTTTTGTTGATTTTCTCTTACCTCCTTGTCATGGTTATGGTTTATTGTGTGTAGCACTGCAAGGTTTTACTTCATTGTGTTATTAAGTGGAGAGTGAGAGTCTGATTTAAATGCAAATTTAATTGTGACTTGCATATTCCCCTTTTGCATTGTGTTTATCCTCTTGTTCTTATCTTAGGGGAAAGTAATCCCTATTTTCTCGGTGTATCGCCATACTTGTTCAATTTTAGCTTATGTTTTCCCCTTTTATTTGCCAATTGTTAGTTAGGAGTAGGCTAGTGATATTATTTGAGCAATCTAGGAAAGGAAGACAAACCTCTAGAACCTTCTCTAGAGGTTTGTCTCAGGGGCCAAGGTCCCACACCTTGGAGAAACTTTCATGTTGTTGTTGAGATAGCATATTTCTCTCAAATTTAGTTATCTTACATGGGTGTGCACATTTAAGCAACAAAAATATGATTGAAGGTTAGTCACTTGAAGATACATGGTTTCAACTTAAATTAATAAGAATCATATTCAATTTTATTGTAAAAGATCGTCACCTAAAGACAAATAGAGATCTAACTCTAGTGCATCTTGTTATTTCTTTCAATAGCATGAGGTACCTATGGAATTTATAATCCATGTCGGGGCAAGGGAGGAATCTCATTATAAGCATATGATTTCACATTTAGAATTTATTTGATCTAATCACACGTCTATGCAAGAAATGTAAGTGTGGTTTTGACAGACCATGACTCGACATTTAGGTGCTAAGAGATCCAACTTCATAAAAATATCTATATCTTTTTATATGTTCTACTTTAAAATCTATTCTCACACCATCTATTTGTGGCTAAGCACGCACCTTAATGTGGGGGAAAATGTACGCCTTAACTTAGAATTATTTAGTATTAAATTTTGTAAATGTCTAGTGCATATGTATGTGTATGAGCAATTGGTCTAAATTTGGTGTTATTCAACCATTATGACAACTTTCAAATCTTAATACCCTATCTCATGTATAGTCATGCTAACTTTTACAACGACTTTATAGTTTTCATGTCATGTGCTAAGATCATCTATATGATGGCATACCTATTAATTGTTGATTTCTCGGTCGTTTCTATCAAGTCAAGGCTAAATCAGCCATATATAGATATAGGGATCCAGGGGCGACTCCACTCCCCACGGTAATAACCCTATATAGGATAATTGGGAGGACGAAGAGATAAGCACAACCCAACTAGAATGGGTTTCCTCCGCCCCTAATACATTTGGCTATCTAGATCCCCGCCTTCCAAAAGGGGAGACCTCCCCACAACTCTCTATAGATAGTGGGTGACTAGAGCTGACATCAATTTTTGGTACCTTCCTTTTGAATGGTTAGGCCAATCTAGTTTTAAGAATTTACTCATGCACGTGAATATCGCCAATGTTTGAATTCAACTCATATATAAATAGATAAATGTTTAGGTTCATCTCATAATAAGGAATTACCGGTGCATTCTAATCTTTTATAAATATTGTTGTTGGAGCGTTATCGGAACAATTATTGAACTATCTTTGTTATTCAGCTTTTTAATCTTCGAGGGGTATAATCAATTAAAAGATCCAGCGAGCACATCCTAGCAGAGTTCATGTCGACTTCCATCAATCTTAGATTTACAGATCAAAAGGCAAAATTATAGATTTATTTTGCAGTTCCAGAAAATATCAAGATCAATGTAAGGTGGTGCAGCATGAAAGGGTTTGGCCTCCCTAAAGTACAATCCCTAGTGGATATGTCACTTGTAAAATGACAGCAACCCCAGCCTAACATCTGAACAGACAGAATAATTAATATGATAATCCATATTTTATCATCACGTAGTTTGCACCGAATCCACTTTTCATCGAACTTTTAGATTCATAGTTTGATAATGTAAATATTCATCTAGAACAGGGAGTATCTACCGGTCTTATATATATATAATATTTAGATTTAGATTTAGATTTAGATTAAAAATATCTGATCGAGGCAATTATTTTAAAATTTTGTCCAACCAATTTGCTTTTATTTATTTATTTATTTTTGTCAATGGTGGATTTAGATTTACAAGTTAATTAATCTTGATATTGATTTGGTACATATTATAGAAACAAATATCTAGGAGTACTCTTAAAATCTTGCTCAATAAAAAAATTGTACAAGTTTTTAGACTTGTGGTCAATTTTTAAAAAGTGTTGAGCATAACTTGTGAGTATCGGTATTAACCGTCTCCTTTTTAATACATAAATATTCGTAAAAATGCATAATAATTAGTAAGATATATACCCATCATGAATGAAGGTTTGACGTGTTGATAAGATAGGATATTCCTTCAAAAACTACAAATAAATTGAAAAAAACCTTCAAAACGAAAAATTGCAAGTCACTTTCAAATTTTTTGAGATTTTCTATTTTATTCCAAATAATTAAATTATATTAAACATTAAAATTACTTCAACAGTCCTAAAATCCTTATATGATGAATCATGTATGAAGTATATCTCAATGATGTGATATTTTCTTTATTAAGATTGGAATCATTACTTGGAAGATATGCTCAATAAAGTTCACATATTCTATAGTTAAGAGGGGAAATATCTAAGAAAAAAAGAATACACCACAATGCACGCCAAGATATACTCAATAAATCTTAAAGCAACATCTTCTTGGTCTTTAGTGGGTGGATTGGTTACACCAGAAAGGAAACCATGTGCACAAACAGTGAAAGATAAATCAATGTGTTGCAGTTTAAGCACTTGTAGTTAATATCTACCTGTAATAATGCAGATTCCTGAAGAAAAGCTGGTAGGTTAAAGCATATGATTTAAGAAAACTAAGCAAAGGAATGTCAAACACAACCTAACTATAGAGGAAAAAGGCAGGTAGAACAAGATGGCTGGGACAAGGAAAGAAAATGATGCATGCACCCAAAAAGTAGAGAGAAAGTTATCTCCAAGGAATGTTTTTTTAGGAATCCAACAATGGAGGAATAAATCTGTAGAACAAGATAACTTTTGACTAGATTGAATGACATAAAACAATGTTCCTTCCTATCTTTTCCATTTGATCACATGTTTATGTCTACAAGATAAAGACAACGTTAATTTCCATTATAATTTTAATTAGTTCACATGCCTGGGAGACAAAATGTCCTAATCATACAAAAATTTATTGACTCTGACTTGGAATATTGGGAGTAAAGTCCCAAATCCATCGTACATTTCTAGTGATATTCTTCACTTTTTCTTCTTTATTCTCTCTCTCCAAATTTATTTTTCCCTTGCTTATATTATCATTGTGTAGAACTATATATCATAGTGGCTTGGATATGGATTTAGTCAAGTCAAGCCTGTGATTTTAACATTGAAGTGCATGAAGAGACCGCTTCCCCAACAGTAAGAAACAGGCAATCCTGGCCCAGGCTTTGGATTAAATTTGCTTTGTGCAGCTTCTCCATCACTCCTGCTCCTGGATTAGCCAATGCTAACTGCACCAAACATTCCATTACAAAAGTGCAGGAAAGGCATTTCCAAAAACAATAAAGAGCACGTGATTTAAGGTTGTAACTCTAAAAATATGTATTTAAATTAATATAAGCAAATAAATAATTGTGCAGATTCAAAAGGCTATAAAATAACTGACTTGTGCATATCCAACTTTTAGAAAGTACAGACAACCATTTTGAATTTGACTGAATGGTGTCTGAGTACAGACCACAGTGCAGCTTATCTAGCCTCCAAAATGGCCCACACCATGTAAACTAGCCACATAAAACCATGCAGAAATTGACAGACTAGAATTTTTAAGCACAACACAATAAATTTTATCCAGCTATCTAAATGGTCCACACCATTGTGCTGTCACAACATAAAACCATGTAGAATTTGACTCAAAAGACTCTATATATAACATGTATTCACTATTTGTAAATTGACTGCCCTTATGGTTAATTATATATTGTGTACTATTATGAATATGAATTTTTCAATCAAGAAGTTGCTTAGTAGAACACTACTCAATAAATTCGCAAGTGTAAGAACTTTGAAAATATGAGTATATTGGGTTTGTTTTTTTTTTTTTTAAAAAGAAAGTTAAATAAGGTGTAAGTGTTTATTTTCTATAAATTTTTCATGTTTGCCATTTAGAAAGTCAAAGATTTAATTATATATAAAAATGAGGATTTTAAATCTGTAAAAGTAATTCCAAGATATACCAAAGAGATATATAGAAACAGGGTTCATTGATTGTGTGTTCTATCATAACTATATTCAAATTGGCCTCAAGTCTTGCTACAAGTCTTAGTTATTCTTTATAAAAGAATGAGATGATGACAAATACAAGTTCAAACTTATAAGTTTAATTATAGGCCTAAGAGATAGGAATGAGACCTAAGATAAACATTTAGAAATTTAAACCCTAGTTTTATGAGCTAAATTTTTGAGTTTGTGTTTTTCATTTGTAAAAAAATGCAGGTTTTTAACACAGATTTTAGAAAAGATTGAGATAATGACAGATACAAGTTCAAACTTACAGGTTTTAAGAGATAGGAATGAGACCTAAGATTAGCATTTAGAAATTTAGACCCTAATCTTATGTGCTAAATTTTTTGAGTTTGTGTTTTTCATTTGTAAAAATAATGCAGGTTTTTAAGACAGATTTATAGAGATGTAGCTCCATTAATTTCTGAATTTAATAAAATTAAATTGATAAAAAATTGGAAGGGAACATAGATGAATTGGTAACCCAGTTCAAAAATAAGAATATTCTAAGCTTTTCCAAGCTTTCCATTCAAATTCAAACTTTTTATTCATATTAAAAATAGTGAAAAATTTATATATATATATATGTGTGTGTGTGGGGTCTGTAAATTGATTTTCTAGCACTTGTTCCAAATCCCTAGCTAATTCTGAAAATTCTTCCTTGAAATGGCAGCAGCTCCTAATTTCTAGATAAAAATATTTATATTCCTAATTTCTTATTTTACAATCACATGGGTCACAGTTTTTATTTGTTTTACATTTACAACTTAATTGACCCATGAAAATGAAGCTGTTGTCATGGTCACACACATGCACAAACTGCTACAATTAAATTAAGGAAAAGAGACTGTAATTTTCACCTGGAGACCTCGTTTCTCGAGTGTCTTCTTCACCTCGACCAGGATGTTGACGCCAGTTGTGTCAATGGTCGTCACAGCTGAGTGTTTTTCAATAAGAGAGCAGACTTTGAATACATTCAATTCACTTAAATGATAGAAATAACGCAAAGAATCTTATTTTTAATGTTGTTGTCTTCTAACATTTACATACCAGTCAGGTCTAGTATGACATACTGCAAGGTATCCTCTTTTTCCCTATCAATTCTGTCCTCTTCATCGTGCACCCATCTCAAAATCCTGCACACACCCATCTCAAAATCATCAACACTGTTCATGTAGTTATTAGTCCAATGACAGTAATTGCTGATCCTTTCCAAGAACATTAATGAAATGAACCTTTCTCGGAGGTAGGTGGAATTAGCAAAATAGATGGGAGCATCAATACGGAGGAGGAGAAATGCAGGGATTCTCGTTGCTTCGGTGTATTGTTCCAGGTTTCTGTAGTAGTTGGTTCCAGGGATATTTCCAAGTAGGGATGTGTGTGGCCTGGTTACGTGCAGCAGTATTTTAAGCACAGAAATGCCAACCTGCAGTACCACCATCATATAATAAACACACAATAGAATTATATCATCAATATTTAGGAGTTTAATCCTGGGTTTAAGTGATCTTATTTAATCATTGTTATTCATAAGTTTTTCCAAATAAAAACACCATAAACATTTGTTAGTAGAGGCAAGAGAACCCATTTGAATACAGACAAATACTTTAAGAGTTTGTTACGAAAAATTTTCTTCATAATTTTGGACTCTCACTCTTTAACCTCTTTCCCATAAATAAAACTTTTGGAAATATAATACCTTAAAAATATTGTAATACCAAGTCTTGGACTAACACTAATAAATTTAAGTTTGACAGTCTACAGTCAACAATAAATATAATTAGATATTTAAATTTGTAAAGTGTTCACCCAGCAGGATTGGTTAAATCAAAACGCCCAAAAGTAAAAGGTTGGGTGACTTTTAGTAACAATACAACCTTGCGCTAGTCTTGGTCCTAGTATGAACAACATATCCTCTTCATGCCCACCAAGTATAGATGAATCCCTTCCTCTTCGAAAGGTAGGGGAAGGATGAAGATGGTGTCATTCATTTTGGAGATTTCTAAATATACAAACACTTTTGAAAGCCAATTCAAGCTAGTAAAGGAAAACTCAAACTAACTTACCACATAGAAAAGGTCAAAGATAGTCTCAATTAAGAAATGCCCAGTATACAAGCAATAACAATAACCCAAGGAAATCCCAACAATTTACCACCATAACATACCAGATTAACTTACCCACTAAAGTATTTGTAGACAACTTGTCTAAAACCTTAAAAATGGTAAATTTGATGCCATAAATACCATCAATAAAGTGCACAACAAAAGGAATCCTCTGCCACTAAAATTTTCTCACATATTGGGTATCAAGAACAATGTTAATTAACCAATCCAACAAAAATGTCAGAGGATTTAGAGAAAAGAAGACTCAAATCATACCGCAATGATAAGGCCCATTTGCACAGAGATAAAGATGGTACCCATGAAAGCTCCCATACATGTAAGGAAGTCCACTTTATCAACCTTCCATATGAAATATGTTGCAGGGTAATCAATTAGACCCAAAACTGCTGCAACTATTATTGCGCCCAAAACTACATTAGGCGTGTAGTAGAAAAGGGAGTAAGGAGCAGGAGAGTGACCATCACTGCTACAGCCATCACTAGGTTCGACACTGCACTTTTACATCCAGCATTGTAATTCACAGCGGAACGAGAGAAAGATCCTGCAATGGTGGTTTTCATGCGTTCAATTCAGCATTAAATTGCAGACATTTTGTATAACTGAATTGAATTGACTGTATGCATATACCAGTTGTCACATAGCAGGATGTGCAAGAGCCTGCCATGTTCATCAAACCAATGGCCATCATCTCTTTGTTTCCATCAACCTGGTAATCGTTGATTGAAGCAAAAGTTCTTCCCACAGCTATACCTTCCTATAAAATTGGCACAAGTGGTTAGTAACAAGAAGAATAAAAACATGAGAATGGTTTTATTTCTCTACCAAGAAATGTACCAGGTCACTGAGTCATTAACTCCTGTAGTATCTTAAAAAAAGAATGGTTGTTATTACCGTGAGAGAGATGAGACCAGTGACTAAGCCTGTTTTTATTGTCAGTGCCAAATATTCGCCACCAAAAAGCAGCATTTTTAGGGAAGGTGGGTTCAGTCCTTTCTGCAAATGACCGATCTGCAGGTATTGGCTTATTAGATTTTAGGCATTAAAAATCTCCTTAGAAAGAAGCCACATAATATATTGGAGCTATATGGATGGTTAAAGCTTACAATTTGAACCCCATGTTTATCAGTTCGAGTGGCGAAGACGAACAGAGTAGACAAAATAACTGATGTCAATGGAGCTGCAGCAGATACCCAGAATAGCTTGGGCTTCCCCTTGCTCTGCCACAACCATTAATGACACTATATTTGCATGACAATAGAAAAATTAATGTCTTAAACTGGAGAGGAATACATGAATGATTTATGAACCTACGATGTAGCGTGCAGACAGCAACAATACCAAGAAAAATACTCCCATCAAAATTGTCTCCCATGTCCACTGCACACCCACAAAACCATAATCAATTGAGAACGAAAATGATGAACAATTTATGAGTCATTCATGATCAATTTGAGCCACACCAAACCTCTTTTTCATGCTGGAAAACAGAATGCAAGACAGAAATTATGTCCATCTTTGAAGTGAATTGGTTAATCCCCAGAAGGCCTTTCAATTGTTGAAGGGACACTATAACAGCAGCACCTGCCATGAATCCCACCAGAGTTGCTCGGGACAAAAAATCGATAATGAATCCCATCCTGGTTTAACAAATGAATTCGTTAATAATAACAATGAATAAATCCCTATGAAGAAAGCACTTGGATATTTATGCATGTAAAATCTTAGATCCTTCACCTGAGGATCCCAAGGGAAGCCTGGAAAATTCCGCGAAAAATGTTGCAGTGAATGCAAGCTGCAGATACAATTTAGGCTGTGTGATTGGAGAAACTTGCTCTCTGAGCATGGCTCCTAACAGAATTGATGCAATAGAAACAGGCCCAACTCCAAGATCTCTAGAGCTTTTAAGTACAGCGTAGAAAATGGGTGGGATGAAGCTTGAATCTGCCAAAAATTATCAAACAATTTCATTGTAACAACTGGTTAGGATAAAAATTCATCAAGGACTAGTTCACAGGTCACCCCTTGAAATACCCACATAAGCCAATGATGGGAGGAAGACTGGCCAGCTTGGAATAGCTGATACCCTGCAATATATCATATCCATTGCATTAGCCTTCCCCGTAACAATTTACATCATAAGAAAAAGAAACATTAGTGAGTTGATAATGTAAATAACCTGAGGAATGGCAAGGCTTGCAATGGTAAGGCCAGAAATAATATCAGATTTAAAAAGTTGAAATTTGTATTTAGGAGCCCATTCAAGGATGGGGAACAGGTACTGAAGGCCTAACAACCACTTCTTTCCACACTGCTGGCCTTTGAACTGTCTGAATGGATCATCAGGAAAGAATGTCTCCATCATCTTGGCATTGAATTTGTGACCTACACTCTTTATTTCAGGAATGCCCACCTTATGCACTTTCTCATCACTCATCTTGTGATCAACTGGGAAGCTGCAAAAATTCACAGGTCCATAATAACCATTATCTTCTGCTGCATCCATTTCAGGGCCTTTGGATAGGCTTGCAGGGGTGCTATCATTATAAGAGCTATCAACTCTTCCAGAGCTTCCCACCATCACGGACATAAACACAGAATACAACCCAGAGAACAAAACAAAACAGCAAATTTTTCTTGCCAATATTGTAGGCTGTTTCCTAAGCAAACACAATGATTTTATACTTCAATGATCAGACACCTCCCCAAACACAATGATTTTATACTTCAATGGTCAGACAACTCCCCACCATGGGGTTTAAATACTGCAGCTAAATGGTGGCAGGGGATTTGAATATCTAAGGTAAATGGTGGAGGTGATAACAGTCAGGACAATGAACAGAGCAGGTTGGACCATATGGACACAAACTTGATTGTGGTGACAGGAACTCTGTCCTTTCTCTTGTACTACACCAGACTGAATGGTTGAAAATTTGAGAGCTCAAAAGGAGGAAATGAATTTAGAAGCAATGCTTGATGTGTTAAATCTAGAGCAGTTGTTTCCCTTAAATAAGGCTCAATGACAATAAATGAGGCCTAGGCCTAGGTAAGCACCAGATTGCTCAGAAGCAAGTATTGCGATTTATTTACTTCTAAGCACTCTTTTAATACAATCTTAGGTAGGGGTCCCATCAAGGTTTACAGTTTCTATTATTTTGTTGGCAGCTGTCCCATGTACCATTTGAATTTTAAAAACTGTTTATAAAAATCTATGTTTTCAAGTTTCAAATGGGAAGCAGCTATTGTTTAGGGAGAAGCTTTCTAGAGGTAGGAAACAGTGGGATGTTGAAAATTTATAAAGATTCTTCCTATTTTTCGTTGTTAACAGTAAGTTAGTATACACTACTAACTCAAAATTTAAATAATCATAGAACCATTAACATACAAAAAGACTTAATTAAAATTATAAATTAGTTTTCAAGTTAAAAATAGTCTTAAATGCTCTGTTTTATTTGATATTTATAATATTTTTAAATTGGATATTATGTTTTAGATTTTAATATATTTGAATGGATTTAATTTATGATTTGATTTAGATCTATTTACTTTTAGAATGAAGCTTTTAGAGTCTTAAAAACAATTCCAAGATGTTATATTCCATTTGGGATGGTATTGACATTTAAATTTATTTATTTTTTCATTATAAAATTATATAAAAACTAAACAAGTAAATTTTAAAGTGTCTTAAATACTCTATTTCATTTTACATCCATATTATCTATTAGATTAGACACTACATTTTAGATTTTAGTATATTTCAATAAATTTGACTTGTAATTTGATTGTGATCTGTCTACTTACCAAAATGAAGATTTTAGAGTCTTACAAGAAATTCCAAAGTGTCATATTCAACTTAAAATGGTATAGACATTTAAACTTATTTGTTTCTATGTTATAAAACCATATAAAAACCAAACAAACAAACTCTAAAATATCTGGGCAATGATCCTATTGTAAAACAGTTGTGTAGACTTATAATCATATCATAGAACAGTTTAAAGTGGGCCATTCAATAACAATATGATAGTTAATGTTTAAGGATGACACGTTTTGTTTAACATGGGAAAATGCTAAGGTTAGTTGTTTTTCGGTTGTATTGTACTTTACAATCTGGGGAAGCTATGATCCCTAGCTATATTTAAGACAAAATCAAGAGCATAATGTCTGTCATTTGTGCCAGAATTCCAAGGAAGAGACAAACTTGTAGATGAATCAAGCATATTAACAATCAGAGTTTCAACAAATTTTAATCCTGCAAACTGAAAATTTTTCAATTATGTCAAATGTGTTGTAATTGAGTAGTATTTATGAGGGTGTAAAAGTATTGTCTAGTTATCTAATAAGATACAAATCATTAGATGACGCTATTATCATGTCCTGCATGAATTTAGGGAATGCAAACCCCTCCATCCGTAACAGTTAAACTTAAGAATTATGTACAGTACAAACTTCAGATTCAATTTAAAAATATCTTATAACAAACAGAGAAAACATAAAATATGTAGATAATGAAAAAAGCAGCATGGAAATTGTCAAATGTCGAAGACCACTAGCTAGTTAATGCTCCCATCATTTCTGCAACTATGGTTGGTTTTCATTTGTTTGGCAGGTAGTGCTTGAATTTCAATTTCAATTTCCTTTGTGGGTAGCCATCAAAAGCACAGTAACAGTACTAGAAAACGATTAGCATAAGTGGGTGCACCCTGCAGATTCAAATTATGTACTCTTTCAACTGAGGGAGCTCATTCACTGGCTTTTTTAATTTTTTAGTGGAGCCGGTAGGAAATGAAGTCAATGGAATATTGGAGGACCGTATGAAAGTTATATGCGAAGGCTTCTGTTGTATTTGGAATATGCTGAAACTACTGGTTGGCTGGAGGTCGTTCATGATATTTTAATTTGGTTTTTTTCCTACGTTCCTTTTACTCTGGCCCTGCAGAACCAGTACAAAGGAAAGAGTGAACAAATTGACATCTTATTTCTTAAAAAGGCATATTTCAATCTTTAATTATATTTTTTTCGTTCATTAAAATCAATATTTGCATGATGGTGTTCCACTGGGTATTTAGCATTTTGATATTTTTATTTATTTTAGGTCTAAATCTGTCTTCTTAACCCTTGTGTATGATAATTTAAGAGTTTGTAAAGGTGAATTAAAAGACCGAAGCAGAGAACTTAGGAGTTATTTGTGAGAGAGGATCTTTGGAGTCCTACAAATGATTCCAAAATATATTGATGAGATGTATTCGATTTGGGCTTGTAAATATGTATTTCGAGGTTAAGTTGAGAGTGAAGATTTGTTACCTATTACAAATCACGTGATAAAATGTAATCTCGAATTGGAATTATAAGAAATAATATATTGATAAAATAGAAACATAAAGTTGAAATGTGGCATTGAAAATATCACATTATTATCCATATCTACAAAAACTTAGTATTAACGTTGACATAGAAGTTACACATAGGAAACAAATTCTAATTGCAAAATATGCATCAATGACATAAAGAAAAGTTGAGAGTTATCATATATGATTGATAGAATCTCATCGAAGGTTCCTTCATAGGAACCTACATTAGTAGTATATCACAAATTCCTAACAAAAATTGTTGTAAATTGTGGCATCGGTGCATGAGAAAATTTTCATATGTTGCAACAACTTCCGCTTAAAGCTTGAATGTTCGTCCATCATGATTCCTACAACAAAACATAATCTACCCACACAACCATTTTCATTGATGCGTATGTGAAACACGAGGAATTCACTATGCAAACTCATAGCCTATCACATGCTCATAAGATACTAAATAATACCCCTATTTCCGAATTTACATCTCATTCTTTAATTAATAATACCCCTTCCGATACAACTTTTCAATCCTAAAATACCCATGTTATTTTACCACGTATCCAAACATATCATTTTCCAATTGACATTTTTAATGCCCCTTTTATTCCACCTCTCGGATTCAATATCTTAAATTTTCATGTAATTTAATTATCTTTCCACTTAAAATTGTGTTGAAATTTATATTGGACTCAAAAAATACAAACCCTCATTTATGTAATTAATCCCTCTCTTCCTTTCATTTTAATCTACATATGTCACACTAATCAAACTTCATATAATAATGTGAATGGCCGTGCATGGTTACATTCTTGTTAGTTAAATTTATTAGAGTTCATGATATTCATCATCCTAGAATTTTTTAATCAAATGAAAATAAAATACATTGGAAATGATACTATGAAGGATGTCATAGCTATTGAGAGTTGTGTAGTGTCTTTAGTGTGGAAAAACTAGTTTTCTCTCTAAAAACCACGATGCTAATTTTAGAAAACACATAATGAAAATCATATGAATTTAGGGCTTCTTCATCTACCTCATGACTAATCCTTCTTCCTCTTCCGTATCACTCCACATACCCTAACCCGAATGTAATATCAAAACCCTTATATTTTAACCCTTATATCTCTTATTATAGTGTAATATGTTGGGTCCATTTTAACTAATATTTAGTACACCACATGAACCTACGTGATGGGTAATACACATGTTTGTGAATCCCATGTGACGTGAAACATCTTATTGGTATGGAGTCATTGTCACTTATAGAGATGATCATATCTTAGTCATACGATGGACACATCAAAAGAACAAGTGCAAACTTCGAAACAAGCAATTATTTGTGTCTTTCCACAATTTTATGCTATTCCATCAAAATATTATAATGGTTAAAAAAATTTGTTGGAGTGAATTCACATTGTAGAAACCTTTTTGAGACATCACTAAAGTTGTTTTGGCAACAAAGACACCAACTAATAATAAGCGAGAACAAGTTAAAATCTCATAGGACACATGGCACATCAACCACACCCATTATGAATAGATTAAGACTCCGCTACAAGAGAAGAAAGAGACAATAAGGTGCATAATGAGGGAATTCTAGAAGTAGAAGAAAGGTAACTCTTCTCTCAAATTCAACATGAGACAATCATTGAATTAAGTGACATGGAAATCTTGGGCCAACATGACTTTGATACAAGCTACAACTAGAATGTAGATACATTGTCATTTAAATTACTTGAACAATGTAGTGCAATTTATTAATGTAAACCAAGTATGCCCATGTCGTATTGCTCATGCTCTCTAAAAAAGAAATGCTATGTGCACTATTTGAAAAGTAGTGGGCTACTTTTCAAATTATTCTATACCACATCAAAAATACAAGCTCAACAACACCACTCAAAATGATCATTCAAGGCATGACTGACATTTGAAAATCTATTCTATATAATGTGTTAAATATGATATGTCCTCATCTACATATGCTACGAATTGCCCTTTACTACTCCTTGCTCTATCAAGTGTACCGGTGTTCAACATACATGCAATAATTATACATTTGGGGCTTACAATTCTATCAAGCAAATGCTACTTCTTGAAGGATAACCATTTTCCGGCCATAAGAGGAATTAAAGAATTATACAATTGTACACTCTTATTGATAAAATGAGCATTATTAGACCAAAACATCTATACCATGTTCACCAATGTTGATGGATTTTAAGATATTTTCCCAACATAAGAACACTCACTTTTCTTGAAAATCAATAATTCTTGTTGCAATTACCAATTGATAAGGACACACCTATGCATATAGGAACTATACATGATCTACACTCGATGGACATTCACTCAAATGGTAATGTTAGATGATATCTTCCAACAACAAGGAGTGAGTGAAGCCAAGTAATGTTTCAAAACTTATTTGTCAACATAAAAATGTAGAACCAACAATAGAAGATTAAAAGTTAGTGATGTTTTGTACTAACAATTGTCTTTATATTGCAAAGAAAATATATTTTAGACCACAACATTTCTTTTGCAATGAACAATTTAGTTGCTTACATAAAAATGCATGCTAAAGTTTGAACATGACAATTGCACATATAAATTTGCAAAAGAAAGTTGTTGCCATATATTTTATGAAGTTGACAATAAAAATTAGATTCCATAATTTTCATATACATGGGTGAACAAATAATATTAAAATCTAACCATATATTTTAACATGCCTCGTCAATAACACATTTAGACAGGTTATAAATATTATATTACCCAATGTACCATTACTAAAACTACCATTATTTATCATCATTAATTTTGATAACTATATTGATTCATCTTGAGATATTAGATATCCAAAATATATACTTATTCCATCATTTGAAAAAATGACTTGGTATTTTAAAATACACAAATCACGATAATCAACATTAGAGAAAACAACAAATTGACTTTTGAAATCACAATTTAACAATAATTAAACATAATATTGCTTCGGCACGTATCATTTTACCAATGGACCTTCGAAAAGGGAGCATTGCTACTAAAATAACATTAAAACGTTCTTCCTATGGGACTACGGAATATTTGAAGAATTATAGATGATACATATTACAATAAATCAAGGGTAAATATGTTTCATGAAAGCAATGCTTACAATATGTTAATGCGTTTAAGAAAGTGCTTTATCATTATGTTGTTTAATGGAAATAATGATTTTATTTTTTTAATGTTTTCATATAGTAATAGTAATATGATTGCTACCTAAGAGGAGGAGATAATTATGGAAATTATGAAAATAAATTGCTCTTTGACCTTATCCGTAATGCTGGGTTATGTAGAATGTGCAAAATCTGAAACTCACAAATTCTCTTCCCATCATAGAAAGGGTAAGGCATTGACAAATATTAATGTTTGCACTTTTAATTGATTATTTTTAACTAAACAATAAGAAGATGCTCACATATAAAACTTTAGTGTTTTTTTACTGTTAATATTATTAATATAAATATTTTAAATATAAATATGTGTCAATTTTGATATGTTTGAAAGAAAAATAGGATTTTGTATTTATTATATCTCAAATATATTACGATTTTTTTTTATCACATTTTCTAAATAAAATTAAAAATCATAAGATAACAACGAAATGTGTGTTATATTGAAAATCAATCATTTTTGTTAACATCTCCTAAGATTAAACTTGCTCCTCCCACTATCTTGTACATATTATTTCTCAACATAATTAATACTTTTTCTATGCATATCATGTCCTATAAGTTTTATAGATTTCATATTGTAGACACCTAAGTTTGGTATGGAACTAGTTAATTGCTTTAATGCTAGTCTATTTATGTGTATATTGATTATTGGTCCTAGTAAGAATATCATGGTTTCATGTTCTCTTATGTTGTTACTCTTTGAATTGTCTTTTTGTGATTTTGACCTTCATTGATATTTGTTGTCACTTTCGCCCTTGTCGGGTTCATTTTTCCCATCATTTATCAATTTTATCTCTTATGACCCTAATTTCTCCCCTTTCTCCTAGTTTCCTCTCCTCCTATGTTTCACCTAGGTCTAAATCCTTAACCATTTTTATATGATCTTGACTATATTCACACTCAAGAATATGATCTTTGCCCTTCATTTTATGCGAATTTGTACCACTTAATTGGTTTATTGAGTTGTGTAAATACTTTTTCGCTAGCTTTCCCATATGTTGTGTGATTTGTATGTATCTTCAAATGCACTCACATCGATACAAGCCTCCTCATTTCTCTTGTAAAACACGGGCTCCTTAGCTTTGCAAAACCTCGCACTAAGAATACAACCTTATAGTACTTGTGCACCGACAACCTAACCTCTCACAACATTTCATGTAGCTCTTTTATTTATTAGACGTTGTTTATCGCTTAGAATTTTATGCTAGGTATTGTGGTGCCTTGACATATTACATAATACCATGTATTCCACATATTTACTTCACACCTTATGAATATCTTGAAGTCATGTACTTGCATTACACGACCCTCACACGAACCTCACAACTTCTATTATCTTACACAAATCAATCCACATTATTCACAACTTCTGTATGACCACATGTCATCGTGTTTCATCTCTAACCTCGCAATGCCACACACATTTGGTAACGCTTGTAGTGTTTCTTAACATATCAGAGCCCCCTCACACATCTATTTAGAGAAGTTTTTCTTTCCAACTTTAAATTAATGAAGTGAAATAACAAAAACAAAATCGACCTCAGAAGATGGCAGGGTTTACCGATACCTGTGAAGATGAATGTTCAAGCTGATGGATGATTGATGTCGATGATCCAAGCATGCACACAAATCCTTCTTTCCAATGGGATAAGCTACAATGCACAAACACTTAGAAAAATATAGGATTAGATAGATATATGGAAGATTGCCTAGAAAAGGCTAGTCCCTCGGAAGTCAATGGACTTCCTTGCAAGGATGTCAATCCACGTTCAAGAAATTAATCTGATAATGATAAGATAAAATGATAAAACAAACAATATAACCAACAATGCAAAGGAAAAGGGATTGACGCGGTCCATGGTTATATGATGGTTTGATGGTGATACCTGATCCAAAGGGAGTCTAGGAATCAAAAAATGGCTCAAAGGAGCAAGGATGTAGATAGTTGTGTACTCACAAAGGTGAGATGAGCAATAGATTTGATTAATATAATTGATAAAGTGTCAGTAGATGGCTTAAGGAAGCTTGATATGACTGGACAAACAATTGGAGGCCTTTTTGATAGTAAATTATATGATTTAGATGTCTAAAAAAAAAGCTTAGGGTCAAAGAACCTTACAGATGGAATCGTCATCGATTCTCGTGAATCGTTAGCGATTGCTATGAAAATGTATAAAGCCAACAATGGAAAGAGATGGGACTCGAAAAGGATGATAAAAATGGTTTATTTAATCTTGAAATGATGCATAATGAGATAATAAAGCAAGGGAAACCACTTACCTTATATATTTTGATAAATGAAGACTAGAAGATGATATTACCCAAGAGAGGGAGATGTAGATGAAATATGATCATTGAGTTGATTCCTGGACATATGAATGACATTCATAGGAAGATATTCTTGGTGCCTTGAATGTTGTTGGGATGATCTCTGGCTCTGTAATAGGGCTATGATACAAAGGAAAATGTAATATGAAGTCCTTAGGTAATGTCCAACTGCAAGCTAACCTCAAATGGAGGCCTAAGACTCGTTTATATAGGGTCGATAACAACTAGGGAGAATCACTAGCGATTCATACGAATCGCTAAAGCAATCTGGGTTTTGCGGGAAAAAGGTTGAAAACGCTTCCCAAATAAAGGTTTTTGTTTGTTTTAACAAATGATACGTGTTGGAAATAGGTTATGCGGGTTAGGAATGTTGTTAAATGGTTATGAAGTTGTTTATTTTTTTGTTTTATTTGATTTTGGTTTTTAAGTGGTTTGAGTGGTTTAAGAGGAATAAAATAGGATTTTACAGCTGTAGAATGATATTTACAAGGAGTAAATATAATGGGGATAAATAATATTTAGAATAGGGATTTAATGTATAATATGATGGTGAAGGGATGCTAGCGGATATGGATATGAGATATTAGTGGTGCTAATTTTAGGTGTCTACATTTGCCCCTTTTTGTTGAGTAGTTTTGAGACAAGCCATGAGACAAAAATGAGATGTGATAGATGAAATATGCAGATTTATATGATGAGGTGCTCCCCCTTAAACTAGGGATTGATGACCTAAAAGGGAATTGATCATGAGTTTGAAAGAGATAGATGGAAATATGTAAGGATGGAAAGATGAGAGATGATTCCCTAGGATGAGGTATAGAAACAAGATGGGTGCCATCAGAAAATCAAGTGATAGGGGAACCAAAGGGCTCGTGTCCTATAGATGTATGACTTAATCGATGGAAAGGGGAAATAAAAATTATGTTTTGATGAGATCAAAGGAACGAATATTGATGTTTCCATAAAGGTGGGATTACGAGGCCAAGAAGTCAAGTGATAGGGGAACTAAAGGGTTTGTGTCCTATAGACATATGAATTTAATGATGACAAGATGATGGTTTGATAAGGTCAAAGGAAAAAACTTGATGTTACCATAAAGGTGGGCCTATGAAACCAGGAAGTCAAGTGATAGGGGAACAAAAAAGTTCGTATCTTATAGACATATGACTTACGATGAAAAGGGTCTTAATAGAGGAATAGATAGATGTCTTGATGGTGATCAGAAGCTTAGTACCCAAGGAGGAAATCGGTTGAAAAATGTTGATTTTACTAAATAGATGTGATGTTTTTATGTAGACGTTTTTGTGAAGCCTAGTTTCTATGTAGACTCATGATACACATAGTTTTTAAGACTCCAAATGATGTTAAATGATAAACTCGATATGATAATGATTTTGATAATTCATATGTTGATTTTATTTGGATGTGATATTTTTAATGTGACTATGTAATATTAAGATACGATCATAATTGTATGGATATTCATAGATGTCAATTTGATGATTGATATATTGATAAAGGTTAATGTTATGTTTGATAGATGTTGATGGATGTTTTTGATGCGATGTGTTAATGATATTTGATTTTAAAGTGATTTTAATGTATGTCAAAATGTGTCCTAACCATGGTCAAGAATAAAACACGAATGATTGTCTTATACTATATTTGATACATATGTGATGGGAATAGATATGGTGAAGGTAGTTGTACTCTTGGCCTTATGACAAATGTTAATCGTAGTAAAAAAATCATACACTTTAGATATTATTTAACCCAATTTCATACTACTATTTAGAAGGTTCTTGAGTGCGAAAGTACTAATTAACCCCAATCTTTTGGCCATCTTATTTTATTTTATTTTGTCATTCCCAACCTTTTACATCCACATGCCTAGTCTATTTTGGTGTTTTCAATTATTTTAGCCTCGATTGGGGCACCCTGGAGCTAGTCTTGGGGTGCCCATGGGTGCCTTGGTCCCACCATTAGTGCCCCAACCCTTTTTAATCTTTCCCGCCACGTTTTGGGCTCTTTATAACTGTTTTATCTTTTTATCTTTTTGGTGGTCGACATTTTGGGGTTAGTTATGAAATTAGGTCAAGAGAACCCTATAAATATAAAGTTATGAGGCCATAATGAGGGATCAAACACTAGTCACTACTATAATCCACCTAGAGTTACATCCATGTATTGCATCGAAGATCACTTGCATCCACATAGTTCCATCACATTACATGGTAGGATATCGCATCACACACAACATAGGGGAAGAATTCTATTCTATTCCATGCACATATTCTATTACATTTTCTACATATAGTTATTGCCCTCTACTTCACAAAGTGTGAAAAACACAAGAACACATAGGGCACATTATGCACATACTCACGTAACTACATGTGCATCCGAACTGTAGTGCAAAATTTAGTTAGTAAGCCCATTGTTGTGGCAAATGAGGTCAAGACATCCCATTCATTTGCAATTTTATTTTTAGTGTTTTGATAGTTTTCTTTGTTCCTCACAAGGTGTTCTACTCATCTTGGAATATCGTGAAATATGAAGTAGTATAATAAACTTGATGCGATGCACAACGAGGGTTTTAGATCATCTGTAGAACCTATAAAGATTAGTTCTAGAGATTTTGCATAGACTAGGGCACCCATTATACATACCAAAGCACCTACATGCACCCCATTCCCTCTCCAGGTGCTCCAGTCCAGCCAGATACTCTAGATCCATCCTTTTTGGGGCTTCGGCATAGTCATTCCCGCCTTCATTTTCTCCAGTCACCTCTATGACATGATCCCCTAGCAAGTTTCTCTAACCAGTTGAGTTCTTTCCTCTTCTCTCTTGCATATTAGGGTTAGAATTTCTTTTACATAGTTACTTAGGTCATTTACATATTGCTTTACTACATTTTATTTATTGCATTTATAATTGTTCATAGCTTAGATTAACAATCCATATATTTACATTTTAGTTAATCATTTTGGTGAACCCGACCGCTTTCACGCTTAGGATCCTCATCTTTCTTCTATCATGGGTCGTAAGGTTTCTCAAGTTTCTTTATCTAATTTACTTAAGAGATATCCCAATTTTCAGGTTGTTTTGTAAAAACATATAGACACCATGTATCTGGATGACAATATGCCACCACACAAAATAATTCCTATATTCAATCGTTTATCTAATGACCCTAGTGATCCTCCATCTAATCAACCCTTATTAGACTCAATTCAAGCTCTACATGATTTATTTCAAGACAATTTTAAGGTTATGGAATCAACTATTACATCTCTCTAGATATGAAATTCAACAGCTTAAGGATGCTTCTCAATCGCATGTTTGTGCTCCTTCTACATCTTATATGTAATCTATGTCTACTACATGTCATTTAACTGAACCTCAAGACATTCTATTGCTCGAGCCTCTCATATTTGAGTGTAATGTTACGCAACACAACATCCTTATTCACCTCCTTAGTCATCAGTTGATCACTCTACTACCTACTCATTACTATTCTCCTTATCAGTTAGCAAAATATCAAGGTCACCTGTACTACAATTATCATCAAATCAATAGACATAATGATAACAATTGCCACATTTTTCCATGAATAATAAAACATCTTGAGTGTCAGGGTTTTATCTCATTCAATACACAACATTTTATTGCATTCCCATCTACAATTGTTACACCATGCTATACGGCTACTAGTGAGCCTCCTTCTAATCTTTCTAAGGAAGTTCTAGATAATTCTCTTATTCATTACATGCTTGATATTGACAATAACTCACATGTGCATATTGATTCTTCTGCTAGTCAGAAAAATACTATAGTTCCATCACATGATTCTCCTATTTCTGATATTACTTCTTCTCCACTTAATGAGCATCACACCACTATTTCTCATGTGCCTTCTTCGAAAATCAAATCGCCTCCTAAGAAACCACATATAAACAAGTAATATAACACTTCTTTCTTCCAAAACATCTAGAAAATTACCAATTCAAAGTGTACAACCACCTCTCAAAATCAATCAACCTTCTCCTTCGGCATCAATACCGCCAAAGCAGCCACCATTCAAGATTTCTTGCCATCCTACTCCACTTCCGTTTCCTAATCATTTTGTTAAAGAAAATACCTCTCCACTCAAGTTGTCTGTGACATTACCACCTCAACATCCCATTACTTTTGTTAAGGAAACTACTCCCTACATTGATCCACTTAGTGTCTTTTGACTAGACCTCCATCGTTCACACACTTGGGGGGCATAACATCTAACCCCCATCATATTAGCGTAGATGCATCTCTCATCATCTTTTCCTTGTCATACATCAATATAATCGCATAGAAATACTTATCACACATTTTTGCATTTTCATTATGGATGACACACTCTCGTGCTTTGGTTTACACTTTACTATCAAGGGATTATCACACATGAACCCCACATACTACACTATAGGTAGTACATACTACATCTATTCATACATCTTGCATCATACATTCTAAATTTAGTCCATTCCATTTCAATATTAACATATATACACATCATACATAATCTTTGACATCATTATACATATATCACACTTTTAGGGTCTACATTACATACCGGGATTTCACTTTTCTACACCACGCATTCTCTATACATCATACTTGTCTTCATCATAAATGTGTCACACTAATATTGTCCTTACATTTAACATTACATCGCTTTCAACCTATATACTACATACTATGTAGCATGTATCTCTACATTACTAGCCTACCTAGACACATTGAATTACATATTATTCATCACATATTTACACATTTTACTCATCATATGATTGTCTATCATCATCCATATTACATATTCTTATACGCGCTACACTCACTACCCTATGATGCACTTTAGTTCCTCGGTTCATATTTGATTACCGAGGGTTTACAAATCAAATGGACCTTACATTCATCACACGTTTATCATTCAACCTTGCATCATCCAAAATTTCTAGGCTATTGGCTAAATCATCACTTACTCTATCATCTTGTAGTGGTATATGCTTTAGGCTACATCACCACTCCCTACTATTCATCTCATAGTGATATACACTTTAGGATAAATCATCACTCTATCATCACTATTCATCTATTAGGCTATAAGGTTCCTTCACATCTCTTATACATGTCACATATCATCATCACTACGTATACATACTCATCATAATGTGCTAGACACAACACACACTATTTAAAACATTTCCGATGACACACTCTCCTTTATGGTTCATTCTTGATTGTTGAGGGGGAAAACCAAATGAACCTCACTGCATACATTTCCATTCACTCGGGGGCACGTAGATCCTATCACTTCATTTGACATTCCATTCCATCCATCCATAACATACTGCATATTATGGTTACTTTTACTCTTGCTTAATTTTTCTTGTTCATGGTTGCTTTATTACACATGCTAGTTAGATTACTTGTATTTCATTTATCTATATCATCCACACATGCGTGTTCATGTCTTTATCTAGTTGTGATTGTAGATATAGGTCTCTTACATGTAAAACAGATGCTCGCCTTCCACCCTTCCTACACTAGTTCTGTGGGGGCATCCACATTCATCTCTCATAGATGCTCTTTGTTTCATTTTTTACTTATCACTTGACATTACTTGGTTATACATGTTTTTGACATATATTTATAACACGCTAACAGTGCTTCATGTGCAACATTTGTTATGCAAGGATGTTTACTTCCATACTTGTTTGTTCTATTATCTACTATTGTTTTCTCTTATTTGTAGGCTTTGCCTTATGTTTGGTGTACAAACTTGTTTGTTGTTTATGGACATGATGTCCTTACGTGTCATGTGACATCATGTGTGATGTCCCATGTTTGCATCCCTCTTTTTGCGGCTTCCTTATATTCTTGTGTGTTTACACTACTAACTTTCTTTTTGTAGCTTTTACACTATTTCCATAGCTTATACACTATTTTCTATATGCTTGATTGTTCATACTAACACTTGTTTTTGGCTAGCCATCCTTGTATTCACGTTCCTTGGTTTCTACCAGCCGCATTCCCTTCCCCTTACAAGGCACAATTTTAGAGTTCATGTAGTTGGTCCTCTTTTGGGGCTGCATTCTCCTATCAGTGATGTCACATGCACCCCTAAAGGGGGGCATCATTTGGGGTTTTCATACTAACACAACACATTTACACTGGTTCAATTCAATGCACTTTCCTCCTTGGTATTGTGGGTTGCATACAACGAATGGATTCAAACCAGTTTATGAACCCCATACACAATAGATTTTATAGGACATGGTGTCCTTAGCATTCTGGGGAAGTAGTTATAGGCTTGGAGGTTACAGTGGGTGTGTTTCCCTACACTACTTCAAAGCTAGTGGCATCAGTCACCCAAAAACCACGTACAAAGATATCTTCATACACATTCAGTGGGAAGAAGTTAGAACTTAGAGGATATAAAGGAATCCTCCGTAGAATTCTTCGTCTCATGACATCCGATCGCCCAAAAAACCCCAGAAGTACATGATATTATTTTACACTTTCTTTCTCTACATGGATCGGTGCACATGTTCCATTTAAAATTTTCCATTTACATATTTACATTTACATACATATGAATGCATCTTCTACATTTTGTTTTACACATACTTACATGCATATTTGACTACTTGATCATTTTCTCCTCAAGGGATGCTCATATGAGAAACAAGTAGTCAAATAGGGGAAAAAACAACAACAACATCAAAAACAACACTTTGCGACAACATACACCATACTAACCATGTAGGTACATCACACACATCAGTAAGTACACAAGCGTTTCCACCCTAGGTTCACTCTCATCACTTTTTTTTTTTTTTGCACATTTTCATCTTTAGTTTCCATGTTTGACCATCATTTTGTCATTCCATGCTTTTTCTAGTCCTTCAGCATGTTATCTACATCACTCTACATCAACATTAGGTACACATCTCTATCTACTTTATGTTACCGAGATTTCCACTCACCAACATAAAGTGGGGAAAAATGTAGTCACAAAATCACGCACTTTAGCTATTATTTATCCTAGTTTCATACTTCTATTTAGAAGGTTCTTGGTGAAGAAAGTGCTAATTAACCCCATCCATCTTTATTTATTTTATTTTGTCATTCCCGACCTTTTACATCCATATTCCTAGTTTGTTTTGGTTGTTTCATCGTTATTTTAGCCTCAACTAGGACGCCCGGTCCCACCATGAGCGTTTAAATCCTTTTTTATATTTATTGCCACTTTTTGGGCTCTTTCTAGCCATTTTTTTTCTTATCATTTTGTTGGTCGGTAATTTTGGGGTTAATTATGAAATTATATTAAGATAACCCCGTAAATATAAAGTTATGAGATCATAATGAGGGACCAAACATCTGGTCATTACTATCATCCACCTAGAGTTGCATCCATCTATTGCATTGGAGATTACTTGCATCCACATATCTCCATCATAAAGCACAAGGCTAAGAAATCTGCATCACACACAACATAGGAGGAGGATTATATTCTATTCCATGTACACATTCTATTACATTTTCTACATCTAGTTATTTCTTGCTACAAAGTGTGACTGGCACAAGAGTACCTAGTGCACATTATGCACTACATTTGGGTCTGAAATGTAGTGCAATGCTTAGTTAGTAAGCCCACTATTGTGGCAACTGAGGTTAGTCCAACTCATTCATTTGCATTCTTTTTTTTTAGGGTTTTGATACTTATCTTTGGTCCTTTGCATGTATTGTACTCAATTTATAATGTCAACAACATCCGAAGCAATATAAAAACTTGATGTGACAGACAATGAGGGTTTCAGACCATCCGCCGAACTCCGTAAAGATGGGTTCTAGAGCTTTTGTACAAACCAGGTGCCCACTCTATAGACCAAAGCACTTGCAAGTGCTCTATTCCCTCTCTAGGTGCTCCAGTCTAGCTAGATACTCCAGATCCGTCCTTTTTGGGGCTTTCTTTGCACAATCGTTCCTTCCTTCGTTTTCTCCAGTCACCTCTATGACACAATCTAACGAGATCCTCTAATCAGTTGAGTTCTTTCATCTTCTCTTTTGCATATTAGGGTTAGAATTTCCTTTTGCATAGTTGCTTAGGTCATTTACATACTACTTTAATACATTTTATTTATCTGCATTTACAATTTTTCATATCCTAGATTAACTATCCATATATTTACATTTTAGTTAATCAAGAATAAATGACTAACAATGGATAGTTACAAATAGAAACTTGGATATAGAAATGAAGTGATAAGACATACCTTCCTAGAATGTGGAAGGTTTAACATATGTAGGTTTTGTGGGGGATTAAGGTTCTCCTTTCAATGGTTTCATACGGAAATGCCCCAACTAGATATTTAATTTACTTTTTTGATGCAAACTGGTTGATGCGAGAAGTTTTCTACGATAGAATCTTTGATCAATGCAGGAAGATTTCCTAGGATGCTTTGAGTTTTGAATTTTTGAAGGTTGGTCGATGCAGGAAGCCTTTTTACATGGGTAGCCATCCTTTGAGGGAGTGGTCTATGAATTTGACTTTTTATTTTTACAAGAATAACTATCTTTTTCAAGGGATAAAATGCTCTGAAATAAACAATATATTTCATATTAGGATGATGAAAGTTTTAATGTTGATTGATTGAGTATATGGTAAAAAGGGAGGATTTGGAACATTTGAAAAATGAGCCATTGAAAATTTGGATGATTGATGAGGGGGTAGATGATGAAGCTTTGGTTTTACCTTTTCTTTGTATGTGATTCTTTATGATTCACCTAGGTGGGTGATCCATATGGATTTGAGATGAGGGACCTTAGATAGCAAGTGATGAGAAGATGTATAAGGAAGATTTTTGAGATTTAATTGAGGATGATCCCGATCCGTGGATTTCAATGAGAATCGTCACGATTACTTGGGTGTAGATGTTGACGAGATTGAGATACCTTCAATGGAAGGTGTTGAAGAGATGTGTGGAAAAGGTTTGATGATACAAGATTGATGATGTCCCCCTTGACCTATAGATGTTGGTGGGGACACTGATGAGGGAGGATATGTAGATGACATTGATGATGGTTTAGGATGGTCTTCTTTTGGGAGAAGATCATTAATGAGGAAGAGTTGCTTAGATTATGGATTTAAGCGCTTTACAACTCTCGTTGTTATGACACGTGCTTCTATGATAGGAACAATTTTTTTTTATCATATGATGTGGGTTTCCGAATATGTGGATTAGGTGTTTTGATGGGTGGTAATGTGATAAGAGAATATTTTATAAGCCTTTCAAGGATGTCAATGCAAGTCCCTTTTAGAGGATTTAGATTAATGGATTTTTATATTGAGTTTTATTTACAAGAATTCTTGGTATGACACACTTTATTTTTAGATGGGGATGAATGCGTGGATTTCGTAGGGACGTTAATATTTTTATAAATATGAGGATGCAATCCAAGGATGTGATGATACATGGCATTGATAAAATAGGATGAAGGATGAGGTCCCAAAATAGAAGAGAAGGGATGGTTTGAGGATGAGATATGGTATGCCTATGTGACATGATATTGAGATAAAGGATGGGATCCTAAAATGGATGGTAAGAGTGGAACTATAGATGTGATAGATTTGGATGGCAATAAAGGACAGTGGTACTAAAATTTATGGTAAGGTTGAGACCCTAGATGATGTGCATTTTTTTTTTGTAATGTTAACTTTAGGTAAAGGATATGGTCCTACTACAAATGTTGAGGACGATGTCGTGGATGTGACGGGATTTGATTGTATAACATTTACTTTAGATAGAGGAGAGGGTCTCACGTCAGATGATGAGGGTGAGGACGTGGATGTGATTGCATAGTGCTTATTTTAGGACAAGGTTCTAGATTAGATGGTAAGTGAGGAGTCAAGGATAGGATTTATTCTGAATCGGATGATGGAGATGTTGTTTCAAGACATGATTGAGACGAGTTACATTCATGTGAGCCACCCAAGTATTTGATTGGTTCAAAACATTGTTTGAAGTCGATATCTTTGATCATAGGTGTCTCGTTTGTAATGGTCTCCAGGTGGAGTCTTAAGGTTGTGAGGAGGTAGTGGATGATTGGATAATAAGTGAAGGTGATGTCGATGTGTGAGGATTATCAAAAAGAGGATCTAGGGACTCAGATTTTTCAAGGGGAATGTTAGTGATGAAAGGGGATCCTTATGGGGAAGATCATATGTAAGTGATGATGATGTGACTTGAAGGATGCACACTATTTATATGGACTCGAATCTATCGAGGATCTTTGGGTCGGGAAGGTAAGTAATGCCATCATGCATGGTAGTTTTGTCTGGCTCGTAGGAAGACCTAGGGGAATTAGATGGGACATGTGTAGATTGAGGATCGAGATGGTCTTCTTCAAGGGATTAGATTTATAAAATTTTGGCCATGGTGAAGGCTTCATAAAAATTCTAGAATGTGTGGATTTGGAGGGTAGATGAGATGTGATGGGAACATGATCAAGAAAAAAACTCAATTAGTTCTGATTGAAGTAGTGAGAATTGAATTGATTGATAATGCTTTTCCACCTAGTGACAAAGTCAACAATGGATTTGTTTTCAAATTATTTGATGGTAGAGAGATCAGAAATAATGATTTAATGAGTAAATTTGATAGAAAAGTTCTCGATAAATTGTAGGGCTAGCTGCTTGAAAGATAATAAAGAGTTTCAAAGGAGGGATTTGCACTACTACAAGGAAAGTCCTGCCAATGACATAGGAAAGGTTCTAAGAAGGAGATCTTGATCGCAGATAATGAGATAACATGAGTTTATAAAAGCTAATATGTGTTGTTGAGGATCCTCCTGGCCATGAAACATGGTAAACTCGGGAAGTTCCTATTATCACCAAATTACAACACCCTCGATAATTATGGACATATGAATGAAAAATCAGTGTAATCGAGTAACATGGGATTTTCTCAAGGTGTGGTACTCTTGCAAATTAGACAAAACTCTAGAGAATGATGGTTCCTCTACCTATTTCTATGCTAAAACTACTCCTAGGAAGGGAAATGCAACTATTCTAACACTACCCTAGATTTCTAAGGAACAAAGGAAGAAAGAGATACATAAGATGAAATTCCTAGACTAAGGAGGCAATAACACCAAGAAAAGGGTCAGAGATTTCCTAAGTGAAAATGAGGTAGAAGAGGTAAGAAAAAGTTACATAGTTCAAAGAACACATTCGGACCTCCAATTCTATTGAGCGCAATGAATTTAAATCCTAAAAATAATAGAATATGTACAATATACCTGAAAATGCAATGAAAGGAAAATGAGGCAATACAACTCGAGCTAGGGCAATAAAATACACAAAACACCAATTTTATTGCTTAAAATGATGCACAATCCATTAAAATATATGCACAAAGCTAAAATCCTTTAAAAATGCTCAAATTTGATGCCCACTTGCTCATAAGAGTGTTGGAACAATTTTGGCAGAGTTCCTTTACATTCTAGAATCTCTCCCCCTCACAAATGAGGCAGAATTTCATATATATAGAGAAGGGGAGCTACCAATTGACAAACTTCATTAATTGCTCTGTATAGGGGTATGGGAGACCATACCAATTCACTTTCCAATGGTACTTTTCTTGCATGGAAAACATAGGTGCCATACCTCATTAAACAATTTGTTGAGCTACTTTGTATTATGCCATTAATGCCTGTGATCAGAATGACATTCCTTGCTAATGCCCGAAAGGAACCATCAACCGACACATGAAAAGAATAGGAGGATTTTCCGTCAAAAAGTGAATGATTTGTCACATGAAAAGATGAAATGTTATCACGTAACATTGAGGGAAGGTTGATGTGTGACGAAAAGGGAACATGACATGAGAAGGAGGGGTGACGCACAAAAAGGAGGAAGGATTGTTATACGATAGCAAGGAATGTTGTCGCACAACAGAGGAAGGTTGTGACATGTTCCAAAGGAGAGGCGATTGTTGCATGACTACCTTGATAAATTTCAAAGTGTTGAACCCATTAACTATCAAAAGTTAGACTGTTAAGTTGTCCATTTTTCGGGGGTGAACGTAAATGGATAACAATTCGTGACTCTTGGGGATGATTTTCCTACTAGATCTGAAAGACCAGTGACCTTGGAGGATATATTGGGCACAGATTCATTTTGATTTTTGAAATTTTCCTGATTCCTAAAAACTCTGGAACCTCTAGAACACTGTTGGGACATTTTTTCATCATCGAACCTTGTCCGAAATTGGAAGGTGCAACAATAACAAAACACTACTATGTATAAATAAAAAAATCATAAACATCCCGAATGGAACATGCAGAGAGTGCAAAGAACTTATTATAAAAGAAATCTAAAATACAACAGAGAAATGTGCCACCTGCACTTAGAGGAATGAAAAAATCCTAAACTACTTTGTACAAGGATGAATTTTTTTCCTTTAGTGGCAATGCTTTATATGTATTCCATCGATGAATATGCAATTCTTCACCATCAAACTTAGCCAATTGGAAACATTTATTGTTCTTGCACTTGGTGATCATATAAGGACCAATCCATATTACATCAAACTTGGAATGTTTTATTGGTTTTTCCCGATCCGCATCCCACTTCAAGACCAATTCCCCTTCCCGGAAGTCTCTAGGTTTTTCCTTCTTATCAAACTTCACCTTAATTTGAGCTTGATCCTTCTCCATTACTTACATAGCTTGACTCCTGATTTTATCAAGCTCGATAATATCTACATTTCTCACTTCCATGCCCTCAAATTGAGATAATTCCAGTTGATTGATAAGCTAGAATGCTTTGGTAGTCCACGTGATATTGGTAGCTTTGTTTCCCAACCATAGACCAACTTGTAAGGAGAGTTTCCTATTGACCTCTTGGGGATGATTCTATCATTCCATAAGGCCAATTTTAACTTTGTGTGTCATGGTCTTTGGTTCTCATCGAGTCCTCCTTATAATTTTTAAAATATTTTTGTTGGTGGATTCAACTTGCCCATTACCCTAAGGGTAATAATTTGAGGAAGTGCTCAAATAGATGCCATTTTCACCGCCCATTCAGATATATTTTGTTCCATGAAAATATAAGGCATTATCTAATATTATAGTGTAAGGGACACCAAACCTTGTCATAATACCTTTATAGAAATCCGAATGTTGGCTTCATTTTCTTCTTTGAGTGCAATTGCCTCTATCCACTTGGTGAAGTAATTTGTGGTTGTAAGGATCCACTTGTGACCCAAGCTAGAGTTTGGATTAATCACTCTAATAAAATCCAGCCCCCATTGCATGAATGGATCATTTACAGAAATGGGGTGGAGTGGAAGGGCTACTAACTTCTCTTTACCTATGAAGAAGGCACACTTCTTATGTTTTTTGATCCATGAGTAGCAATCATTGAAAAGATTATACTAGCAATAACCAACTTTCATGATTCTTAGAACTATCACTCTTAGGGTAAAGTGGCACCTATTTCTCCATCATGAAACTCATGCAATACCCTCTCTATCTGATCTATTGTAATGCATCTTAGGAGGACACCATTCACGTCCCTTTTGAACAAAATATTATCTATAAGCACATAGGGTATAGTTTGTAGCCTGAAATACCTTCTCTTGGATTTACTCAAACCTTGAGGACATTGACCTGTTTATAGGAAGTGGACTATATTGTGAGTCTAAAAAGGAAAGAGCACACCATCTACTTCTTTTCCTTGATCATCTTGTAACAACAAAACAACTTCTTCTTCCTTTCGACTCAGTATGTTGACTCGAAACTAGCTGTTCACACAAACCTTTAACCCTAACTAGTCTAGTCACCTTGATATCAATGTCATACTCTATGATCTTGGTTATCCAACCAGCCCTTTTCTCATTAAGGTCCTTATTTAAAATAAATTATTTTACACCAACATGTGCAACTAGTAGATGAATTCTATTATTTGACACTAGATGCCTAAATTTCTTTAAACTTCTTATCACAACTAGGACATTTTTTTCAATAAATGAATATCTTACCTCATAATCTTCAAGTCCCTTTCATGAAGAATGCAATAGGATACTCTAGTCCTTCTTGATTCGTCTATACTAGTATGGCAGATATTGCATTTATGCCACCAAAATCATATAGAGTAAATTCCTTAGAATTTTTGGGTTTATAAGTGTTAGAGCTTGTACAATGGCCTATTTTATAGCTTTAAATCTTTCTTTTCCTTTAACTATCCATTTTAAAGCCATATTCTTTCTTAGCATCAATATTAGTGGCTTGAAAAGGGTATAAGAATTAGGAACAAACCTCCTAACAAAATTAATTTTCCCCAAAAAATTTTAGAGAGCCTTATTGTGACTTAGCAACGATAGAGAACTGATAGCCTCAATTCATTTTGGATCAATTATCAACCCTTCTTTAGACACTATGTGGCCTAATATATTTCCTTCATGTGCTAGGAAAATGAACTTTTGGGATTCAAAGACAATCCAAATATCTTGCATCTTTGAAACACTTATCTGAGGTGAAAGAGGTGACTTGCTATGTTCTTGGAGAATACAATAATGTCATCTAAGTACACAAGAACTATCTTATTTATTATCCCCTTAAATGCCATGTCCATTGCTCTTTTGAAGGTAGCTCCAACGTTTGAAAACCCAAATGGAATTTTCTTATAGGTGTAAGTGCCCCATTTTTTGGTGAAGATTATTTTGAATTGATCCTCCTCTTTCACCATAATTTGATTGTAGCCCAAGTAGCCATCTATAAGAGAGAACCTTTTGAACCAGATACCACCTGCAAGATTTGCTCCATAGAAGAAAACGTGTAATGATCTTTGAGAGATGATTTGTTGAGGTCCCTAAGTCCACACACAACATGATTTCTCTATTCCTTTTCCTGACCGACACCAGATTTGTGACCCAACTTAAGTGCTTGATTGGAAAAATAATGCTTTCCTCAATGATCTTGTTTAGTTCCTTATTCATGAGAGGCTCTCTATGAGGGTTGAATAGCCTTTATTTCTATCTAATAGGATTGGTTTCTGGATCCAATTCAATAGTGTGTTGTCGAAATTTAGGATTAAATCCCCTTAAGTCATCATAGCTCGAGAAAAGACATTTGGGAATTCTTGGAAAAGCTGTATGAAATTAGATTTCTCTTTCTAGGTACTTACTTTGCCGATTTGGAGTACCTTACCCTCTCTAACCAAAATAGGCTTTGAATCTTTCCCTTTGACTTGAATATTTTCCTTTTCCTTTGGGAATTGATAATTAGGATTGAAAATGGACACCAATGTCACCAATACTTTTGGGAGCTTATTCATTCTCAACTGAACCACTTGATCACCATACTGCTGTTGCTCTAATATGTCATAATTTCTTGAGGAGAACTCATATTATTCTTGAAGAAAATTAATGATCCGCTGATCACTTTCAAATACCTTCCAACTCGTATTGTTATTTGGAACAACCACCTTAAAATCACTCTAATATGAGGTTGAGCCTGATCTCTCTTTATACTATCAACAACATCAAACGTCACCCCTACTATCAACCTCATTCTTCTTCCTTTGTATGGATTCAACGTTGAATGCTTTAAAGTATTCGATGATATTCCATACCTAATGTTTGTATCTCTTTAAGAGATCATTATTAGTCGCATGAGACCCTCTAACCTCGGTTTACTATCACCACTTTGTGCCCAAAAACTTGTAAGTTCTTAATATATTTATTTATTTCCCAACGTAATCCATGGATCATAGATTTATACTTAGTTGTGTTATTTAACCAAGTAAACTAAAAACATAAAGTGAGTAGTATTTTATACCTTGCAGGTGACACAAACATTATTCCTCCTCTAGTGCCTCAGATACTCTTTGAGCCATCTAAGAATAGCCACCATACTTCATTATCATCATTTTCATCTGATTTTGTGATGCTAGGGAGAATTTAATTCTTCTCATGTAAACATTAAATACCCAGCTCATCTTCCTCCATCTCTTTATATGGGTCAAATCTATATCTCTTATTTTCCCATTCATTAAGAGTCAAGTGTAGAATTCCTCCAACTTTGGTATTCATTTCTGGAGTGCCTTAGAAATATTCTTGATCAAAGGATGAAAAATTGGAATTGGAACGTGAGTCTCAATACAAAATTTTGCAATAGGTTAAGATCTAATGGTAGCCTTAGGTCTATATCTCATCCTCAAGAGCATATGCGACCAATCAATTGATAAATACTCACCAATTTTGGATGTGAAGTCCCATGATAAGCACAAGGTAAAGAGTGGTGGTAAGTCAATATTTGATACATATTGTAGTACATTGTGACATTGAGGCATGCATGTAGTGTGAGGCTCAATCCTTTGATTACTCCAATAATTGTCACTGTTGTCCTATCTAATTGCACTACACCTTTAGAAATGACTTCATACTTAATACCCAGATGATCAGCAATATGCTTGGGCATCACTGAGCTACTTGCTCCCGAATCAATCATGTAGTTGTGTATAAGAGTGCCTCCAAAACTTATATATATATATATATATATATATATATATATATATAATAGAGGAGGCTTCATGTTTTTACCTTGTTGACCTCCTTGAACTCCTACTTGTGGAGCTGCATTAGTTAGAACCTTCTCTAGATCTTTGGATGGCTCATTTGATATGGACCAATTTTCCATGGTTGTTTGCAACAAGTCTCGTTGTCCCATAATCACCAATGACTCCCACATGGAAATGATTACATTAGTATTTTTCATTTGATCAATGATATTGAATGGAGAAGATTTATCTTTCTGTTGCCCCTTATTTGGCACTTTCTTCTCTTGCACATGGGATGCTACAACAAGTACATGAGATGGTCTAGAAGGTGGTTTGGGCTGGTTTTAAACACTTGGCATTGTATTTGGATTGTGGAATCCTTGTAGTGTGACCAAAGGCTAATAAACAATTGGATTTGATGATTTTCCTTCCTCCAAACTCCTCTTCTTAGACCTCATTTTAGCTGCCACACCTTGAGAAGGGGATTGATTCATTCCACAAAAATCCTCAACTTGCCAATTAACAAGTGTAGTCTCACTTGAAGGTGTCTCTTGAGTGGTCACTGTTTACTAAAAATTTTCCTCTTGATTTGTTTCTTGAGATACACCACCCATTTTCACCATTAAAGCTTGATTAAGTATGCTACCTAATTATGAGGTTGACTACAAGATAAATACCAGTCATACTCTTGTGCTATATTGTTTTGGACTAGAACCAAGGCTTGGGATGTTAGAGAGGTTGCAATAGAACTACAAGGATAGAATGGCCTAACAACTAGGGGTTGTCCTTGATTTTTGCTAGCATCTTGAACAAGGGGTCTATTAGACTGATATAGAGGTTTATCTAGTTGGGTTTGAGGCTAATAAGGTCTAAAATTTTTGTCTTGTTACCTCTTGAGGGTTGCAAATTCATTTCCTAGGTTCTTTAATTGCTTCACAACTTCTTAGAGTTTAATTGAGTTACTATAAGAAGAGGTAGAAGCCTCTTTGGAATTCTGATTTCTAGGGGTAGAAATAGGGGCTAATTCATGTGTCTTGCTAGAATTAGGATTCCCATTTCTAGATTAATGGACATAGGTGGCCTAGGTGTAAATTTATTGGGTCGAATTAATCAATTCTTAGCCCTAATGGCTATGACATAAGCTCCTGGTAAGGTTATTCCTCCCATAGATTGAATCATTATAGATATATTAGAATTTAAAGATTTAAGGAAATAGAGAAATGCACCTTCAGTAGCTGGTCTCACAACAATTGGGATCATATCCCATGTCCTTTGGAATCTGAAATTGAAGTTAGCCATCTACTCATTTAGTTTTCTCTTGATTGTAGTTAGTTGCTTTTAATAGAGACAAGTTGTTTTCCCTTTCCCCAAATTGGTCACAAAGTCCCGAGCATAGTTCATTCTAGTTCTAGATTGATCCAGTTGCTAAGATTCTGAACCATTACAAAGATTTTCCTTTGAGAGAAGAGGCAAGAAGTTTGACTACCACATCCATATCAACGATCTCATAAATGGCACAAAAATTTGTAATGTCTTGGATGTGATCAATTGGAGTTGTGTGATTTTATCCATTGAAGAATGGAATGTTCTTCAATGCTACCACTAGAACTAGATTTTTACATTGAGGGTAAGTGGGCTACTACTCGTGAAATTCATAAATGGATTTGGAGGTGATTGATTTGGTGGTTTTTGATGAGCCATTCTAATTGGTCTAAGAGCCCATGTTGATTAAAGGAAAGGTTTACCAAGTGGATGTGTAGCTGAAGTTCTATTTGGTGGAGATGGTGATCTTTGAACTTGTCTTCCTCTCCTTCCTCTACCTGGAGATAGCTGCAAGTATTCAAATATTCCTTCTTCTCTTGTCCTAGACCTTGTTTGAATCCTTCTCATGAACTTGGACCACCAACACTACGAAAATAGTTGATTTTATTATTAGAGTCACCAGATGTGTTGTTGCAAAGCCTCTAAAGGTTGGAAATTCACCAAGACACACACCCAATCTTGATAAAAATGGAAGTATTGACTTCTTCTCCCACGGAGCATGCCAAAATTGTTATCATCAAATTACAACACCCTCTGATTTGTCATGAACTTATGAATGAGAAATTAGTGTAACTAGGTAACATGGGATTGTCTCAAGGTGTGGGACCCTTGCAAATGAGACAAACCTCTAGAGAAGGCTGGTTCCTCTACCTATTTCTATGCTAAAACTACTCCTAGGAAGGGAAATGCAACTATTCTAACACTAACCTATATTTCCAAGGAACTAGGGAAGAGATAGATGCATAAGATGAAAGTCCTAAACTAAGGGAGGCGATAACACTAAGAAAAGGGCTGGAGATATCCTTAGTGAGTGAAAATGGAAGAAAATGAGGTAGAAGAGGGTAGAAAAAAGTGCCACAGTTCAAAGAACACATTCAAACCTTTAATTTCATGGAGCACAACGAATTTAAATCTTGTTAAAGAATACATATGCAAATTATACCTAAAAATGTAATGAAAGGTAAAGGGAGAAATAAACTTAAGATAGGGCAAGAAAATCCACAAAACACCAATTTTTTTCTTAAAATGATGCACAATCCATTACAATATAGGCACAAGGAAAAAATCCTTTACAAAATTCTCAAATTTGAGGCCTGCTGCTCACAAGAGTGTGGGAACGATTTTTATAGAGTTCCTTTACATTCCCGAATCTCTCCTCCTCACAAGTGAGGAAAAATTACATATATATAGAGAAGGGGAGATACCAACTGAATTTTTTTATTAATTTCTGTATAGGGGTATGGGCGACCATACTAATTCACTTTCCACTCGGTAATTTTCTTGCACAGTGATTATGGGTGCCATACCTCATTAAACTAGTTGTTGAGCTACTTTGTAAGATTCCATTAATGCCTGGTCCATAGCCGACATTCCTTGCTGAGGCTCAAAAGGAACCACCAACTGATGCCTGAAAATAATGAGAGGAGTCACCATTAACAAGGGAATGAGTTATCACATGACAAGAAGAAATATTGTCATGTGACAACGAGGGAAGGTCGACATGTGTCAAGATGGAATGATGTCGTGCGATAGAAAAGGGAACATGACATGAGAAGGAGTGGTGACACATGACAATGAGGAAGGATTTTTGTACAACAACGAGGAATGATATCACATGACAGAGGAAGGTAGAGACACACATAAGTGAGAGGTGTTTGTTGTGTGACAAGAAGCGACGGTGGACACACACAATAGAGAAATGGTTGAAGTGTGTCAATAAGATGTTTTCTGCATTAAAATAATAATGGTTGACATGTAAAAGCAAAATGGTTGACGCATGAAAAGAAAAGGCCTAAACCTTCACCACGACTCGCCAACTGACCTCGAGTTGAAACCAATTGACCTCGAGTTGAAATTAACCGCACCAAGATACCTAACTAAATTTCAAAGTGTTGTAACCATTAACCACCAACATTAATACATGTTAAGTTGTCCATTTTACAGGGGTGAAAAAAATGGATAACAGATTCCCAATGCAAATGATAGGATTTATTCCTGTATTGATGGATTAATGGGTTCATTACAAACTTGATCATAAGTGAGGACATGTTTGGATCCCCCAGAAGTGTCTTCCAAATTATCTAATCTATTTTATAGAGGTTGCATGTGATCGTTTGTAGGATTAGATGTGAAGGAATCAACATATGAGTGTGGAAGAGAATGTAGTTGATTTGATTGATGATTGTGAAGAGTAGGAAGGTAATGTTGTTGATGGGCTTGAAGTGGGGGTTGATAAGGGTAGATTGAAAAGACATCGTTTATAAATTAATTTGTGATAAAGGGATGTTGGGAGACATGTAGGGATGTTGGATAAGATATTGTTGTTGGATGAGAGGGGTTGATTGGGCCTGAGTAAGGATGTGTGTATGAGTTTGGGATGTTTGAGGTATTGAGAGAGGTATTGAAGTCAAGATAGGTTGATTAGATAAAAGATGGGGGATGTTAAGATTCTTATGAGATTTTGATGAAGGAGGGGATGTGGTGAGGATTGATTGATGGGATACACTTGACATGGGCTGAGGGTGATAGTTTGGAAGTAGCACTGGGTGTAAAGGATAATCGGAGGGTTTTTAGATGGGGTTATTGTAAGGTTGTATGATTGGTTGAAAGGTAGAGGTTCCATAGGGAAAAAAATGTGGTTTGGATGGATCTAGGAGCATGCCAAAGCTAAATGAAGTTGAGTGAGACATGATAGGTTGATGAGATTGATAAGGATTAGGTCTTGTGTAGGGGATGTTTTGAAATTGATTGGGATGAAAAGATGTAGAGGTAGTGGATGAAGCAACTAAAGATGATTGTAAAAATGACATATAAGGGGTAAAATAATATGCTAATGTAGAGGGTTGTGTTTCACCAAATTTTTATTTGGTTAAAATGGAATAGGAAATAGGTTAGGAGGAATACTTGTGATATGTAGGTTGAAGGTTGAATGTGCACGTTTCGACTTTATTCAAGTTGATAGTAGAGAAATCCTTTTTCTAGGAAGGACTGCCTGTAGATGCAAAGCAAGACCACAAAAGAGTATTAAATAACATATGACAGTGGACTGCCTAGTGTATGCTAGATCTAGGAAGCATGGTGCTTCCTAGAGAGGATGTCAATCCACTGTTTAATAACAATTCAATGTGAATAAGAAACTGAAATAAATAAGTCTTATTGTAATGTAATGATTTAGGTTTCTCATACACACAATATACTAGATTTTATGCTAGATATAAAAATAACACCAAATATTATTAGAAATGGGCTTTGTTCGGATCGAGATAGGTCTGTTAAAGGTCGTAAGGGTCCGAGGCTGATTGGTTAAGTTCGGGTTAGTTTTGGGTGAGTGTGAAGCCTCTTTGAGTCCGAGAATATGAAATGTCATAGAGACCGACATTGGTTTGGTTATTGATGCCGGTATGGGGAATAAACCAACGGCAGTCAAGGAACCAATGTCAATAGGGGAAATAGGTAATGAACTATTAAAAATGGGGTTTTAAGATCTTTGTGATTGCATAGAGAGTGAGGGTAGTGTGGTTTGGGTCGTAATATGGCTAAGAGGACTCAGGAACACTAAGAAGGAGGTTTAGAAGGGTGAAAAGGCTTGGGGTGGTTGAATAGTGGGTTGGTGGGAAGAAGATGATGTATGGGTAACAAAAGAAATAAAATACTTGAAAGAAGCAAGAGATCTATAATGGGATAAGCACGAATGATTAAAATCACAATACTTGGTATTTTTTGAACATTGTGAGTCAAGATTGTTGATGGTTGATCAAAGAAGAGGTGCTTGAGTCCAGTGCCACAAAAGTACAACTTGTGTGCTCTTGTGAGTATTCCAACACTTTGGAAGGAGAACCAATTGCTTGTCTTGCATTGTGGTTGTGTGTGTTTGTCATATGGATGTAGGAGAGCTTGAAGATTCACACTTGAATATAATAGGACTCAAATAAATGAATGACCAACCTGGGTAAAAGGTTGCAAAGTTATATATAAAGTAACCAATGATGGTTAGGTGACCGACACCAGTTGAGGGATAACCAGCATTGGCTAAGGCAGGTAAATCTAGGTTTACCAAAAATAGGTAGATTTTTACTATTTTGACATGATTTTGATTGCCAATCCAGGTCTCAAGTGAGGGTGACACTTAGATAAGTGGGAGTGTTGTTGGAGAAGGAATAGGACTTTAATTTTAGGGTTAGACTAAGTCCTAGTTGGTTGGGATAAGTAAGGACCTAGTCTTAGTTAATTAATAGGGTAGGAATAAGTTCATGGTGAGGTGTCTAGGTGATGTGTAAATTAACTTAATTCAAGTAATTAAATTAATTAATAATGTGATGATAAACATTAATTCAATTGCAAGTAATAAAATTAATATAAATGCAGGGTAAGGGGTCATGGTTAGGTGAATACGTTATGTTATTTAATTAAAAGGTGGCCAAGGGGAGTGTGGCCCAAATGTCTACATTTTCCCCTTTTTGTTATGTATCTTGTATTGGTAAGTGATGCTAACAAAAAGAGGAACTCGGTGTGCTAGGTGTGAGCATAGATTAGAGTTTGCGCCCAAGTATGGATGAAAGTGATCCCCTAAACCGGGAATTAATGAGGTTGTAGGCAAAATTGGTGAGTGGTTTGATAAATAGGTTGTTAATAAAAACAAGGGTGGATGGGTTATAGGTAAGGGTAATGGTCAGGTTGGGTAATAGGTAATGGAAATCAAACACACACACACATATAGATTACGATAAGGTACCAGGTTGAAGAGCTTACAAACTCTACTTCATCAAAGGTCAATAGGTTTATCCAAATGAGGTTGAAGTGGTTTAGGTATCCAAGGTATAGGATATGGTCTTGAATCACAACTAGGAAAGGTGTAGGAATGGGTAATAGGTTTTTTTCCAGGGCACCAAAGGTTTGGTCGGGATAAACATCACGAAATTAGGCAAGGTAAGGTCATTAGGCTAAACAACATGGGTAACATCATCACAAGTTATAACGAGTACACAAATTCAAATGTTATAAAAGGAGGTTAAAGTTAGGGTATGTAGGTAAGGGTACAAGTAAGGCCAAGGTATAGGTAAATAACATATCCCTAAACACAATTAAGGAAATGTATAGGTAATATATGCTTATGGGTGAGTTGTAATAGGTGTGGGTAAGGGTAAAAGTTGTTTGAGCAACATTAGTTGTAGGAAAAGTGGGCATAGTGTGGATCAAATGGTTATGTCGGTGACTGATACTGGTTAGAGCTTAACTAACATCGGTTTTATAGGGAATGACATGATCGACGTCGATCATGTCGATTTGGGGCTAAAAAGGGAAAAATATGTTTTACGGATTCATTTGTTACTTTTCCATTTGTGGAAAATGATAGAGAAGAAGTGGAAAGTGGAAAAATGATGGTACAAGAGCTTTAGATGAGTTGGCGAGTGACTAGTAGGTGATTAGCATTCGATAGGTGGGTCCACGAGATCAATTGGAGTGATTTGATTGGTTGGGAGGTTCATGGTTGATTGTTGTCATGGTGGAGCTAGGAGAAGCAATGGGAGGACCATCGGCACAGAGACAAGAGGTGCCACCATGTAGGTGGCATTGAGTAGAGGTAGGAGGCATTCCTAAACCTCTTGTTTAATTTAAAATGTTGGTTTACATGAATGCATTTGGGGGGAGTTTTGGTTTTAAAAATATGGTTAAAAATGAGTGAAAGGGGGGTGGGAAGGGGAAAATGTAGCTGAAGTAGGTTTGGGGATGAATGTAGGATAGGTTTGGTGGGTTGGTGTAAGTTTTTAGGTTTTTTTGTTAATTTTTAACAATGGGGGATGGGGGTTTCGGTTTCATTACCGAAATAGTAGTGATGACGGTCATTGGTTGGCCGATGTTGGTTGGTTTCGTAGGCATCGATCAATCTTGGGGTGAATGACACCGCAAAGATGACCAATTACGGTCAAGGCGACCGATATGGGTCACTGTAAAAAGTGATGTAGTAATTTTTACCCCCATCACAAAGGAAAGAAATCTCAAGCACACACCAGCCTATCACCCATGTGGATCTTTGGGTGCTCACCCGAGGAATGTGTGGGTGCGAGTATCTATTTTATGTGATTTTAATGGGAAACATCATCTATGATCTAAGTGTGAGATATTTTGAAAGGAAATAAGACATACAAGCACCATAGAGCTCAGAACGGATTCTAGATCCTTATAGTTATTCCCAGGAAAAGTAATTTACGAGATAAAAGAAATTACACCAATACAGAAAGGAAATCATACAAGCATTCATACTAGTTCATAAACATAAATGAGAAAGAACTATGAAGAAGGATGTATGTATCAAAACCATTAATGCTCATATTCATATCAACTGGTAACCTTATTACATTCATTAGGCCATTACAAAATGTCACAAAAAGGTAGACCATAGTCATGCATTATAACTGGACTCATATAACTAGGCCTATAAAAGAAAATTTATAATTCCCAACCCCTGATACATTCTTTCCTACCCTTATTTTCCCAAACTAGCAGAGTCCTTGTAGTATTTCTGCAGAGCTCCACCCTTTCTCTATATGTTCAGGTGTGTCTTTTACTTCTACAGGCACTTGTATATATAGCCTCTTTGATCTGCCAACTCATTCTCCTGTGGCCTCAGATTCATTGCCAAGTGTTTGAATGTGGTCCTCTAGGAGCACATGCTCCTCTAGGCCTGAGCTCACCACTCCGTGCCATGATGTCCTTCTAGAAGCCTCTACCACAAGGCATATTCTTTCTGGCCAACCTGTCGCCAAGATAGCACCTTATCCACTCTGTATGCGTAGCTGGGTCATGTTTTCCTTGTATCCTGCCAAAAATGCCCAATATGGCTAAGTCCTAGAACCTTGGATTTGTCCGTGTGTGTGTGCCATGGGTTTCCCTAAACCCTTCCCTAAACCCTTTCCTATGCACTTTCTCCTTGCGCGCCTTTCTTCAACTAGGCCTTGCGTGCCTACGCGCCCTTTTTATACTTGGCCAATATTTCAGGGCCCAACATCACCCCACACTACGCTTGTTCTCTACCCATAGGAACACTTCTTAAATGAATAAGGAATCATAGCAGGCTTATGCCTTGGAAAAAGAATAAGGGGATGAAGAATCGGGAAAGAAGAAAGAATGGGATAGTGATGGCATCACTGTAATAAACTAGGAAATATTTTTGTAAGTTGGCCTCCAACTTGTTCCAGCATTAAATTCATTTTGTGCTCTCTGGAAAAGATCACCCACCAAGGTGCTCACCTATTCAAAACCTAGCCCATCCCCTTGTGCACTCATGGTGTCAACAATATTTTCTAACTCCTTGCCTACATCTTCCAACGCATCCATCCTTCGTGTAATCCGCGGGTATAGTTCCTTTAACTGGTTTTTGATTAAACCTCTTAAGGTTTCAATGGCCTTGGATTTATTTTTGACCTCGGCTAGGATATTTTCCCACTCTGCTCTGTTTCCCTTGTTTTTCTCTTGGAACTCTTTAAGTTCCACTTCATCCCTAGTGACCAACATGCTTGCCACTTTGTCCCTGTCCACGCAGTTGTCGTATGTAGCCTCAACATTCCGGGAGGCAATATTCACATCAGCATGGACCTTGTTGTATTCTACTATGAGTGCCACAAATTTTAATTTTCCTCCTTTTCTAAGCGTGCGACCACCTCTTCTGTAGAATCCAAAGCTAGTGACTGCCTCTCCATGGTGAGGGATCTTGTTAAGTCCTCCAAGCACTCCAGGGCATTTGCATACTTCTACGCGGTAGGTGCTAGGTCCGGATGCTTCAACACTATGGCATCTATAATGGACTCCACCTTTTTGTAAACTTCACGCACTCTAGCCTTTTCATCCCTTAACTCTTGTTGCCACTGGGTGTTGATCAACTTCTCTTGGCTTAGCTCTTTTGTCCTTTCAACAAGCTCTTACTCTTTCCTTTTTTGCTCATCCTAGAGATCTTTGATTTTATCATTTTTCCCAAAGAGTCTAGCTTTGACCTCAATGGAGACCTTGTTGAGCACGTTGCACAGTTGCTCATCTGAGAGTTGTTGAGCATTCACCAATGGGTTGTCTCCTTTTGATTCTGGAAATGTTATGATTGCCCCATTGCTTACTTCAAATTCTGGCTCATCAAGATGAGACTCAAATTTCCATGAGAGCATATTCCTTATCCGTGGGTAAATAACCTCTTTATCAAAAGATGACATCACCACGAGCTCCTCTTCTGGAACTGTGCTCTAGAACCGTGTGCGTAACACTTTGTTGGGGTCCTTGATATAACCCATCCCTGGCCTCTTCTCCTCCAAACACCTTCCTCCCATCCACATGCCCTTAGGGATAACTACAGTTAGCGTGGGGCCTCCAATGCTGCCATGGTCCTTTTTGTGCTCTCTTCCTTATCCTTATTCAATACCAGCTCAGTGTTGCATTCCAACTCCTCTTCTACCAGGGTCTCCATGATATTTGCTACTTCTTCTGTTTCCGTGGTTATCTGCTCCTACGTAAGGCTTGGAGTTCTCTCTGCGCGTTGACCTCCTCACTTCTTCCTATGTCCTAGGTGCCTTCCCTCTCCTAGGCTACCCTTGCGCCACATGAAACGGAACCCCTTTTCTGCTTCTCTGCCTTTGTATTTTGAATCATCCACATCTAAGATGGGTGGATCTTGATCTCTTTCAGGATCATCTTCTTCACTTCCATCTTTGTCATCATCATCATCCTTTTCACCTGTTTACCTCTCCAAACTCTCGGTTTCTTCTGAGGCAGTTTCTTCTTCTACCCTCTACTTCTTCCTAACTAGGGATTGGTGTAGGTGAATTTGTCTTTTATTCCTCGATGACTCCTTGTCTAATGGATTTTATAGCTCTAGAGTCTTCTCTTTGATTATGGACTTCTTCTTGTGCAAGTACATGCTGGTTCTAGTGCTTTTCCCAAGGGAACCTATTACTTGTGTTTCCACCACACTTGGTGTTTTCTTCTCTGGATATTTTTCCTCCCACCTAGGCATGGGCCTCTTCCTACCAATTGGGTCCTCAGGTATGGATATCTCATTTTCCAAGTACATGCCCTTCTCATCTTTGGGTCTTATACGGAGGTATATGTGCACCGCAGATCCTCTTGTAATGGGCAAGGTCATGGGCCTCACCATTTGGACCTCATGTGACACGTACCTCTCCATGTATGCACAATTGTTAGGGTAGACCAACCCTTTATGCATTTTCTTGTGGTCTTGGTCCATATTTCCAAGGTCCAACCTCAACTTCTTGGATTCTTTGAACTGTTTACTCCCGCTTGGAAGTGTTGAGTGTGAAGGCAAAGGGAGCTTGCACCAAGGGCTCCATGTCTCATCTATTAGTTTGAATCTTCCTAGGCAGAAATGTTGGTACATAACAAACTTTTCCTCTCCCTTGGTGGCCACTAACATTTGTTTAGGGATCCTCCATTCTACCCCGAACACGTTCCTCAGGCACGTATAGCATTTCTCCAAGCACGCCTTATGCATGGCCATCATAGTGTCACATGAATACTTTTAAAATATCTTCACGGGAGAAGGTTCCTCAGTAGGGTACTCCCACACAAATTTCTCAGAAGCATCCTGGTACTCCAATCTCACGAAAACACAATGGTTAGCGAGGACATTACCGAAAAGGAACATCATCATAGATGGGTAGACCCTCTCGGTATCCTTTTATTTGTTGGGTGCACTAACTCAAAGACAATCTCCTTCTTGCTTGTGCTCGAATGATTATTTTAATCATTTACAGACATTCTTCTCAAATGGGACTCCCACTCCTTTCCGAAAATACTCCATATGGGTATTGCATTTTTGGGTACCACTATTTATTTGTATGCACATGACAGTTTCTTGTTGCTTGCTCTTGTCCTTTCCTTCTTAGGTGTGCCAACTGGTTTCTTGGTTGCCATTGCTCAGGATCTCTTATCACTTCAATCACTAGTTGTTACTCTATTCTTCCACTCCCTCCAACCTTAGATCTTGAACTTGTGAAGAAAACCCCTTAAACCCATGCCCTAGTTCTCAAACCATAACTAGGATAGTTCCTTGTAAATGATGTCTTCTCACTTTTTCTCTTACGCCTGTGAAATCCCTTCTCTCTAGTTTGCAAATCCAACTAGTTACTCACGCTCACACTTTTCAAAATTTTCTTCACATGGATCAGTTCTGGAAGCCCTAGTTTACAAAGATGCACAAGCACTTCTTTCTCCTTATACGCAAAGTGAATAATGAAATGTCTGAACCTTTACTTATAGTTTTTCCCACTTTTAAGCATTAAATGCTACTTCACCTACCACCATACTTTTTAACATTTAAAGCAGATTTTTCAAACAAAGCCTCACTTTTGCACCCTAACTTACGTGCCCAACTGCGTGGATAATCCCCAAATTTCAGTGCGCAACCAATCCATCTTTACAGATACTCTTGCGTGCACATCACTTGCATTGAAGGCACTTCCTCTTTCATGATTTTTTCTCTCCTACCTTGTGTTGTTTATGTGCTTCTTCCTTCTCTATATGTGGGATCTGAAAGTAGCCTTATCTTGACACCAACCATCCTTTTCCACCTTTTCTTTCATGCACCTCTTTCAACAGGGCCATTCAACCAGGATTTTCAACAGAATCATCCTTGGTACTTTACCCATGCTTTCCTTCACAAATATCCACCCCACACTTAAATAATGTGCAACTCTCTGTGCATTCAAAACCCTCAAAAAGTAACAAGGTTACCAATGCCCAAGGCACAAAATAAAACAACAACGCTAAAGGAAAAATACAAGAAAGGAAATGCATAAAGGAAATTCTAAATTATCTAGCAAAACTGCCTTATTTACAAACACCAAGAAGCCTTATTTATAGTAGGGATTCAACTTACTCACATTGAAGTGTCCAGAAAATTTCATTTCATCTAGCACTTATAACGCTGCACACGCTTAAATCAAGGATATACGAGATTGTGTAAGGACCCAACCAATGGAATTTCAACTTCCCAAGATGGCACAAAAACTTAGAATAATATAGTAAGACCATCTGCCCAACCTCAAATTTCTTGTTTTTAATGTGGCGATCATGCCATGATTTTTTATTTTCTTTTTCTATTGTTTGGCTCGACTTAGCAAGTGATCATCTTTCATCCAGCTTCATCAATTCCTCAATTCTCTCTTCTAGTGCTTGCTCATCAGCCAACCCTCCTATGCATGCTATTTACAAAGAAGGTATCATGAACTCAACCGGCAAAACAACTTCCGTGCTAAACACAATTTGAAATGGTGTGGATTTTTTCATCCTTTTACAAGTTGTCCTATAATCCCATAATATGGTTGATACCTTGTCATCCCTGTCTTTTCTTTCGACATCAATTTTTTTGTCGTGGTATGACTCAAGTATTTTTTAAATGCTTCGTGATTCCATTTTCTTGTGGGTGATAAGGCGTAGTCTTGTGATGAGCCACCATGAACTCTGCTAGTAGGATCCTCATGGTCTCATTCAAGAAATATGTATCCCTATCACTAGTTAAACTTAAAGTGTATCCATACCTTGTGATAATGTTTCCCCATAAACACCTTACTCGTAGCTATTGTGCAAAGTATTTAGTTGGGGTTGCCTCTGCCCACCTTATCAAATAGTCCGTGCAAGTGATTATGTAGCGTGATCTAGTCCTACACACTGTTGGTGTAATAGGGCCTACAAAGTCTATTGCCCATTTCTCAAAAGGTTCAACGCTAGGGATAGGGTGCAAAGGAATTTCATCTCTTCTTCCTGGCTTTCCAATGCGCTGACAGTGGTCACATGCTTTACAATAGTCCTTACAATCCTTATATAGAGTTTCCCACCACAAGCCTGCCATTAATATTTTATGTGCGGTGGCGTCACCTACATAATGTCCACCTGCACTTCCTCCATGTGCTTCCTCTATGATGGCGAGGTGCTCATGCTCTAGTACACACCTGTGTAAAACTTCATCACACCCTAATTTGTATAAGTCCCCACTGATCAACATGTAGGGTACAATGTGTATGGCTAGTTGCTTCTTCTCTAATGTCTTCATCCCTTCGATGCCACACCTTTCTTTAGAAATACTGCAATCTCCTCCAAATCGAGGGCGTGTCAGTAACCTAAATAGTTGCACATATGGCATTATCTCTTCAATGCTTTATGCATCCTCCCCTAAATCAATCCTTGACAAATGATCAAGTCCATAATTACTCTTTCTCGGCTTCACAACTACCATGAATTCAAATTCTTGGAATAACAACACCCACCGACATATGTGCCCTTGTAGAATGGGCTTATTCACCAAGTACTTTAATGCCATGTGGTCAGTGTAAAACACAAAGGGAGTTACTGTAGATACTATTTGAACTTGTGAAGCACATAGATCATTGACAATGCTTCACGCTCGGTCGTAGTATAATTATGTTGTTGGTGTCAACTTCCTGCTTGCAAAGCATATGGGATGATCAACAATTCCCTCACCAAGTTGTGCAAGCACTACCCCAATGGCCATTCTAGAGGCATCTACATGAACATGGAAGGGCTTATCCCAAGAGGGAAAATGTAATATAGGCGCAGTGACAAGCCTATCCTTCAATGTATCAAATGCCTTCTACTGCGCCTTTCCCCAATGGAAGGCACTTTTATGTCTAAGAAATTCTTCTAAAGGCACGATGATCTTGGCATACCCCTTGATGAACTTCCGATAGTAGCCTGCGTGTCCAAGAAACCCACAGACTGCGCTCTGGCTAGTAGGTTCCCCCAATCCCACAATCACAACAACTTTGGTAGGATCTACTAGCAAGCCCTCCTTACATATGATATGCCCCAATAACGTTCCAAAGGGGTAGAAAATACACACTTTTTAATGTTGAGGGATATTATCAATGCTGAAACCTCTCGAAACATCAGCCTCAAATTATCACAATGGTCCTTTACTAGCCCATACACCATCCAATCATCCAGATAGACCTGAAGGAATTTGTGGATGAAATCCTGAACGATTGTACCACTATACGTGAAAAATAGAAGTCACATTCTTCAACCCAAAGGGCATGACCATGTATGCAAAACTTCCCCATTCAGTGGAAAAATTTGTCTTCTGCTGGTCTTCCTTTACAACCTAGACTTTGTGGTACCCAAAAAATCCATCCGTAAAGGAATAGATTTTGCACCCAGCCGACTCCTCCAAAATTTCTTGAGTGAAGGGGTTGGAAAGGATTGATGACACACACCGTGTTCATCTCCCTATAATCCATGTAGATCCCAATCCACCCATCCTTCTTGATGCGATTACCATTGGACTTATCCATTCCAAGTTTTCCATAGCTTCAATGATCCGAGATACTATAATTTTGTCTATCTCTTCCTTTACCTTCATGTGCAAATTGCGATTCATGAGGTAGGGTCTCTTCTGATTTGGGTGCACACTGCTTGTCCTTTAGCTTTATCCTCATTTCCCCCAAGGAATGGTGGACACCTTTGAGCTCATGGTACCCACGCGGAAATAAATCTTCAAATTCGCATAAAAGATCAATGATCTTAGAGACTTCCTTCTCCGACTAGTAATCTCCAATGATAGCTTCCTTAGGTTCTTCTCCTGAGCTGATGTTAACCTTTTTAGTTTTTAAAGGTTCATGGTAGGTGTGCGCGTGAGTATCAACACTATCCACTACCTCACATGTCCCTACAGAATGGTTAACATCCAAACTTTCTACTTCCTCCCCATCAATCACATAAACAAGCTTTCCTTTCTCCTTTTTCTCACACATGTGTGCAAATTGATCCTCCTCTATTTCCTCTTCTTCAAAGTGCTTCCCCAAACCTGGTTCACCAAGTAAGTCTAATAACCTATCTTCTACCATGACACTGTCCCCCATGGTAAGGTGCTTGACAACCTGCAATGCCTTATCAAATGATGGCTTGGTACTTGATACTCAAATGTCTGAACTAGGTCAGCCGCTAGTTCTTACCAATTTCTGTTTAGCGACGTGTCTTAGAATGTATGTACCATGCGTGCGTTAACCTTGCAGTGTAGAATATAGTTTGTGCACCCAGAGGGATGGTGGAAAAGCTTCCATGCCTTCCCTCTAGGTCCTTTCATAGGCTTGGATGTGGAAAGAGGTGGGCTCCTTACCATGGTAGTCCTTGATGGCGGTGGGTGCATTGCTTCTAGAGAAATGAACATAGAAGGCAATTATCACTTCATGTCATTCCAATAGATTATCCCGATGTGTCACCCACCAGGCACAACAGTTCCTAGTAGGACATAACTTAACATCCCTCTTCTTTCATTTTCCTCCTTCCACTGAGCTTCCATTTTTCTGCAAAAAGACCTCAAGGGAGGCCCCTCCTGAGTACTTACTTAGCTCTTTTCCTCCTAAGCGCCTAATTATGTGGCTGTCGACACTAAAATTTTCCTCCACAATTTCTATTTCATTAATGTATGTATTAGGAATAGGATGTTGTTAAGTATAATTAGTACTAGCGTCCCGATAGAAGATAACGGCGCCGTCAAGTATGGTGCCACCAATAATGTGGAGTATGGTAATAGTCAAAGTACAATAGGAATGTTGTAAAAAGTAAATATTTTTAAGTAAGTGGTCCGGTAATGTTAAAATGTCAAAGTTTGGGTAATTAGAGAAGTAGGGTCTACATGATTAGGAATTAGAAATATTATATTAGTAATAAGGACAAGGAGTGAGGTCATAAATATTTTGTGTATTTTATTTATAAAATGTCTAAAAATGTGGAACCCATGTAAAATGATAAGGTTTATCTTATCCTAAAAGATAAGCTTACATGTACAGATAAGAGTTAAGGTATGGAATATGATTCATCAGAGTGGATTTCTTATCCTATTTTAGAGATAGGATGGATAAGCCTGGAAGTTATATAAATAGAGAGGCCACCCCCCCTCATTTAGCATAGAAGGAAGTAGTGAGAAATATTGTAGGAAGTGTGTGAAGGAAGCCATCAGTTAAAGGTGTGTTGAAGAAGCCATTAAGAGGTGTAATTGTAAAGTTTCTCCCATAGTCTTGGTGAAAGGAAAGTGAAGTCAATAACACTTGAAGTACCTCATGGGTGAGATTGTAACAATTTCATGTTAATATTATAATTTACTTTGATATTTCAGATTTGTCATCATTAGTCTTATCATAGTTGATGGTATTCGGTGTTATGTTGTTGTTTTGTTTCAGATTACATCCACCAAACTAAAAAGGTGTGCATTAGTAAATAATCATAGACAAGGAGTTCGGTGAAGAATTATCATAGTCTTTGGATTGGTGATGACATTTTGGTTCCGTTCTTTGGGACCATTCCTCGTTAAGTGGATTTTATGGAGAGATATTCCCACTTAGTCAAAAATCAATTGGAGGGTAACCTTGTTTTTACTGTATAGTAGTTACCATGGTAAATTCATTTTTGCCATGAATAGCGATTACCATGGTAAAGTCATTTTTTCGGGAATAGTATTTACCACAGTAAAGTCACTTTTTACCGTGAATAGTATTTACCGCAGTAACTTCACTTTTTACCGTGAATAGTGTTTACCACAGTAAAGTTAGTTTTTACCGCAGTAAGTCAAGTTTTACCATAGTTTACCGTGGTCATTTCTATTTTACTATAGAAAGGTGTAAAGTCACTTTCTAGTATAGTGATTCCAATTATTTGTGCACATAAGTCTTGTTGATTGTACTTGTGGGTTGGTATTTCATGGTGGTTACTTTTGAAAATGGGAAAGATTCCTGTTTTTTCAGCTCAATCTAATGAAGATGCTTCTTCTTTCATTTAAGAGTTTAAATGATCTTGTATTTGTAATGGCCTCATAAGAAGGGAACAATGGACTGAATTTTTTCCTACCTTTTTGGATGGTTCAACACTTAGGTGGTTTGAAACACTAGGTGATAATGTGAAAAATTCATGGGATTTATTAACTGAAAGTTTTCTTGAAGAATTTGGTGAACAACGAAATATGCATATCTCATGATCCAGATCACAAAGCTATCCCAAGGAGAGAAGGAGAAGGTAAGGGATTATCATGCTTGTGTTCTAGAGCTAAGGAGGAAGCTCGATGCCCAGATCTGGAAGGAAGGATTAGCGGATGGGTTGATGAATGGCGTGGATAATCTCCTATGTAAGCACTTCATTCTTGGGATGAAGCCAGAGATCAGAAAATGAGTGAAGTATGACCACCCAACTACCATTGAACAAGCAAAGTAAATTGCAAGAAGGCAAGAAGAAAGCATGGAAGAGGAGCCCAAAGAAGTTGTTGCTAAAGTAGAGCCTACACCAAAGCACCTTTGGTCCGAATCCATAACCACTCCTAGTGAGCACAAATATTTCTCCTAGTACATCTGAGTATGAAGATCTGCTCAAAAATATGGGTGGATTAACTATTAATCTTCTTCAAGGAAAATAATTTAGTTCTCGGGGAGGATATAGAGGTCCAAAAAGAAATATTTCTGAAGTTGTATGTTATGGTTGTTATAAAAAGCGTCATTATAAGTATAATTGTCCAAATAGAGCTTCTACATCTGGTAAAGGAGATAATGATAAAGGAAAAGTACCTATGAATTCTTTTGATGTAGTAGATAAGAGAAGAAATAATGAAGTAGATGTGTTTGTAACAAAAAGAAAGAAAGAAAAAGATAATCAAGATGGAAATGATCCTAAGAAGATGAAAGGAGAAACTAGTAAGAAACATAGGAGAAGAAAGTTGGGTGTGCAGGATTTTTTGATTTCACAGGGGCAAGGACCATACTCCATCTTGGAAGATCTGTCCAAAAGGCCTGCAAATATTACATATGGTCAACTCTTGGCTATGTCTTCGGAGAAGAGGCGGGAGCTACGAAGTGGACTCAATGCTTGACAAAGAAAGGAGGTTGAGGTCCCTGTTTTGGAGGTAGAGGCAGATCCCTATGCTCCACAAGTTGAGGTATTATGTAATGGTATTTCAATTCATGATGTCTTAGTTGATGGAGGTGCTGCAGTTAATGTAATGACCGAGTCTGTAATGAATATGTTGGGTTTAAAAATTGATCGCCCTTCAACACTTATGTTAAGGTCATTAAATAAAGGAAAAACTAAACCAGAAGGTGTAGTTTCAAATGTGGCAATATCTGTTATGGGTGTTGTATGTGTGGTAGAATTTCAGGTGATGAAAAATGGTACTGTGCATGCACCCAATGTTCTTTGGGAAGACCATGGCTAAGGAGAGTTCATGCAAGAAACTACTTGAATGAAGGCTTCATGAAACTTGGACGTGGTAGAGAGAGGGTGAAGATAAATGTGATCCCTCGACATCATAAAGCAGAACCTGTGGATTCAAGTGATGAAACTGATGATTGGACATCCTCTGATTACTCTAGTACTAGTGAAGTAGACACTAAAGATGAAGAAAGTGAGGTTGATGTTTCAGTCATGGATATCCTTCTAGTCACACCAACTCATGACCCCATAAAATTATCTGAAGAAGAAGTTGATGATCGTCTCCAACAAATAAAGATTGGTGATGCTGTGATGGAGAGTGAGAAGGAATCCTACCTCCAGCTCTTTCGAAGGTACATACACCTCTTCAATTTTGATTACAAGGAACTCTGTCAAGTAAGTTGGGTAGAACATTTTATTGAGTTGGTAGATGGTGCTAAGCCCATAAAGCAAATGCCATATAGAATGAATCCTAATTTTTCCAAGACCGTAAAAGAAGAAATAGATAAGTTCTTGATGCGAGAATTCATAATTACTTTGGAGAATTCAGAATGGGTTTCTCCCATTGTGATCTCAATAAAAAGAATGGGAAGCTACGTATTTGTGTTGATTATAGGAAGCTCAATAAGGCAACAAAGAAGGATCATTACCCCTCTTCCATTTTCGAGATCAGATCTTGGATGAAGTAGTGGCAGAGTGCTATAGTTTTTCTTTGATGGATATAGTGGCTATAACCAAGTTCGTATAGCGAGAGAAAGATCAGCTGAAGACCACGTTCACCACTCCTTAGGGAACGTTTTCTTATAGAGTTATGCCTTTTGGGTTGTGTAATGCTCCAAAGCAACATTCCAGCATTTGATGAATAGGGTGTTGAACCCTACATTGGGACCTTCATCGAGTATTTCTAGATGATTTTGCATCTATGGGAGCAAGTTGGACCACTCCGCACCAAATGGAGACAACATTTCAAAGGTTAGATGAAGCACAAGCCTCACTAAACCCTACAAAGTGTGTCTTTGGATGTTCTAAAGGCGTTTTGTTAGGGCATGTTGTATCTAGAGATGTTATTGGTACTGATCTTGATAAAGTTTCAAAAATCAAAGATTTACCATTTCCTATGAATAGAAGTAAGTTGAGATCATTTTTAGGCCATGTGGGTTACTATAGAAGGTTCATCAAGAATTTCTCAAAGATTGCCATGACCACTAACTTGATTCTTGAAGAAGGATGTTACTTATGAACCAGGAAATAAGGTGCATGAAGCTTTTGGACAACTGAAGGAAGCCCTGGTGTCTTCACCTGTTTTAAAGAATCCAGACTGGAGCAAGCCATTCATTGTGTACACTGATGCCTCAGATGCAGCACTAGGAAGTACTTTGAGCCAAAAGGATGAAAATGAGAATGAACATCCAATTTACTTTGGGAGCAGACAAATGAGCAGTGCTGAGGTAAATTATACTGTAACTGAAAAAGAGGCTTTGGCTATCATTTTTGTTGTAAAGAAGTTTAGAAATTACTTGCTAGGGCAAAAATTTCTAGTTGTATGAATCATCGGCTCTAAAATATATTGTAAATAAGCCTAACCCATCAGGGAGGATAGCAAGATGGATAATTTTGCTACAATAATTTGAATTTGATATTATAGATAGGCCAGGAAAGAAGCATGTCAATGCAGATGCACTCTCTCGAGCCTATGATGGTTTAGGATCATCTTGTGATGATGATGATTTCCCGATGCAAAGCATTGTTATCCCTTAACACAATCCCTAGTGAATACATAGATATTTGGAATTATCGAATGAATTCAAGTTTCTGATGGTGCCAATACAAAGACTAAGGGAAAGATTACTCAAGCCAGTCATCCATATTCTATTCTGCATGGAGTATTATTTCAAATAGGACTCGATGGATAGTACTGAGAGGGCATTGGACGTGATCAAGGGAAGGCTGCTAGAAGAATTCCACAATGGTACATGTGGAGGGCACTTCTCTGGACAACTTATAGCAAGAAGGATCTTGGATGTAGGTTATCACTGGCCTACTCTTTTTAAATATTGTTATAATTATTGTAAGACATGTGATATTTGTCAAACACATGGTAACCGTAAGACTTCATCAGCTCCATTATGCCCTATTCTTCCACTTGGTCCCTTTGAAAAGTGGGGAATAGACATTGTAGGTCCACTTCCAACTACCTCACGCCAAAGTAAGTATATTGTAGTTGCCACAGATTATTTGACCAAGTGGGTTGAAGCTAGGCCATTGAAAACAACTTCCATGGATGAAGTGGCAAGGTTCATATATGAACGCATTGTCACTAGATTTGGTTGTCCATTAGAAATTGTAACGGATCAAGGAAGCCACTTCATTAATGAGGTGGTAGAAGCCCTAGTCAATAAGTTTTCTATTAAGCACGGGAAGGCAACAACATACAAACCAAGCACAAATGGACAAAGGCGGAGCAGAACAAATTTTGTGTTGTGTCAAATTCTAGCAAAAGATGGCCTTGCAGGTACATAAATGGGATAAGAGGATTCATGCAGCATTGTGGGCATATAGGGCAACATCAAAGTCAAAGCAACAGGATACTCCCCATTTCGGTTGGCTTATGGAATTGATCCAGTTCTTCCTATTGAGTTTGATATTCCCACGATCGAGTAATAAAAAATGAAAGAATGGATGAAAGTGATTCAAGAAAAGAAATGTTGGTACATATTCATTTGTTAGAGGAAATGAGGGAAATAGCTAAGGATACAAGCTATAAGAAGAAAATGAAGCGAAGGAATACTTTGATCAAAAGATCCGGTGGTCTCCATTTCATGTGAATGACTTGGTTCTAGTATATGATTCGGATACAAAAAAAGAAGACAGAAAATTTCTTCCAAAATGGATGGGCCCCAAAAAAATAGCATTTGTGTATGAAAATGGTACGTCGATTGGAGGAATTGGATGGCACTCCCATTACGAAATGGGTCAACCACGACAAGTTGAAGATTTTCCAAGCACGAGAATAAGTCTACTCGAGGACGAGTAGAAGCTAGGAAGGGGAAGATGTCGACACTAAAATTTTCCTCCGTAATTTCTATTTCATTAATGTATGTATTAGGAATAGGATGTTGTTAAGTATAATTAGTAGTAGCGTCTGATAGAAGATAACGGTGCCATCAGTACAGTGCCGCCAATAATGTGGAGTACGGTAATAGTCAAAGTACAATATGAATGTTGTAAAAAGTAAATATTTGTCGTAAGTGGTCCGGTAATGTTAAAATGTCAAAGTTTGGGTAATTAGAGAAGTAGGGTCTACATGATTAGGAATTATAAATATTATATTAGTAATAAGGACAAGGAGTGAGGTCATAAATATTTTGTGTATTTTATTTGTAAAAAGTCTAAAAATGTGGAACCCATGTAAAATGATAAGGTTTATCTTATCTTAAAAGATAAGCTTACATGTACAGATAAGAGTTAAGGTATGGAATATGATTCGTCAGAGTGGATTTCTTATCCTATCTTAGAGATAAGATGGATAAGCCTGGAAGTTCTATAAATAGAGAGGCCACCCCCCTCATTTAGCATAGAAGGAAGTAGTGAGAAATATTGTAGGAAGTGTGCGAAGGAAGCCATCAGTTAAAGTTGTGTTGAAGAAGCCATTAAGAGGTGTAATAATAAAGTTTCTCCCATAGTCTTGGTGAAAGGAAAGTGAAGTAAATAACACTTGAAGTACCTCATGGGTGAGATTGTAACAATTTCATGTTAATATTATAATTTACTTTGATATTTCATATTTTTCATCATTCTGTCTTATCATAGTCGATGGTATTCGGTGTTATGTTGTTGTTTTGTTTCAGATTACATCCACCAAACTAAAAAATGTGCATTAGTAAATAATCATAGCACGAGGAGTTCGGTGAAGAATTATCATAGTGCCGGATTGGTGATGAAAGAATGTTTGTCACCTTTATCACCGATCCTCTTAAATGTCATTTGATCAATTCGTAGGTCATGTGTGCCCAATTATCACATGCTAAACTAGTGGTGTCACTTATCGAATGAGCATCTTCAAACTAGATAACTCCTTTGGTAGGATGGATTATCTTTGTATCCCTGATTGAGAGCACATTTATTCTATCCAGGACCTCTTCTCCCAAGGGTTCAGTATAGGGTGTTGACTTCCCATCAGCTAGGGTATGATGACTCACTCCTCCTCATTTTCAAAGCTGATGTACCCTTTTTTGAACCAAAGATCCGCATTGTTCTTGTAACACCATGGGTGCCCAAGTAGTGCTAGGAAATTGTCTGCCTCGGTGAGTACCAAGACTTCAAAGTCCCCAGTAAAATTTTCTACTTGAATAGTGATAGCCACATCCTTTAAGACACCAATGGGAATTTCCTTTGTTTTGTTTGCCATATACAACACATTCAAAGATGGCTGTAATGCAAGCCTTCCCATCTGATGCCAAGCATCCAGTGTGAGAACATTGACCTCCACGCATGTGTCAATGAGGATATTACTCAGCAGCCACCCATCCACTACTGCATTCAACGTGATCTCTCTATCATAGTCAAGGCTATGAGGGGGAAGGTTACATGCAGGACCTACCTCTCATGCTCTTCTCTGGCACATGGTACCTTCTCCCTCAACCATGCTCCTAGTAAGGGAATAACATTCTCTTGCCTTAACATTTTACATACTTCCGTGACCTCATCTAGGTCATCTCTTGGCACATCGACCTTCCTCCTTTGCTCCTCCCTCTTGGACTGCTCTGTTAGACACTAGATTTCTCCTTGTAAAATTTGAATGACGTCTATGGTATCTTGATATACCTCCTTCGATGAGTAGGACCTTGGTACTTTTCATGCACCACTTCTTCTTTTAAAACCAGATACCTCTGCCTTGGTATCTCCTTTGCACCCGTGGCCTCTACTCTTGTGGTTACCAAAACAAGTTCCAAGCCTACATCACTTGTTACTTGTGGCATCCATTGTGTCTTTGTCTTCTTAATGCTTACCATTACAGTACCTTTGTATTTCCGTTAGTGCTAATTCATGTGCTCAAATAACTCAGGGAACTCGTCATACTTGTGTTTCTTCCCACACCATGAGCACTAGAATAGGTGTAGGAACTCTCGTTTATAATGTTCTCGTGGACCCTTGATTAAAACATGTTCCATGTGGGAACTCACTTCTTCCTCTGCAGTTACCACAACCATGGAATCCTCCACAAAATCCCCTTTCATGCACGCCTCCATCTATGCACTCCTCATAACGATGATCATCTCCTTTAGAATTGCTTGCAATGATGGTATGGCACACCACATGATCAATGGCCTCATGAATCTGATCAATAGTCCTACAATCGTTAGTATCATGGGTTGTAGAGGTGTAGATCTTACGGTAGTAAGACACATTTTTTTAATTACGCACTATAACAAGGGGCATCTACTTACATCATGGTCCCCATGAAAAAACTTACAGTCTCATATCATCGCACGTATTGTCCTCTGGGGCATCTATCCTTGACATGCACCTCTACTTCAATATCTGTATACCATAAACCACTGCGAGTCTCATGGGATGAGTTTGTAAATAAAGTTTCCAGCTACTTAGCCATAGTAACAATCTGAGTCTCCAAAAATGGGCTAATACCGGTGTCAACACTTCTATGACCTCGGCACACATAGTAGCTTCTAGCACCTCGTGTGGGTCTCGTGAAAGTTTTATGAGATGAGGCCCTTCTAAAAGGTGTCATCAACCCCCAAAAAAACCATTGAGCATGTTATGTGAAGGGTGAGTATCATATGATAAATTAGATAAGAGAGTTTTAAAGCACACATCATACTCCTGCACACTCTCTACCATTCCCTGTTGAATATCCTTCAAGGCGCTAATGCTCTTTTGTTCAAACTCAGGGATGTGGAATTCTTCTAAGAAGGTGTTCTTTAAAGCAGTATAATCCACTACTATTTGATGAGGGTCATATTTCCTATACCAGCTATGCGTGCATCCTGCAATGTCATTACAAACTGACTAGCCTTCCACTCCAGGTTGTGATCCCCTTTGCGCACCATAGTAGCTCACACTTGTGAACATGTTCTGTAGCATCTTCAATACCTCTGTAATCTAGAAAATGTAAAGACATCTCAAAGAAGACTTGAGGGGGTGGCTGGGGCCCTTGTCCTCCTGAGGCAGAGCCTTGGTTCCCTCTAGTGTTTCCTCCACTACCGGATCCACCAGGTCCACTAGGTCCTATGCCTCCTGAGCCACCAAATCCACCAGAACCACTAGGTCCACCAAGTCCTATTCCTCTTGACCCACCAGATCCACCAGAACCACCAGGTCCTATAGTAGTCATGCCAAGTGTCCCCAAGGTTCCACTGAACTATGCACCGATGGTCTGTGATAATGCCCCACTACCACTATTGTACCCCGCACCACTCCTAGATGCGAGACAAAAGGATTTTATACTTTCTTCTTGTCCAAAGACTCCTCAAATAATGGAATATGCATAGCCATAGAAGTGGGAACTAAAAAATTATATCTCCTGCACACAAATCTATCACTTCCACTGATACCAACTGGGTCGATGATACTCCTTCCTTGATCTGGAAAACCAAGCACTAGGGTTTGGTCACTGGGTGGGTTCAGATATGTGCCAACGAATCTTCTCTCTCCATGTGATGAAATATCATCAGAATCGAAGGGTCTCTCTTGAACACTTGCCAAGATGGGGTAGAATAGACTACTCAGGTTCCACGTCCTCTGCATGAACCTCAACTCCTTCCTACAATGTCTACCTCCATAGATCCATCACACTTAGAGCCTTGCGTCATCTAGTAATCTCCCTTTCACATGTTTCACTATACTTGATCCGTCTCTCCTCCCTTTCTTTCTCTGTCATAATATCTTCCATCTTGCTCTACCTCAACTTCCTCACCAAACACTCACAATGGTTTAGTCACCATTAGAAATACCTCTAAACTCAAAGTAATAATCAATATATTCATTGCAAGAGGGATAAAATGTAGAAATGATCCTCTCGGGATCCCACAAAAATTCAAACTCAGCAACTTTCAAAAAGAATATGGGGAAATATCGTACTCTAGAGTGTAGCTAGCCAACACACCCTTCCACCAATGATCCATAACATGATTCCACACCAGATCTACATCCTATAGCCTCTAGTATTCTTATTGGGTGCACGTGCATGATCTATAATACTAACTTAATCTAGATACATATGCTGAGATCCATTCATAGAGTTCTACTGGGAAGCAACAGAAAAATGTTGCATATAAATCATGGTAGAGGTTCTCTTCTACCCACCTATGTGTATTAAATTCAGATCCAGTGTTGAATCTTTGAGAAAATTCATCCTCCATGCTCTTGAACCATGATTCAACACTTTCCAGAGTTAAATGTTCTATCATTACTCATTACCCAGATCATGATGTATGCCATTTCCCACTACAAATTTGAAAATATATCTTGGAAACGGAACCAAGATGTATTCATTTTTACCCCCATCACAAAGGAAATAAATCCCAAGCACGCCGGCCTATCACCCAGCGGGCATTAAGCACTCACCCGAGGTATGCGTGGGCGCCGAGTCTCTCTTTTATGTGAGTTTAATGGGAAACATCATCTATGATCTGAGTGTGAGAGATTTTGAAAGGAAATAAGACACACAAGCACCATAGAGCTCAGAACAGCTTCTAGATCCTTGCAGTCATTCTAGACATAAAGTACTTTAATCAGATAAAAGAAATTACACCAATACAAAAAGGAAATCATACAAGAATTCATACTAGTTCATAAACATAAATGAGAAAGAACTATGAAGAAGGATGTATGTATCAGAACCATTAACACTCATATTTATATCAAATGGTAACCTTATTACATTCATTAGGCCATTCTGAATGTCACGAAAGGCATACCGTAGTCATGCATTATAATTGGACTCATATAACTAGGCCTGTTATGTTTGTGGAGCCTATTTTCATGTTAGAGTGTGGTACACCTTCTATGTGTTACACTCTGTATTTTTATGGTGGTCCTGCTCGCGTGCCCATTGGCGGTCAAGGGGTTTGGGGTGAAGCCTCGAAGAAAATTTTCATGGGTGGTTTATTAACCCATGGGTAATGGGTAACTGTTATGGGCTGTTTTTGGGCCCATGTTTTTGGTACCCATTGTTTTGTAAAACCGCCTCTTCGGTTTCCCATAGGTTTATGGGACAGTTTTGTTTTTCCCCATTGTTTTGATACCCATGGTTTTGTAAAACTGCTTAAGTAGTTGTCTATTTATATGGTCTTATGCATATGATAGATGTACAAGCAAATGTATTGCAGATGTGTTTTGAATTCGGCTGTGAATTTTGTAGAGTTTGTTGAGCATAGCTCCAAACAGATATGGGTATTGTATTGAGAGAGCGCTGGCTTGTAATAAAATATGAGAAAGTGATTCTTGGTGGAAATAGCCCAAATTGGGTGAACCATGTTAAATACTATCTCTTTGTGTTGTGTTATTTTATTTTGCAATTTTATTTGAGATCTGTAATAATTTCTGCATATTAGTTTTCTACTGTTGAGATTCTGTGAGGGATTATTCCGCATATTTTATCTCTTATTCCCTAACAAGGACTACAAAAGAAAATTTATAATTCCCAACCCCGATACATTCTTTCCTACCCTTATTTTCCCAAACTAGTAGAGTCCTTGTAGTATTTCTGCAGAGCTCCGCCCTTTCTCTATATGTTCAGGTGTGTCTTTTACTTCTACAGGAACTTGTATATATAACCTCTTTGATCCGCCAACTCATTCTCTTGCAACCTCAAATCCATTGCCAAGTGTATGAATGTGGTCCTCTTGGGGAACCGATCCTCTAGGCTGAGCTCACCACTCTATGCCATGATGTCCTTCTAGAAGCCTCTATCGCAGGGCATATTCCTTCCTAGGCCAACCTGTTGCCAGGCTGACACCTTATCCACTCTGCATGCACAGTCGGGTCACGTTTTCCTTGTATCCTACCCAAAATTCCCAATATGGTTAAGTCCTAGAACCTTGGCTTTGTTCACGTCTTTGGTTTCCCTAAACCATTTCTGTGCGCTTTCTCCTTCGCGCGCCTTTTTCAACTAGGCCGGCACGCCTATGTGCCCCTTTTGTACTTGGCCTATATTTTAGTGGACCAACAAGTAAGCTGGGTGAAATAATGGCTATATGGGAAAGTTAAACAAATGAGGTAGGGGTAGGTGAAGGCTAATGTAGGTGGAAGAGGGTAAGGCACTATGTTGCCAATGTGTGATAGGTATGTAGGTGAAATGATCTAGGATATTGGGTAAGTATGAGAATGGAGACAATAGGGTTTTTAGGTGAAATAGGTAAAGGGTAGGTATGATGGATGGTTTTAGGTATGATTTGGAAAAAAATGGCTAAGTATGAGGTCAGTTGAGGTTTTAAGGAATAGGTAATTTGAGAGGGTCATGACTTGACAATGTTGTTTTGGATGATGTAGGTGAGAGATCAGCTGACTATGAGAGACAAAGTACCACCTCTATTGGTATAGATGTGGCCTAGTGTGATAGCTAAGGAGTGGGAGCACATAACAAATGTAGGAATTAATTTGATCGGAGCACTATAGGTGTATAGGTGAGATCCGAGCTTGATGGTCACCCTCATCAATAGATGGGACTCCACGATGAATACCTTTCATATATTAGCTGGTGAGATGAATGTCATATTGGAGGACATTTATAGGATCCTACGAATTTTTATTGTTGGGGATCCAATGTATTCAATTTCGAGTGAGGCGTCGGTGGAGCTGATAGTGGTGGTATTTGGTGAGGCGATGGGCATGTTGACAACATGGGTGGCTAAGATGTAATAGGTATATGATAGGTTTGAGATACTGATATTTATTTATATATGTGTATATATGTATTGATACATAAACACTCCCATTATATAGTTGATGATGTTTACTGGATGGATGATGTACTTGTTTTAATTTCCATTGTTATTGTGTATTATGGAAACTAGTTGAATTAGGCATGATTGAGTTGAGGTCATGTAGGCATGATGGAGTTAGGTATAGGCATGGTGGAGTTTAGGTGATTTAGGTATGATGGATTCGAGGTCATATAGGCATGATGGAGTTAGGTATAGGCATGATGGATTTTAGGTGATTTAGGCATGGTGGAGTCTAGGTATAGGCATGGTTTGGTCATGTTTTTGTGTTTGATTTAATTTCCAAGTTATTGGTATTATGGAAAATAAATAATGATGTATATGTATGTTGTGGTTTAAATTTCCAAATATTTGATATCATGGAAATGTTAAATGATTGATGTATGATATGGTTGATGTTATAAAATGGTAGGTATGTATGTTTTTATGATTGTTTAATTTCAAAGTGCTGTGTAAAATAGAAAATAAATAAGGCAAAATGTGAATATAAAAGGGGGTAAATTCGTTAGTGGAAAAAGTGGTGAGATAACCTCCAAGATCCCCATGTCCTTGGTATTTTGCCTACATAGCCCCAATGAAAAGGGCCCTCAGGCCGATGTAGTTATCCCATAAGCTAGGGAAGAATATGATGAGGTAGATCAATGAGTCAGTAGGTTTTAGGTATGATTGAGTCTGGGTCATTTAGGCATGGTTGAGTTTAGTTCATATAGGCATGGTTGAAATTAGGTCATTTAGACATGGTTGAATTTAGGTCAAATAAGCATGGTTGTGTTGAGTTATGGAGCTCAATTACTTCGGATTAGCATATAATATGAAACTTGTAGGAAAACAAAGTAACCGACATCGATTATGGAGGGACCGACATCGGTCACATATGACCAGTTTTTCTTAGGAAAGGAGAAAGTGACATCGGTTAGGGCTAACCGACGTTGTTTTCCTATGTGGGAGTGTTTTATTTAACTATCGGGAATTAGATATAATTTTAGCATTAAAGCAGATCTATTGATTGTAATTACATGGCTAAGTGACCCAAGTTTGTATATGCCTATATAAGCATAAAAGCTAGGGTTTAGAAAAAAAAATTGAAAGAGTTGATGATTGTTGTGAAAATAATTGTGAGAGAGAGAATTCTTGGAGAAGAAGAAAAATATTGAGAGAAAGAAATTACTATACATATGAGAGGTGTGGAAGATTGTAAATCTTCAAAAAGATTTGGATAATAGATTGACTTATTTCTTGGTGGATGTAGCCCACATTGGGTGAACCATGTTAAATCTGGTGTTGATTTATATCTCTTGTTTTGTATATTTCTTCTAGTATAATATCCACTTTTATTACATGTATGCTTAGATTTGATATATAATTTGTACAACCTTGTGTTATCCCCAACAGAGTTGTTGGTTATGGTGAATAGATATGGGTGATTTTGGTGGACGAGGAATTCCTAAAATGCAAGTTTCGAATATTGGGTCATGTGAAAGAGAAACAATAAGTAAGAGAAGAGGTGAATGGTAAGAGGAGACAAAATCCGCCTAATTGAGAAGAACCATTATGAGTCTATCATACCAAAGATTGGCTTATGAACATAAAACCCTAAAGGTGTTGCATGATTGACTATTCTAAGGGTGAAGAAGGTCACATGATCATGAAATGTCACATTTGCGGCATGTCCCTTGAGTAGGTAGAAGATTAGAGAGGAAAGGCGGTGAGGTGAAAGAGGTTTTTTAGCGTAACCTGGTTGTGAGACAACATGCCTCTTTTGCAAGATACACAAGATCAAAATAGGTGAGTCCATGACAAAAAAATTATCTATTTTTTTCTTTGGTTTTATAGACTAATCAATGTAGGAAGTCTATGTTGGATGAGTAGAATATCTCCTTGAGGTCTTTGTGAAGCTAATCAATGTGGGAAGCTTCAGAATATTTTTATTTTATTTTTGCAGGAATAGTCTTCTTTTTGTGATAGACTATGTACAATATGGATAGCTTTGTATAGCTATCCTTCGAGGGAGTAGTCTATTTATAACAAAAAGATAGAAAGATTAGATTTCCTTTTTGAGGGAGTCATCTTTTTGCTAGAATTTTGACTCAAGGAGTTTGAATTTAAAAATCCCGTATATTACTTTTGAATTGTTTGTGGACTTTTAGGTCATGGACAAGACTATAGAGAAGTATAGGATTCTTTTATGAAGAAAAAACCATAACATACATGGGTAGCTATGAAAGATAGGTTTTAAGTGATGAACAACCATGAGATTCTATCTTGAAAATAATGAAAAGTATCCATGAGAATCGTGCCATGAGTAGAGCCGTGGTACTCATATTAAAGATAAGGATGAAAGGTGATGGGTAATCACATGATTCTTGTTTAGTTGTTGATCATTAAAATAGGTAAGTGGAAGGTGAATGGTGCTCAAGGGACAAGCGTTTAATAGACAAAAGATGATCCAAGACTTGATTCACCAATAGAATGGTCGACGATGCAAGGCATTGAGGGGATCAAGTTTAGGTTTACCTTCAAGTGAAGACAAATGATAAACACCTGATCCATAGGCATGAGCAATGATATAGGGTCCAAGCCAATTAGGAATAAACTTGTCCCATTTACTTTTGTTCACTTTTTTACATGTTGATTTTCCTTTAGGATGAGGTCGCTGACATGGAAGGTTCATTCTTGGACACGTTTATAACAGGCACGTTTGATATGTTTTTGGTAGATTTGGAGGTGATAAGATCATTTAGATGATGTTTATCTAATAAATCAACTTGTGCCAAATGATCCTGGAAAAAATCATCATCGTTGAGCATATATTTGAGTGAGATACAAAGCGATGGAATTTGAACTTCGAGAGGCAAGAAAACCTCTATACTGTAGACCAAAGAGAAAGGTGTGGTAGAAGTTGAAGTAAAAAAATTAGTACGATAAGCCCATAAGGAAAAAGGAATGTGTGTGTGCCAATACTTACCAATATCATCAACCACTTTCATAAGAATTTTGTTTAAGGTTTTTTTGGTTGATTTGACTTGGCCATTTATTTGAGGATAATAAGGTGAAGAAAAATTGAGTTGAATGCCAAAGGCATCACAGAGTTTTCATAAGGTTTTGTTTTTGAATTATTTTCCATTATCAGTGATGAGGTGGTGAGGAACACCAAAGTGATAAATGATGTGATGATTGATGAATTCATATATTTTCTCAGCTTTTGTAGAAATAAGAGGTACAGCTTCCACCCATTTAGTGTAATATTCAGTAGCGGTAATAATCCATTGATGACATTGGGAAGAATGAGGGTTGATCTCTCCGACAAGATCCAAACCCCATTGAGAGAAAGGCCAAAGGTCTCGTGCAACCTATAAGGTGTGATTATGGGTGTGATGAAGATTAGCATGTTGCTAACACTTCACAAAATGCTTGACATAGTCACAAAAATCACGGTTTAGGGTTGAATAGTAATATCCCAGTGAAGGATACACTTAGTGACAGTTAAGCCACTGAAGTGACCCCCACAAATCCCATCGTGAACTTCCTTGATGGTGTAGGGAATTTTAGGACTCGTAAGGCATTGTAAGAGGATAGAGTCAAAGATGTGTTTATAGAGAAGACCAAACATGATGACATAGTGAGAGACACTTTTGACAAAGGCTCGTTGTCTATTTTGAGTAATATCTAGAGGTAGAATTGAAAGGGAAAGATAATCGGAAAAATGATTATACTAAAGGTCACGTGGGTCAGTTTCAATGTTTCCTATAAGTTTGACGTCTCAAATTAGATAAGAAGGTGATTGCAACCTTTTTATTGTGACAAATATTTTTGAGTTAGAGGAAAAGCGGGGATTTGAGAAGCAAGAAAAGCCATGGTATCTGTAAATTTATTAGTGGAATACGGGGTGGTTTGAAGTTCATAATGGTCAAAGGTAGTAACAAGTATTTCAACATGATGCTTGTACTTTTGAAGTATCTCGTTATGACACGGTATATACCATTAACTTGGTTTAGAACCAACTAAGAGTTGCCAAAGTTAGTAATTGATTTAATGTCTAAGGCTAATGCGGTTTGAAGACCTAACACGAGTGCTTCATATTTGGTGATATTGTTAGTACAATCAAAATATAGTTTGAAAGATAATGACATAGGATCACCATAAAGAGGAATGAGGATAACTATGACACCACTGCACGTACCCAAAATTGTAAGGTACTGTACTGCCGGAACAACGTAACAAGTGCCAGAATGATGATACATGTCTCCTCGCAAGGTGTTCGGAATCTGGAAAAGATCTCCAAGTGTGCGTTAACATCCCGCATGCCCCGCTTAGCCCCCGCGTCCTTTGTTTTTCCTTTTTCCCCTCTTTTCTTGGCCTTTTGCTCTTTAGTGATGAAACCGCCGCCCTGCATGGGCGGCGGTCTCGTGACCGCCGCCCTGACCAGGGTGACGGTCTTGTAACCACCGCCCTGCTCAGAGCGGCGGTCCTTTACACATTTTCTAGAAAGTGTTTTAACGTGACTCACGTAAAAATCAACGTTTCACCAGCTTTCCTTGCCGACTTGGGCTTGCATTTATGTTTTTGGTCCCCTGGAATAGTGTTTGGCCATTGTTTATAGTTTTAGAGTTCAGTTTGGTTTTGATCTTTGGGTGAATGAAAACCTATAAATGAATGGCTTGTGCTCAAACAAAAGGTCTCACGCCCCTCAATTTACCTCTCATTTCCTCATTTCAGTCTTTTAGTTTGCTTAGATTTCATAGCTTAGTTCATTCATTGCTTATGCTTAGTTAGCATTGTTTTTGTTGGTAAGCCACAAATCCATCTTGTTCAAGTAGTGTTGTTGTTTCATCCAATCCATTGGAATATAATAGCTTAGGAAGCCATTAAAGTTGCATGTTTTGCTCCTCAAACAGGATAGTTTCGGTTACGGGACGCTTCATGTTGCATGACTCGCAATAAATCTCGCTAGGAATTACATAAGCCAAGCTCTGTACTCTTGCACTATCCCTCTCCTACTCGCATTGTATTCGGTGTGTATTCTGAGCTACCTTTATCCAAATATCTACTTCTGTTGATGCAAGCATTACACACTTTTCTGGATCCATGTGAACGCGAAAGAACGAGGAGATCACACTGAGGGGACAAGATCACATACACCATCGGATTTGCCACTGTTCTGCAGAATCCAGGTTCTAGCTTTCAAAGTTTTAGTTAAAAACATATCAAATAGAGTAGTTAATTGCTTTATTTCAGTAAAATTCTATTCTCGATACTGCCAGGGAAGCTGTGAGGATTGATAGTTTATGAGAAACTATGATTCACTCCTCACTTCTGAGGTAGGATCGAGAATCTTGCAAATAGATTAGGAAGGTTATTTCATTGTTTAGAATAGATCTACAAATTACACAGAAAAATAGCTACACTCGGTTATTTTGTTTGTTTTAAATTATTAGCTTAGCTGTCAATTCTAAATATTTTAAATAGTTGCTTTCTTAAAATTCATATAGTTCGTCAGAAAATACAAAAATAGAGAAATCATATATGCTATAGCTATATTGCAAATAGTTAATTTCATTTTGTTACAGTTCGTTTATATTGTTGCTTTTGCATGACCATCATGGGACCTAGGGAGCCCAGAGAATACATTTTCAAGCCAATCGTGCCTCAGCCCAATCTCATCACGACAATAAGCGACATATAGATCAAAATCTTAGGATTCAAGTTTTCCGAACAACGGTAAGCTTACAACAAATCGATTCTCGGTTGAACGGGTTAAGCAGAGAAGACGACCAAGCACACACGTTTTGGTCAAATCAGCCAAACTACAAATTACCCTAGGTATATATCCATATGACTCAGTAGGAAGATTAGAAAGAGAACAAACCTTTGGCTATGATCCTTTGGTCCCACTGACCCAGTGCGGGAGATATCTCACGAGACATAGATACCGGTTTAAGGATCCAGGTTGCACGACGCACGCTGTGAGATATTCGAGAAAATCACACGAGTTATTGGCCTTGAATATAGAAGTTGAGAAAGCATACGATTTTGGATACTAGGGATTAGGACTTGATTCCACACATGACCATAGTAGGTCCACAACAACCACGAGCCTACGGTTGTGATCCAAAATCCCGACCCAACAAATCCATAGGAGAATTAGACATAGACACCGGCCTACACACACTAGTATTCCGATCTACGCCACTTCCACTCGCCATCATCGAACAATTGTATTTCTTTTGGATATAGCGGCTAACAAAGCTAGAGAATTCTGGACTAGGCTAGAGAATCGACCGTAGAGTCAATTGTATTCACCATCCACCATATGACCTTATATGGGGACGTACACGAAACTATCCTAGGTCATTTTCCACATATTCCACAACCCATAGATCGAATCACGCAAGAGCTCGATATTGATTGGAGCCTTGAGCAGTCATCGTTGCCGATTGATCTATCACACCAGTCCAAGTTAGAAGGGCCTTCTTTTCCTTAGATTCACAGATTCCATTAGTGCATGTCGAAGACATTATATTGCCTAACTAGTTTTTCTACATCCCACACATATTCCATCCCCACCGGCTGTCTCGCACGACCTCGAGAGGTCGGGTACTGTGAAGAGTTACTGTAGATTCCCACGCTCGCTTTTCACTTTTCCGACATACAAAATTGGTGAACCCGACATGAAACAAACAAAATTAGAAATCTAACGTAAACTTCCTACTTTCTTGTCCGGAGTCATAGTGTTACATTTTTCATTCAAGTTTAGTACACCTTCTTACCCACCTTATTAGCTTTCACAAATCACCTTCATTCCTTCCCATTATTCTGCGGGTATTCATATACCCCCGATATGTCGGGATTCGATGCATATGGCCTACCCCTCCGGGTCTTGAGGCATACTACGCCCAACAGAATAGACAATCATCACCCTCGCTCTCAATATGGGGCGACAACTATTCAACTAATCAGTTGTCAACACAAACTCCAAGGATCAGATATAGCTCGTCCTTCCAAACAGAAGGGTTGGAACAACTTGCTCAAACGCAACAAACAGAGCCTTCAGGCTCGAATAATATGACGTTCACCGGAGAATCTGGATCATCTCCTCAGGTATTGCTTAGACCACAAATTAGTAAACAATCAGATTCATACCAAGGTCTAGACGATGAATATTCAGCATGTTATGCCAGGAACGACCAACGTTCTCGAAGTATGTATCCACCTATAGGAGGTTTACAACCACAACCCGAGGTCTCTTTTCAAGAAAATACCTCTATGCCACTGCATATAGGAAATACTCTCGGAGAAACTTGGCAAGATAGCGATCAGTTCATAGCAGGATATCACATGCCTATATAAAACTATAGTATACAACAAACGCCACCAAGGTAGAATATTGTGACTTCACCAAATGAAGTCATTTCAACTCTAATAGAAAAGGTTAGAGGGTTAGAACTTGCCCAAGCAAGTCAAAATTCGCAATTTGTGCAAACAGGGAGTTCCAATCCTCCACACCATCCTAGCCAAGTAGATCTCCTCACAGGAGTAGGCACATTAGGCATGACTCCTCAATATTCACAACAAATGCCAACTAGACCCATTTTTGCTAACACTATTCCTCCCGGTCTAGTACAGAACAATCCATTCCTGGACAGTACCCCGTCATACTTAAACATGTACTCCAAATCACCACAAGGGGATATGTTCTCCTCTCCGGCATGTTTGCTCAAACACAGGGGCTTCCTTACGCCCCTGCCAACGCGTATGTTACGCCATATCAACAACCCGTTCCAATGCTACTACTCCCTCGGAGATACCATCAATGGTCAAAACATATGCAATGGGAATTATTCAGAATATTTGAAAGAACCCTTAGATTTCACTATACGAAGCATCATGCTTCCAAGACCTCTCCCGATTTGCCCAAATATAAAGGTGAGGGAGATCCGAATGCACATATCAAAGCTTACGCTATAGCCATTCGAGAGCTACTCCCATGGGATGGGGTTGTTGCTAAAATATTCCCAAAAACCTTGGAAGGTATTGCTCTCGATTGGTATTATAAAATACCGGAGGCTTCCATACATTCATTCAAACAACTTGTGTCTGAGTTCATCAAGGCCTTCGACATGAACAAAGCATTGGGACGGGGAATCGGGGAGTTCTTACACATCAAACAAGAACATAACGAATATGTCACCCATTTCATCCAAAGGTGGCGTCTGAGTCCTTTATTCCTCGAAAGTGCTCCAAACATGGATCAAATGGAACTATGTGCCTTATTCCTTCATTCGCTTAGTAGATAAGTAAAGGAAAAGTTCGAGAAGTTCCCATTACAAACTTATGATGAGTCTTGGAGAGTTGCCCTTGAATAGATCAAGCAACGATTGATAGTGGTCGCAAAACATATGGAGCAAACGGGAAGTTAATCGCTCCCAATCAAAACACTACAAATTATCCCACTACCACAAACATTAATCAAGGACCTAAAATCCTTAACAAAAATTGGGGTGTAACAACCAATGGAGTAACCGACCAGCCTAAGAAGGTGAATGTTGTCAATACTCCATCACAAAAAACAACCAAAGAAACAACAACTTTACCCCGACAATCAACACAGTGGATTTTAACCATCCACAACAACAACAACGGTGAAATCCCATACAAGGGCCAAGCCAAAATTCAACTAGGTATCAAGACCAGAATTCAAACCAAAGACAACAAACGCAAAATTTTAATAGACAACGGTTTGATCAAAATTTTGGGCCACAATACACATCAAACCAACAAACTAGGAATTACAATCCTAACTCATATTGTGGTTTCCATAAAATTCGAGGTCATGACACTAGAACGTGCCGTGATTATAATAAATTCATACAACGCTTGCCAAATGAACAAAAACAACTGTTTATGGATATGTTCTTAGCAGATCCTACGTCACCAACGTCAAATACTTTTTCAGGGGCAGTTTCCCCTCAAAACGCACCCCTAAAGATCTTTAATGATCCACTCCTAAATCACGATAACAAAAGAATAAATCCAACTGGGAAAACAAGGGTGCAATGATGGGAAACAATGATCATGAGGCCTCGACTTCACTAAACTCATTAGTTGCGCCACAATTAGGAAATCAGCCGAGACCCAAGATAGTCAGTTTGGTGGAGTTAGACTGAATTACCCATCGAAGCCATAACAAGGACACGAGAATATTTCTCTCAGCCAAGTCCAAGCCACCTGCCAGAAACGGATAACATCCAACAAATCGTAGCAAATCTAGTGGGTGCTTATGATTTAATTAATGATCTAACAAAAACCTTCTCGCATATCTCATTTTTAGACTTACTAAAGAACTCTCCTACCCACAGGGCTGCTCTTTTAGAAGCATTGGGTTTAGGTCATTTAATTAACATCACTCCACCTCCTGAAACACAGGTAAATCATGTAGACTTTGATGTTCATCCTCCGGGCAGGCGGACAAGGATGTCGAATTCATATTCGAAATAAGTAAAATGCCTACAGATGCTGAGATCACACGCCAAGGTGATCCAACCTTACACTTACAAGTATGGGTTTATAATAACTACGTAAAATGGGTAATGGTTGACGATGGGGCCGCAGTTAACATAGTTCCCTTCTCTTTCCTCCAAAAACTAGGATATGGGGAAACAAACTGTTCCACCACTCGAAATACATTAAGAGGCTATGATAGCCTTAAAGCCACTTTGATAGGAACCATAATACTACCGGTCACCTTAGGACCAAAACAATCCTCTGAGTTTTATATTATAGATCGGGAAACTAATTATAATATGATCCTCGGCCGACCATGGATACACCAAATGAAGGCAATCCCTTCTACTTTATTCCAAGAAGTAAGATTCCTGCATCTAGGAAAGGTATTTTTAGCCAAAGGTGATCCAAAACCTTTCGATATACACCTAGCCAACTTAAAGAAAAGACCAGGTGTGCACTCGGAATTTGAACTTCCAATAAACCAACTTAATAAACCCACTGACGCAAAACTAGAGGAGAAGTTGGTACCTACAACGGATCTTGAAACTATCAGCATAACCAAGACAACCCCAACCCCCAAAGATAAGGCTAACACTATAGAAATGGTATCATTAGGGACTACTGCAAAAATCGTTGAGTTAATAGAACAAGATTTACCAATGTTCTTACCATTTGATTCAGTAGGCATAGGATATTCCCTAGGGGTTGGTTCTCTTCCAGCAGAGGATCTCTGCATGGTGGAAGTAGAGTGCGCAAACACAACAAATACCCCAACATCTATATTCCCAGCTAAGTATTGGACTCTCCATTTTGATGGGGCTAGGTGCCGTTATGGAGCGGGGGCAGGTATAATTCTTACTTCGCCCGAGGGGAAAGTCATGCCATTTGCCTTTAAACTAAATTTCAAATGCACAAACAATGGCATTGAGTACAAAGCCCTCCTCCTTGGCCTCACCTTAGCCAAGAGAATTGGTGTTGATAACATCAGAGTCTTAGGAGACTCGCAATTAGTGGCAAACCAAGTTTCTGAGGTATATGAAACTAAAGCCGAACACTTGCAGCTTTACAAAAATGCCGTATTAGATTTAAGCAAGGCATTTAACTTCATATCCATTGAAGCAATCCCGTGAGAGAAAAATCTTCTCGCCGATTCAATAGCAACTTCAGCATCGCGTTTTACTCCAAGCAATGAGTTAGAAGATACCCATTTCACGGTGTCCATTCGTGATGAACCATTGATAAAAACAATGACAAATCCCCTTTCAAGCGGAAGTGAATCTACCACCCCAGACCATGTTGATAATGATATGGCCACTTTGGAATACTTAAATGCCTATGCGGCATTACATCTCTCCTATCATATGCTAGATTTGTCCTTAATTCCACATTCGTCTTCCTATTTCGGAAATCCCATGATGAGTTTCCCTCACAAATGGAACCTAGCATATCTGTGATAGAAAATGGGGATGATTTGAATTTACCCCAAAGACCTTTGAGTTTGAAGAGGGTAATGCCTCTTTGATGAAGAAACAATCAATGTCAACATCGAACGGAAGATGAACCAAGAATCTTGAAACTAGGATCCTCGTTAACCCCAGAAGAGGTAGAAATACATACTCGGATCCTCAAAGAACATCAGAAGGCATTTACATTTAATTATAAGGAGATGACAAGTGTCGCACCCCACATCGTGGTACACAACCTCATCACCAAGTTTGATGCAAAGCCAGTCAAACAAAAATCAAGACCCATGAAACCCAAGGTAGCTCTTATGGTAAAGGAGGAAGTAATAAAACTCCTCCAAGTAGGATTCATCAAACCAATCGACTACTCCCAATGGGTATCTAACATTGTTCCCGTTCTCAAAAAGAATGGAAAGATACGCATCTGCATAGATTTCTGAGACATCAACAAAGCATGTCCTAAGGACGATTTCCCGTTGCCATCCATTGATGTCATTGTTGATGCAACAGCTGGGTTTGAAATTTTATCTCTCATGGATGGATTTTCGGGATATAATCAAATTAAAATATCTAAGCAAGATCAAGCTAAAACCACGTTTATAACTCCTTGGGGAACCTACTGCTATGTTGTTATGCCATTCGGTCTCAAAAACGCTGGTGCTACATACCAGCGAGGCTATGACATATATATTTCACGATCTAATTCATAAAATCGTGGAATCCTACGTAGATGACTTGTTGGCTAAGGCCAAGAAGCGTTGTGACCATCCAGAAGTACTCCGTGTCATTCTCTCACGTCTGATAGAATACGGAGTCACGCTAAATCTAGAAAAATGTGTCTTTGGTGTAACGGGAGGGAAGCTCCTAGGTTATATCATATCATCACGAGGATAGATGTTGACCCAACCAAAATTCGGGCTATCCTCGAAATGGTTCCACCTTCGGATGAATCTGGAATCAGGTCATTTCTCGGAAAGCTAGGTGCAATCCGAAGATTCATCCCGGACTTAAGCTTTCGCCATTCATCCAATCAACAATTTACTCAAGAAAGACTATAGCATTGATTGGACCGAAGACTGCAATGAAGCTTTTGACGCAGTTAAGCGTTTCTTGTTGTCACCACCTACACTAATGCCACCTAAGCTAGATCGCCTATTAATTTTATATTCATGAGCTACCAATGTCTCATTAGCTTGTATGTTGGCCCAAGAGGACGATGACAAGAGAGAATGTGCGATTTATTTCATTAGCCGAACACTGCTCGACTATGAAACATGCTATACACAAGCAGAACGAGAATGCCTCGCCATAGTCTTTGCAACCAAATGCCTAAGACATTATATGTTAAATCAAGAAACAAGGGTCATGGTAAAAACGGACCATTTACGAACTTTCCTCACACAAGGGTCCTTGTCTAAAAAGGCTAGACGTTTTATAACCTTAATGGGAGAATTCGAATTAACGTTTGTAAATCAGAAGTTAGTTAAAGGACAAATTATTGCAGATTGGTTAGCTGATAACCCATTAGATGGAGGTGATCTAGTAGATTTGGATTTTCCAGATGAGTGCGTATACTACATTGAAAACCGACCCGCTATCTCTAAGTGTCCCTGGTACGCTGATATCATTAACTATATCATGGACCATACATATCCAGAAGGAGCTACACCACATCAAAAAAGGCGGTTATGTATTATAGTAGCTAAATACATCATTATAGAGCAAGTGCTCTATGAAAAGCGTTCGATGGAATGCTCCTAAGATGCGTTGACACAGAAGAGTCCAAGAGGATTCTCCATGAATCACACAGTGGAATATGTGGAGGCCACTTCGGTGGCCATGCCACCGCTCGAAAAATACATCGAATGGGCTATTTTTGGCCCACTTTAGAACATTACGAAATAGAGTTTGCACGTAGGTGTCATAAGTGCCAAGAATTCTCCCATGAGATTCACATGCCAGCACAAGCTCTATAACCGATCGCTACTCCATGGCCCTTTTCTACATGGGGTCTAGACTTAATAGGGAAATTCTCTCCCTCATCCATAGATGGCCATAATTTCATAATCACGGCCACTGAATATTTCACCAAATGGGTAGAGGCTATGCCTCTTACCACTGTACCTGGTTCTGTAGTTGCCAAGTTCATTTTGAACCAAATCATTTGCAGGTACGATATCCCGCAAATCATTATCTCCGATAATGGAACTTCTTTTAAGAATGAAGAGGTTCACGAGCTATGCAATAAATTTAAGATAAGCCATCATACGGCTTCCTTATATTACCCTCAAGCCAACGGACAGGCTGAAGCGACAAACAAAATCTAAAAGCCATTCTCCTTAAAACGGTGAAAGAAAACAAACGAGATTGGCACTTGAAGTTATATCCGGCCTTATGGGCCCACCGAACCTCAATAAGAACACCAACGGGAGAAACTCCTTTTTCACTAGTGTTCGGGGTAGAGGCAGTTCTCCCACTCGAGGTTGAAATACCCAGTCTCCGCATTTCATTACAAGGGATTCTGGATGAAGATGCTTACAGAGAAGCACATCTTTCCCAACTTGAAAGCCTAGATGAAACTAGGTTAGATGCTGAACAATGACATAGAGTCTATGCTGACCGGATGTGCCGGTAGTACAACAAGAAGGTCTATGAACGCGACATATACGAAGGTGATCTAGTTCTAAGGCTAGACAACCGGATTGACAAGAAGACCGGCGAAGGAAGGAAATTCTGGCCCAAATGGTTGGGACCATACCAAGTCATGAAGGACTATGGAAATGGTGCATACCTCTTATGTACGCTAGAAGGTGAGGAGTTTGGCGAAACAGTCAATTCCCTGCACCTCAAGCGTTTCTACGCGTAAGCAGCTAGCACTACTTATATAACTATCTACATTGCATTTTCATATAGATTAGGATCATGTTGTCCACTCGTTTCTTACACAAATTGTGATCAAGGAATCTATTCTCAAAGCAATTCATTACAAACTCATGATGTTGTTGGCATAAACTCTTTAATCGTACCTCTCCATTTTCATGATATCATCAAAATATCTCAGAATCTTTTATCAAATAAAATCAGACATGACGAAGTCTTAACGGTAACCATACCAAGATCTGCAAGTTTATTCTCACTTTGATTTCTTCTTAGGGTAGGTGTCTTGCCTATGGTCTCTTCTAGAAGCTTCATGGTGTCACATCTATCCCATATGCATATCTCTTTGGAAATAAGCACATACTGACATTTTACTCAAATAAACAAATCAAACGTTGATCAAACAGAAAATTTTAATTTTACACATTTCCTTGCCCCACCAACCTTCGGTGATGAGCTTGCGTCTCTTACTAGTGACGTAGGGTTGGAAAAGGATGGAAATGCCCTTACTCACCTATGCCTTGCCCACGGTGATAAACCCACGCTTCTTACTAGTAGCATGGGGCAAAGTGTAGGGGGTCCTCTTGACAAATAAATGCAAATGGTCATACGCAAACAATTCAAACTTTCAAACTTTGAGTCAAAAACAAATGAAACAGATGTTCAAAATCCCAAAAGAGTTAAAATCCTAAAAACCCAGATTTTGTCTACTATGTGGCCATCTACGGGTCTAAGTCTGGATAAACCGCAAAGCAAGTTGCATCCAAAACTATGAAGTCACTCGAGTGGAGTTGGCTTGTAGCTTCCAATTTGGTTCCGCCAAAGCTTTGTCTGTCTTTCATCACTATCATTTCACCACATTTCATAACTTGCACCCTTCTTGGCTCTTGGTGATAAGCCCCCGCATCTTACTGGTTGCGTGGAGTTAGGAGTGGGGCAAGATAATCTGTTCATCATATTGGTTATTTTCATCACTTTGCCAAAACAAACATGAGGTATCCAAATTGCTCACAGAAGCTAAGATTCAAAATCACAATATATCTACATTATCATGTATCAGCATCATGAAATATACAAAAGAAAACAAGCATTTACATCATTTGTTCACCATTGCATATATTCTAGAAAGCATATAAAACATACATCGTAGTATACACGAGGAAACTGGAAATAGAAAGGAAAACATGAGTGCCAAGATTTTGATCCAAAACGAATGCATATATATAAATAATCAATGTTTATATACAATGCCATCATGCACTAGGCATGGTCAAAATGCTCAAAGAGCCCGTGATATACAAAAGAATATATAGTACAAAATACACGAGAGCCAAGTGGCTTCTCAATCCCTACGTGACCCCTCCGAAGGTGCGCGCCCTCTCCTAGGACTCCGGATACACCGGCGCTTTGAATGTATGGAGGGCTTAGAGTCTCGAGGAGCAACCGTAGTCTCACCACGAGAATGGCTCCTCATAAGGCGCTCAGCCGTCCTATAGCCCACTAACTCTGTGCGGAGGGTCGATACCATCCTAGCCACGTGCCAAATGGGAGCGAAGACATCGGTATGCCTACCGGCTGCTGAAGGCTCCCTAGTGTCTACGGACAGCTCTGCGTGGGTCCCATCCATGGGGATCATCAGGGAATCGGTACATACCCTGCGAATCAAATCCCGCCACTTGTCAACAGTCTCTGTAAACAAAGGAGAAAATGAATTAGAAACTAAGCAAGAGGCTAAAAGATACAAAATTAGCAACTAAAAAGAGCCTACATATAAACGTTAAAAGGGAGAAAGGGTAACTTACTCGGATTCACCAAGCCTCCAGGATGGATCACTGGGACCAGCACTGCCGCGGATGCCGCTGCCGGCGAGGGCTGCTCGTGGTAGGAGCAACGTGTCGCCCTGCAATGGACTCATCCTCTCCACCATGGCCTTGGGAGAGTGGCTCCTCTGAAACTAGAGTCACCCTCTCTGCACTCTGCTCAGCCCTCTCTGCCTGCATAATGTCCTGAGTGTCATGCCACTCAGGATCACATCATCGAGCTCTCCTCCTCGACCCTCCCTCGGTGAACTCCTCGGACTCGGAGTCAATATCTATAGGGTCATCACTGCTTTGTGGGTAGGACCCACGGCAATTTGAAGTAAAGGTGCGAGGTGCACCGGCTCTCCTCCTAGCGAACTATCCTTGGCTGCAATAGGAATGCCGGGAGTGACCACTATCCAACCTCGGCCCCCTAGGCCCCCTCGGCCTCGCGAACCGATCAGAACCGGCACCACCGGGGGAAGCATACCTATGTATGTAGGCAAAGCTGGCGAGGAACTCGGCTGAAAGGATGCACCTCCACTCGTCCCACTCGATCAATGAGCTGCCCTGTGGTGGAGCAGGAGATCAGGGTAAGAGTCTCCTCGCCCCATATACCGGCCATAAGCTGGTACGGTGTCACCTCCATGTCTGCAGTAGTAAGGAGGCAACTGGCTGATGAGGTGCTCTAAGCACCGACATGTCCACCCATCTCGGTTGCCCTCACGGCCCGGGATCTGCCACCTCCACACCCCTGCCATAAGGGATAAAATGCTTGTAGACCCAACTCATGACTAGAGTTGGGTGGCTCAGTGACTGCCCCTGTAAACGGACCACCCTGTATAGATCGTGGTAGGTGGTCCCAAGAATGTCTGAGCCCCAGGCGTATATCCGGCCATGCCCCTCTATCTGTGTAATAATAGGGGCCCAAGCAGTATAACAATGTGTCCCCTCCCTTGTCCCCGATCAGTCTCGAGGCAAGGATCCCCATGATGGCCTGACGAAGTAAGGGGATAGGCAAAGAAGGAATGGATCGAACTCTCACCCCCTTCTTCGACCCCGTGGAGATGACTGCATCTCCCATATATGCTGCCCACTATGCAATCTGTGCCGTGAGCCTGCTGTCTCTAATGTAAGTCGCCTCCCGATGATCGGGACCCCCAGAATATGGTAGATGTCCTCTAATGTAATGGTCCACTCACCACGGACCCCTGGCAGTCGGAAGGTGTTCCGATCTGCATCCCAGTATGAGAATAAGTCACAAAGGATGTGACTAGATGGTGCAACATGGGGCACGTGCGATATGCACAGTATACCAGCCCTCTGAAGTATGTCCTCCTCATCCTGTGAGAGGGCATCTAGTACCCCTGAGAGCCAATCACACTCTCTCTCCTGCTCCATCTGATGTACTCCTCTCTCGCCTGCATACACCCAAAAACACACAAAACAGAGCAAGTTAGTATCCGAACAATACTGAGAAAGTCATAAAAACACGTAGAAATGCTAAAAATACAAACACAATCTCAAAAACAGGCTCCTTTTGCATTCTGTGCAAAACCACCGCCCTGAGCAGGGAGGCGGTTTTGTAACCGCCACGCCTTAAAGGTGGCGGTCGTGTAACCGCCGCCACCCTGAACAGGGCGGCGGTCATGTAACCGCCCGGTCAGGGTGGCGGTCGTGGTCCGAAAACCCACGTGGGTTTTTAACCTAAAAACACCTAAAAAGTCCCAAAAACGACCATTTAACCTAAAAACGGAGCCTACCCAGTAGGTGCCCCCTAGATGAACCTTTTAACACTAGCATTTTCAAAAATAATCCCCCCATTGCAACAAATTTAGCATTTCAAATTAAAGGGGGGGAAAACACAAAATTGAAGAAAACCAACCTGTGATCTAGCGGGGCGGTGTTCCGCATGTGGAGGCATGATCACAATCTCGCTGCGGACGTTTGACTATACTCACGCAAGAAACCGTCACTGTGGGTCCCAGCTCAAAAACAATCAAATCAACTCGCGCGCAAATGAATAGGAAAATGGGCCCAATTTCATATATATAGCACTCTGTTTCATTTTAAAATGACTTTTCACGAGGTTTGAAGCGCGATGGAGGTAAGTTCCTATCCCGCACGAATGAATACGTTCTCATTCCCTGTTATTCTTAGCGTTTATTTTCGAACTATTGTATCTATCTACACACTTGAGTTCTCTTTTCATTTTGCAGGTAGCGAGAATTTTGGATGGCATCATTTCAACACACGGACGTGTAAGGTATAACTTCTAACTTCCCATTTTGGGACTGCCATACTCGGACCCACCGTTTTATGCCTCTTCATGGCTAAAACGCTTCTCCAAGGGGGAAATATGTATGTACCCAAAATTGTAAGGTATCATGGGAACAACGTAACAAGTGCCCCAATGATTATACAGGTCTCCTTATAAGGTGTTCGGAATCCGGAAAAGATCTCCAAGTGTGCGTTAACATCCCGCATGCCCCGCTTAGCCCCCGCATCCTTTTTTTTTCCTTTTTCCCCTCTTTTCTTGGCCTTTTTCTCTTCAGTGACGAAACCGCCGCCCTGCATGGGCGGCGAGTCTCGTGACGCGCCGCCTGCATGGGCGGCGGTCTTGTAACCGCTGCCCTACTTAGAGCGGTGGTCCTTTACGCGTTTTCCAGAAAGTGTTTTAACGCGACTCACGTAAAAATCAATGTTTCACCAGCTTTCCTTGCCGACTTGGGCTTGCATTTATGTTTTTGGTCCCCTGGAATAGTGTTTGGCCATTGTTTATAGTTTTAGAGTTCAGTTTGGTTTTGATCTTTGGGTGAATGAAAAGCTATAAATGAATGGCTTGTGCTCAAACAAAAGGTCTGCCCCTCAATTTACCTCTCATTTCCTCATTTCAGTCTTTTAGTTTTCTTAGATTTCATAGCTTAGTTCATTGCATGCTTAGTTAGCATTGTTTTACTGTTGGTAAGCCACAAATCCATCTTGTGCAAGCAGTGTTGTTGTTTCATCCAATCCATTGGAATAGAATAGCTTAGGAAGCCATTAAAGTTACAGGTTTTTCTCCTCAAACAGGATAGTTTCAAGTTCTGGACGCTTCATGTTGCATGACTCGCAATAAATCCCGCTAGGAATTGCATAAGCCAAGCTCTGTACTCTTGTGCTATCCCTCTCCTACTCGCATTGTATTCGGTGTGTATTCTGAGCTACCTTTATCCAAATATCTACTTCTATTGATGCAAGCATTACACACTTTTCTGGATCCACGTGAACACGAAAGAACGAGGAGATCACACTGAGGGGACAAGATCACATACACCATCGGATTCGCCACTGTTCTGCAGAATCCAGGTTCTAGCTTTCAAAGTTTTAGTTAAACACATATCAAATAGAGTAGTTAATTACTTTATTTCAAGTAAAATTCTATTCTCGATATTGTCAGGGGAATTTGTGAGGATTGATAGTTTCTGAGAAACTATGATTCACTCCTCACTTCTAAGGTAGGATTGAGAATCTTGCAAATAGATTAGGAAGGTTATTTCATTGTTTAGAATAGATCTACAAATTACACAGACAAATAGCTACACTCAGTTATTTTGTTTGTTTTAAATTATTAGCTTAGTTGTCAATTCTAAATATTTTAAATAGTTGCTTTCTTAAAATTCATATAGTTCATCAGAAAATACAAAAATAGAGAAATCATATATGCTATAGATATATTGCAAATAGTTAATTTCATTTTGTTACAGTTCGTTTATATTGTTGCTTTTGCATGACCATCACGGGACCTAGGGAGCCCAGAGAATACATTTTCGAGCCAATCGTGCCTCAGCCCAATCTCATCACGGCAATAACTGACATAGATCAAAATCTTAGGATTCAAGTTTTCCGAACAATGGTAAGCTTACAACAAATCGATTCTCAGTTGAACGGGTTAAACAGAGAAGACGACCAAGCATACACGTTTTGGTCAAATCAGCCAAACTACAGATTACCCTAGGTATATATCCATATGACTGTAGGAGGATTAGAAAGAGAACAAACCTTTGGCTATGATCCTTTGGTCCCATAGCCAGGTGCAGGAGATATCCTCACAGACATAGATACCAGTTTAAGGATCCAGGTTGCACGAATGCCTGTGAGATATTATGAGAAAATCACACAGTTATTGGCCTTGAATATAAAAGCTAAGAAAGCATATGATTTCTGGATACTCGAGATTAGGACTTGATTCCATGCATGACCATAGCAAGTCCACAACAACCACGAGCCTACGGTTGTGATCCACAAATCCCTGCAGCCCAACGAATCCATAAGAGAATTAGACATAGACACCGGCCTACGCACACTATTTTTCCGATCTATGCCACTTCCACCCGCCATCATCAAACAATTGTCTTTACTGGATATAGCGGCTAACAAAGCTAGAGAATTCTGGACTAGGCAGAGAATCGACCGTAGAGTCAATTGTATTCACCATCCACCATATGACCTTATCTGGGGATGTACACGAAACTATCCCAGGTCATTTTCCACGTATTCCACAACCCATAGATCGAATCACGCCAGAGCTCGATATTGATTGGAGCCTTCGAGCAGTCATCCTTGCCGATCGATCTATCACACCAGTCCAAGTTAGAAGGGTTTTCTTTGCCTTAGATTCACAAATTCCATTAGTGCATGTCAAAGACATTAGATTGCCTAACTAGTTTTTCTGCATCCCACGCATATTCCATCCCCACCAGTTGTCTCGGCACGACCTCGGGAGGTCGGGTACGTGGAAGAGTTACCTGTAGATTCCCACACTCACTTGTCGCTTTCCGGCGTACAACCACCCCCATGCCGACATTTAGAACCATCAAAAATAAGGTTTTCTAGTAAACGGTATCGTCCAGGGAGAGGGTAGCGATGGATTCATCAAGGAAATAAAATTTGAAGATTGGTTTCTAGAGAGAGGTGCATCTGCGAGTTAGTAAGTAGTTGTTTTTCCTTTAACATATTTTTGATGGATGAATTTGAGATCTAGGTCTGTAAGAAGCATGAGCCAATGTGCAACACATTGATGGTTGTAGGGATTAGTGTACATGTAATGTAAGGTGTCAATATTGGTGACAAAAAAATTTTTGTGGTTGAGTAGGTAATGGTGAAGTTTAGTGGTGACAAAAACTAAGGCTAAGCAGAGTTTTTCAATGAGTATATCTAGTTTTATAGTCTAAAAGTGTATGACTTATATAATAAAACAATTTCTCCTTGTGTTGATCATTACGTTGAGAGAGCATGACACCTAAGGAATGATCAGTAGAAGAAATGTAAAGGTAAAATGGTTGTTCATGCTTAGGGGAATGAGCATAGGTGGTTGGATGAGGTATTGTTTTAAGGCATCAAAGGATTTATGGTATTCATCATCCCCTTTTAAGGAGACATCATTTTTTAGGAGATGATGAAATGGATGGCATCATCGAGAAAGTGGAGAAAGAAAACAATAAATAGATTGCAACTTACTTTGCAAACTAAGAATTTGAAGAAGGTTAGTAGTGGAGGCATTTCGAGAATAGCCTTGATTTTAGTGGGATCAAATTTAATGACACACAAAGAAATAATTAAACCAAGGAGCTTACCAGAGAGAACAAAAAAGACACACTTATTAGGTTTAAGGAAAACACAATATTTGATGAGACCGTCAAAGATAACCTCAAGGAATGTAAGGAGTTGGGCCTGATGTTTGGATTTGGTAAGAAGATTGTCAATGTAATCTTCCAATATGCGATGCATAATTTCATGCAAGATATAAGTCATAGCTCGATGATATGTAGCACCATCATTTTTAAGGCCAAAGGGCATGAAACGATAGTAAAAGGTCCCTAAGAAGTGAGGGAGGTAATTTTGTGTTGTTCTTTCGGGGTGAGTAATATTTGGTTATAACTTGAGAAACCATCCATGAGTGATAACATCTCATGGCTAGTGGTGAGATCAACTAATTTGTCAATAATAGGTAGAGGAAAATCATCCTTGGGGCAAGCTAAGTTAAGGTCATGAAAATCCATGTAAATGTGGAGTCCCCCTATCACTTTTGTGATATTAATGATGATAGTTATCTATTGGAGATAATTAATGGCTAAGACGAAGGAAACCGAAAGAAGGTAATGGATTTCTTATTTGACAAGAATGGAAATGCGAGGATGCATTTTCGCAGCTTCAATTTCACGTGTTTGGCATCAAGAATGGTTACGATATTGTGGACCACAATGTTTATGTCAATACCAGGCATATCAACATAGGACCAAATCAAATCATTGCTATGATCCCAGAGGAAATAAGTGAAAGCTTCCTATTCAAAAAAATCTAAAAATTGGCCTATTTTTAGAATGTGCAAGTTTTAACGAGTGTGAATATTGATTTTGATGGTTGATTTGTTCAACATGGTTTACGTCTCAGAAGGTAATGACTGGTGAATATAAAAATATTCCGCACCAAGGTAGGTGAGAATAGACTCATTATCCTGAAATTGAATGACGTTAATAGAAGGTATATTTTCATCAATCATGTTGGAATAGAGGAAGGGAAGAGAAGAGGGATCCTCACCAACTCATTGATAAGTGAGAGGTCCCAGTGGAAATTATGTTTACAAAAAAATGTTAGGAGGAATGGATTTCAAATCCATAGACTCTGTAGGTGAAGGTGGTGAAGTTGGTGAATGGGATGGGGAATGTTTATTGTCCTCAATGAGTTCAACTCGGGCCTTTCTAGAAGGTGGTTCGACAAATCCAATACCACTACGGTATTTATTCTTATGAGTGGTGCAAGGAATAACAACATAATTACCTTGTTCATAGAAATCAAATCCAAATCTCTTCTAAGCACAATGATGTAGGAAGGTGTGGAAGAAGTGGTGGTTGGTGAGAGATTAAAGGTCTGGAGGAAAATGGTTGAGTTTGGGAAGGTGGCTCAGGTGAGTAGGTAGAAGCATCAAGTCCCCCATACATTAAGTTGGTGCGAAGGTGGGGAGGACCATAGGGGAAAACCTCACCTATGTGGTGATCATAGCAAGGATGTTGGTGAAGTTTACTATACTCTTGAGGAGTAAGGAATGTGTCAATATTATAAAGGTGATACTCCCCTAGAGTGAGGCATTGAAAAAAACCTTCTAAGGGATCAGTAATTCATATGTGGGTAGCAGGAATGGATGGATAACTAGTTAGTTGGGAAGAAGAAGCATTATTTTTTTGAGAAGTAGATGCATTGGCTTACGGGTCAACTATAGAAGTTGTGACAAGAAGTGGGAATATATGAGTTAGTTGTGGAAGATGTAGTGGTGATATTGGTGGATGAGGTCGTGACTGAAGAATAAGTGGTAGCAGTGGTAGATGCCTTAATTGGTATAAGGACATCATTGGGTCGATACAACATGTTATACATCTTGAATGGTGAATGGTCGATAGAATGGTATAGTTGTGTCCTTCATGTTTAAATTTTAAAAAGCAGTGTAAGGTTGAAGGAACACAACTCATGGCGCGAATATAAGGTCGGTCAAGAAACATGTTATATCTGGAATTCCCCTCTAAGACATAGAATAATTCAGAATGGTATGGGGGCCCACATGAATGTGGAGAATTATGGTGTCAAGGGTGGAAGTCATGGCATCATTGAATGAATGCAACATAACTAGGTTATTATGCATGCAATTGGCATGGATGCACATTTGGTTGTATGCATGGGAGGAAATGATGTTAATATTGGCACCACCATCGATCATAACGTGTCGAACATGTATATTATCAATGTAGATGGAAATAAATAGGGTGGGGTTAGGATCATCTAATAGAGAGGTACAATCTCGTCATCAGATAAAATGAGAGCGACTACTTGATGAGTGGTAGTGGGTGCAAAGGAAGGGGAAAAAGTGGTGAGAGAGGCCACATGATGAGGAGTGATAATGGATGCAACATGAGTAGGGTCATTAGGTAAAACCTTAATATACTATAGGACTTAAATGAGGGTCTGCCGATGAGACTCAGAGGTTTAGACAATGTCATACAAATACATTTTTATAGGAGAATGGTGCAATGTTTTAAGTATTGTATGATGGGAAACTCCATCATAACTAGGGTATGTGGGTCCACAGATGGTAAGTTTTGGTGCAGGTGCAAATGGAATATTGGGTAAAAGAGTGGTGGATGAGATGGTTTTTTTCTCCTTTCCTTTATCCTTTTGGGCTCGAGTGGCAATGTGAACCATATTAATCGTGATAAAGGAACAAGTGAGTTATGATCGGGGTAGTGACATGACATGTAAAAATATGGTGAGGGCATATACTGGTTTTGTGAAAACAATGCATCACATTGACATTTTGGCAAAGGTTTGGCTAGCTCTCTTATGCAGATCATATTGATCTCAAATGTTGGAGGAGGATAAAAGGGTTATGGAGGGGGAGATGAAGGTCACTGAATAGGTAAGGGACGAGGATGTGTGGTGATAGGTGAAGGTGGAATAGGGTCCTCATCTAAAATATCATCATTGTCAAAGTTTTCTTCGAGAGGACATAGTTAGAGAAGAATAGTCTTAAGAGCCTTACATTTTTCCACATCATGCCCTGACACACGATGGTAAGAAAAAATTTTGGTATCATCAAACCCTTCTAATTTAGGTTTGAGTGGGTTGTAAGGTCTAAGTGGTGGCAATGTGATGACAAAGGTTTCAAAAGGTTAGCTAATATGTTGGTGTAAGACCCGCCAATGGATCACAATGTGAAGTAATTGTGGGTGAATTTGGTGGGAGAGGTGCCACCGGAGGTGGAATTAGAGGTTGAGTAAGTTTGACCATTTGTTTGGTAAATAATATAGTTTTATGTTTGGATCGCACCTTCTTGGGTAAAGATGTAGCAGGTGAACTAGTTATTAAAGGTGGTGTAGGTTCAACTACCTCTTTGGAGGGTCGTGGGTTCTTGGACTTTGGTTACACCTTCTTGGAGAAAAGGGAAGAAGAAGTGCATGATGTAGAAGGGAAGGAAGATGGCGGAAGGGGCCGGGTTAGCCAAGGTGATAATGGAGGTGCAATGAAGGTTGTGGTAAGAGGCAATGTGGAAGGTATTGGTTGAGGAGAAGGGAATGACATGGGTAATGATGATGATACTAGAAGTGATGTAGGTATAGGAGGTAAAAAGGATGTAGGTGACGATGAGGGCATAATCGTGTAGGTAATTTGGGTGTAACAGAGGATCATGATGAGGTACGCTGTTGTGCTTTTAGCTTACTTTAGGTAGGAGGCTGTTTGGCCAAGGTTGATGGGTGGGGACCTAGGATAGATGGAAGTGGTGAAGGTGATAGAGGGGTAGTGGGTGAAGCTGGTGTATGTGGTCTAAGAGGTTGGGTCTTCCTCTTAGGTGAGGGAATAGTATTTGTGATAGCTTATGAGGATGTGGATAAATATAGTTTGATAGGAGGATGGACTAGGCTTGATGTCGGCATGACTCCTAATGTGGAAATGGGTCTGGATGTGGAGGAAGATATAGGTGTAGGTAAGGTTTTAGGAATTGGAAAAATTTCATTTGATGGTAAAGGTTTATGTGTGGGTGAGGGTGATGAAGGAGATGTCGCTACAAATGGCATGGGCATGGTGGGTTTGGTTGTCTGAAACACCTTTGGATAGATCGTAGAAGTATCAACAGATAACATTTGCATCTAAGTTAAGAAAGGTAGCTGAAGGTGTCCCCAAAGTATGGAATCATCAACATAATCCAAGTGGTCGACCAAACATGAAAATAGTACCATTGTAAGGGGGGATGATGTTGATTTGGTACTAATCCCTGTAAATAATGTCTATGAGATAGGGAAATGGTTGGCTTAAAAATCTATGGGTAAATGAGTCGAGAGAAAATAAATAGTATCCTTAAAAGTGATGGAGAATTGCAAACAATAGGAAGGGATGCTACTAATGGATCCCTTGTGGGTATGGGAGATGATAAGTTGGATGACGTAGGTTTATATTTTAGTGAAGAAGAAGGTGTTAGTGTAGAATCATAGCACCCCCAAATGGCTTAGGTGTGAAGTGGGGCATTCGGTGTGATTACACAACATGGAGCATCTCTTAAGGTGTGGGACCTTGCGAGTTGAGAGAGCTCTCCGGATTGAGGCCGATTCCTATTTCTCTATTCAAGTGCATACAAATAAATTGTAGAGGATCTATTATAAGTCTATTCTATCTACCATGGAGACAGGGTTAGAGAGATGTAAGAAAATAAACCTAAGCTAATGAGGTGATGCACCAAAGGAATGCTAGACGCTCATTTTGCAGTTTAAAAAGACCACGAAATGCAATACAAACACTATACAAAGATGACCAAATCACAATAAGAGGTTAGATAGACAACAATGAATACATGAGAGGGTTGAGAAACATCCACATACATATATATTATTGCTCAGGAGTTGATACAAGTATATTGTAGTAGCCAAGAGGAAAGAATTTCATTACATCTTGAAGGAGAGGTTAAAAATCTCCACAAATCCTTTTGTGAACAAAAGAAGAATGGAGGCACAAAAAGAAATGTCCAACCTTTTATAATGAGCCCCAACCCTTCCTTTTATAGATTCAACATAGAGGGAAGAAGGAGAGAGAAGTGAGAAAACTAGTTCGAAGCTCAACCACTGTCATCAATGCCTCCTATAAAAATCCACCCCAAATCTATCATGCTTGCATCAATTACTTGTTTAGCACTTGAAGGAGGAGGAAATGACAGATCATATCAAATTTGATCTAGTTGTTGGGGCAAATAGATCCTGTATTAATGGCCCGATAATGTTTCTTCATTTTCCCCACCTAACCTCTCTAAACTTAAAGTTTCAGATCTCCATGGCGTAGACGAGGCTGATATCTTTCCAATGGTGCCATATTTACTGGATTTCAAGCCCCAGTCGAAAGATATGCCCATTTGAAATTTTAATTGGGTCCATACAAAATGGCAAGAACCAGCTACCAAAATGGGACCCCTTTTAAAACCGAACACATGGAGGGCTAGCACATGTCTGAGGGAAGCCTCTGTATTTTGATTTTGGAGTTGTGTCAGGCTGACACATGGCTTCTTCAACGGCTTTCCTCAATGCTTTGAATATTCAACCTGACCCTATCCCTTTACAAAACCAGACATGTGGAGGCTCCGTGCTCACTTAAAAACCCACTCAAGATTTTTCCCTTGAAGGAGCGTCGGGTTGACACGTGGAGGCCTCCGTAGACTCTTGGACTTTTTAATGACCTCTCTTACCTTTTCGGACCCTAAACATGTGGTGAGTTGGTGCTTGTTCTCCATACTTAGTCGATTTTGGGCCCGCTCTGTCCCATTTTTCAACTTGGACTATGTGGCGAGCCCATGCTCATTTGGGCCTCCACTTTTGGATTTACCTTTGGGGATGCGCCAAGCTAACGCATGGCAGCTTCCACTAGTGCTTCTATACTTAATCTTTTTAGGCCCGCCCTGTCCACCTTTTGACTTTTAACTATTGAATCTACCTCCTCTTTGGGTCTGGGACATGTGGGGGCATGGTGCTTATTTGAGTCTCCCCTTTTGGATTTACCTTTAGAGGTGCACCACATGGACACTTGGCAGTGTCTGCTATCTCCTCCATAGTCAATTTTGGGCTCGTTCTGAACTATTTCAGAGCCCAAAGACTTCAAAATTTCTCCGCTCCTTTTCTTTTAAGCCTCTGGATTTTTTGACACTATCTCCTCCTTCCTCGACCCTTCTATTGCATTTCTAAGCCCGCCTAAAATCTGTTTTCTTGATTTGAGGCATAGATTCACTCAACAGAGCCTTTTTTTGAATTTCTTCTTACACAGGGCTGTTTTATCTTTTGCAGGCCCTGCCACTCCATTGTAGAGTCCCTCTACAACCTGTTTGCATGATTTGAACATGATTTCTCTAGTTTCTTCTATGTGGGGTCGTGGATGATCTAATTTTTCGAGGGGAAAATATGGATAAAAATTTAGCAACTCGCAAGGGTATCTACACCGCTAGATGAAAGGACCGGTTGCCTTGTTATATCCATTGGGAATGGAGTCAAGAATGATCAAATAATACTGATCCTGTCTCTGATCCGTGAGTCCAACTATTTGCACTCTCAATTTTCATAAGAAATCCTGAAACAAGGCTTTTGAGAGTAGATGATTGTTTTGACCTGGGGCTTTCATCTGTCCTTGAATGAACTATTTTGAGGATGAATTTTTTTTTCTCTACATTTTTTTTATTTTGAATATAACAACTATTACAAGAAACTATGATTCTTCTGCCACAAATAGTGAAGGGCCTGGCCTTAGCAGCTCTGGAGCAATACGAACAAAACTTATGTACAAAGAAAAAATCATACACACCTCAAATGAGACATGCAGAGTGTGCACAAGCACTTCTTCTACTAAAAACAAAATCTACTCCTACTCCTACACTAACCAGAGAGAAAGAAAAGCTTAAATGATTCTTGTTATAGGTAGGGAGAAGTAGCTTCCCTTTCTTAAGAGTGGCAGCCAAGCAAATGATTTGACACTAAATATAGCTGCACTCGTATGAGTGAAAAATGACTTAAAGTTGATCCTCCACCCATATCAGCAAGGTATCAACATTAATGGAAAATATATCCTCAAGATTATTTGCATTAGAATCCGGAGGTGTTGATGGTGACCCTTGGTGCTTTGATACTCATCCTCATGCCTTGAAGTAGGCATGAATGGTTTTGGCTTCTCCCTTGGCTCCAATGAAGCCAAGTACTTGATTGGGCAAGGTCTGGTCCTTTGAATTTTCCCATGGTTTTGAACTTTAACTCCAAGAATGGAGCCTTCTTTTTGACCCTCATGGATGGATGGTGTGGGAGGAATGGTAGCCTCATACTCTTTCCCTTCCTCTACAGCAGGTGTGACTTTTGGAAGATCAAAATCTTCCAACTTTGATTCAGGAGGCATGTTGCAAACTACATGTTGTGCTTACATGCTCCCTTCCATGGCAGCATGCTCTTGTGATTTAAGAATGAATGATGGGTGAAAACGATTGCAATTTCAATTGGCTCCCTCTTATCAAAACATTCATCCGATTCTAGTAGTAAATCAAACTCTTTACTATCTGATGTAACAAGGTTTCTCCCTTTTGCATGGTGATCTTAAAATCTTTGTTATCTTCACCATATGAAGCTTCATATTCAAACATGAAGCTAATGAGTTCAGGATCCTCCAAAAGATTAAAATTTTGGAGAGGTTGAATGGGAGAGGGGGATGTATTTTATTATGCAACTGGATCATGATTCAGTGCCTCTAAATTTGTCTTGGTCACCTCCATATGCTCCTTTTTAACTGGGCTTGGAGCTGGCTGTTCTTCTTCCTTCTCTTGTGAAGAACATGGAAGACTCATATCTTCCAACCTTGGTTCTAGAGATACGTTGTGAGACATAGGCTTCTACTCTTGAATGCCCTCCTTCATGGAAGTAGGCTCATATGCTTGGAAGATGGATGATGGAAGATAAAATGATGTGATCTCCATGGGATTTTCTCCATCAAAGAAATCCTCCAAGTTAGACAGATAATTTTCCTCGTTGTTGTCCTGTTGCATGTGTTCAACCTCCTCCATGGTGTCCTCTTGATCTGAAACTTGCTCACCATGGTTCCCCTCTTCCTCAAACATGAAGTTTGAAAGTTTGAACTCCTCTTCAACATTAGATCTTGAAGGGGATGAAGTGGGAGGAAGAACTAAAGGTTCTTCTATAGCCTGCTCTACACTTGGAGCCTCTGAAACTATATGGTCCTCCATCATCATGGGTTCATCAATCAAATCAGGCCCTCGAAATGAAAGCAAATAATCTTCAATGATGCTTTCTTCATTGAGTGGCTTCAACACTAATTTGATCTCTCCTAGCTGCTCCTCTTCAATGGGACTTGGAGCTGATTGTTCTTCCTCCTCAACTAGTTGTGCAGCTTGGATCAGATCAACATCCTCTTCAGACAAAGTGCCATTAGGGACATTGTATTCAAAGCAAATAAGATGTTGATATTCTTCCTTCGTGTTTGTTCCTTCTCTCATCAGAACTCAGCCTCAAAGAATGCTGGCTCTTCAACCTTGACCTTCTCTATTGGCTTAACCATCAAGGGTATATTTGTAAACTCAAATTTGGTAGCCCAACTCTTCAGATTGTCTATCATTTCTTCTCTATTGGGTTCCTCTTTTTGCTTCCCTTGTCTGGTTGTTTGATTTTCATCTCCCCAACATAGATTTGGGGAAGCAAGAGGAGTGGTAGGTTGGGGTTCAACTGATCCCTCATGTTGTTTTTGGTGGAGAGGGAGGTGGAACTTCTTGTTTCTTTGGAGGGAATGGTGGCTTAGGAAGGAAAAGGGGAGAAGAATTGAGATGGGATGGAAGACTAGGAGATGGAGAAATGAAATCAACACTTGAGGCAGCAAGTGAGGGGCTTAACTCTTGATCATACTAAAATGATAAAGATTGAGAAAATAAAATTAAGGACAGGGAGCTGGTGATTGACTTACCCATTGACAAGGTTGTCTTGTGTCCAGCTCATAAGCCTCAATATCTTCAATCCATTGTGTAAGTTGAGGCAAAATTTCAACCATGAAGTCAAGCTTCTCCTGAGGGCTATAATGTCTTGGAAAAGGGCCTTCCCATGGACAAGGTGCCCCTGCAACCAATCTTGAATGCCTTCATTTGTGCAATGGCCCTTGACTGAACCATGTCAGCCTCCATTTTTTGAATCTTCTCTAGCAAACCAACATTCTCCACATAGCTATCACCATTGTATGTGCCCCCTTGTTCTTGATAAGCTCTATGGCCAAAATGACTTTGAATCTGCTCATATGGGTAAGCATAATGGTCCTGGATCTAATTATAATGCTGATTTGGAGGAGTTGGGAAATGCATTGGAGGTGAACTACATTGCTGCTGTAAGTGTGAGTTCCATGAAGGGAATGAAGTCATGATTGCAAAACTTCATGGAATGGGAGAAAATGAAAGAGATGGAAGAAGAAAATGGATGAAAATGAGTGGAAATGGATGGAAAAATTCTACAACTCAGAGGATGGGTTATTGACCGGATGGAGTCACCATATGTGCTTTGAATGTGCCTCTAAAGGTTGAATCTCACCAAGAACACATCAACTTGATGAAATAAAGTGAAGACCTCTTGTCCCACCGGGTGTGCCAAAACTGTTAGTGCAGAATCACAACACCCCCAAATGGCCTAGGTGTGAAGTGGGGCATTTGGTGTGATTGCAAAACATGGAGCATCTCTCAAGGTGTGGGACCTTGCGAGTTGAGAGAGCTCTTTGGATTGAAGCCGATTCCTATTCCTCTATTCAGGTGCATACAAATAAATTGTAGAGGATATATTCTAAGTCTATTCTATCTACCAAGGAGATAGGGTTAGAGAGATGCAAGAAAATAAACCTAAGCTAATGTGGTGATGCACCAAAGGAATGCTAGATGCTCGTTTTGTAGTTTAACACAGACCATGAAATGCAATACAAACACTATGCACAGATGACCAAATTGCAATAAGAGATCAGAGAGACAACAACGAATACATGAGAGGGTCGATAAACATCCATAGACATATATACTATATCTTAGGAGTTGATACAATATATTACAATACCCAAGAGGAAAAAATTGCATTATAGCCCAACAGAGTGGTTAGAAAAGCTCCAAAAATCCATCTATGACCAAAAGAAGAAGGAAGGCACAAAAAGAAATGTCCAACCTTTTACAATGAGCCCCAAACCTTCCTTTTATAGATTCAACACAGAAGGAAGAAGGAGAGAGAAGCGGGAAAACTAGTTCGAAGCTCAACCACTGTCAGCAATGCCTCCTACAAAAATTCGTCCCAAATCTATCGCGCCTGCATCAATTACTCGTTCAGCGCCTCCAAGGAGGAGGAAACAACGGATCAGATCGAATATGATCTCGGTTGTTGGGGAAAATGGATCCTGTATTAATGCCCCAAAGATGTTTCTTCATTTTCCCCACCTAACCTATCTAAACTTAAAGTTTTAGATCTCCATGGCATAAACGAGGCTGAGATCTTTTCAATGGTGCCAAATTTGTTGGATTTTGAGCCCCAAGTCGAAAGATATGCCCATTTGAAATTTGAATCAGGTCCGTACAAAATGGTGGGAACCAGCTACTAAAATGGGCCCCTTTTGAAACGGACACATGGAGGGCTGCCGCATGTCTAAGGGCAGCCTCTCGTATTTTACTTTTGGAGTTGTGCTAGGATAACATGTGGCTTCTTTTGTGGCTTGCCTCAATGCTTTGACTATTCAACCCGACCATGTCCCTTTATGAAACTAGACGTGTGGAGGCTCCGTGCTCACTTAAAAACTTGCTCAGGATTTCTCCCTTGAAGGAGCATCAGGTTGACATGTGGAGGCCTCCGTAGACTCTTGGACTTTTCAATGGACTCTCTTACCTTTTTGGACCCTGAACACATGGCAAGATGGCGCTCGTTATCCATACTTAGTCAATTTTTGGGCCCGCTCTGTCCCATTTTTCAACTTGGACTACGTGGTGAGCCCATGCTCATTTGGGCCTCTGCTTTTGGATTTACCTTTGGGGATGCACCAAGCTGACGCGTGGCAGCTTCCGCTAGTGCTTCTATACTTAGTCTTTTTGAGGCCCGCCCTGTCCACCTTTTGACTTTTAACTATTGACTATGCCTCCTCTTTGGAGTCCTGGGACACGTGGGATCCCGACTCTTGTTCGAGTCTCCCCTTTTGGATTTACCTTAGGAGGTGTGTCGCTTGGACACTCGGCGGCGTCTGCTATCTCCTCCAAACTTAGTTGATTCTTTGGCTCTGCTCGAATCAAGTTTTGAGTCCAAAGACTTCAAAAGTTTTCCACTCCTTTTATTTTGAGTCTCTGGTTTCTTTGACACTATCTCCTCCTTCCCCAACCATGCTATTCCATTTCGAGCCCACATGTAATGTTTTTACTGGATTTGAGGCATAGATTCGCTCGACAGAGCCATTTCTTGAATTTATTCTTGCACGGGGTTGTTTGATCTTTCACAGGCCCTACCACTCCATTGTAGAGTCCCTCTACAACATATTTGTAGGATTTAAATGTGATTTATCTGGTTTCTTCGTATGGGTCGTGGCTGATCCAATTTTGGTTGGGGGAAAAATATGGATAACATAAGGTAAGCATGACTTTCATGTGGGTAGAAAAGTAAGTACCTCAACGGATATGGCATAGTCCTTCATGGGTGAAGGAGGAGATAAGGGAGACTCCTATGTGGGTAAAGGATCAGATGAAACAAGTCCCTCCATGGATGAAAGAGCTTGTGCAAGAATCTCCTTGATAGTTGGAGTAGGAGGAAATTGAGGAAGAGATGATATGATGTTGAAAACAACATGAACCCCATGAACATTACTGTCATTAGTTGAGGTTTGGCTAATTTGGTTAGATGATGAGGTGTGATTTAGGAATGGATTCTTGAAGATGTGAAGGTTTTGATTAACCGGTGAATTAGGTTTATCCAAGACGAGATCTCCATTATCTAACATTTCTTGGACGATATTTTTGAAAGTTATACAATTACCGTCGTTATGATCTTTAATGCGATGATATTTGTAGTAATCATTTTCTTTTTACCATACAGGCATAGGACAAAAGGGGTCAATACTAGTATGCCATTTGACAGTAAAAGTGAGTGACTGCTTCACTTTTAGAAGTTTTTATAAAATTGAAGAGTAGGGTTCTCTTATGGGAGTATATTTTTTTCTCCCACTTGAACTAAAAATCCTAAACATGAGAAAGATTGGAAGAAGGATTTGATTGGTTGGATGGGTGAGATAGGCCAAATTTCAAAACTACTACATTGGCTAGATCCTTTTGCTTTAGAATAATTATTTTGTGGTTTGGAAGAAGAAGAGGTATCATTTGATTTGAACACAACGTTCTTGTTACACAATTATATCTTCTTCTCTTCAATGACACAAATTTCAAGTTTCCAGGCCATGGTGAATGCCTTATCAAACATGTGGAAGGTTTGAACTTAGAGAGTTGGTGAGATGTGTCTAGCAAAATCCCGGTGAATAACTATATTAAATCGGTTTGAGGTAGTTTGAATGTGAGCTGATTGATCAAGTTATTCCAACAAGTTACAAAGTTTGCAATAGATTTGTCTTTGTATTGGTACACGTTAGTCATGGTGACCTTCTTGACAATCTTGATAGAAAAGTGGTCTAGGAAATCTTGAGCTACTTCATTGAATGAGAAAATGGAGTTCCTAGGTAGAGCACTATACCCCAAAGAAGGTCTTGTCAAGGACATTGGGAATGTTCAAAAGAGTAAAGCGTCATCATGAGCGATAACATAACACCCATGTTTAAAAGACCGCATGTGTTGTTGCGAGTCTTCTTTTGTTAAATTGATTGAATTTAGGAATTTCCTAATGCAAAGGGTATGGATGAATCGGTATGGATGGGTGAAATGGATCATTGCAAATCTCATCATATGTTAGAGAGTTACGTGAGTCGAGACATATGCTTCTACTGTCTGCATCTTTTCCATCATCATTTTGATAAGATCATTGGTAGTTTGTGATGACTAGGCAACCCTGTAGTATAAGGGGGTAGATGAGGATGGTATGATGTGGGCGGCATCCTAGTATGTGGTGGTGTTGAGTAAAAAATTGTGAGGGAGGAATATAGGTTGGAATAGATGTAGATGGCAAGTATCCTGAATAAGCGATAGATGAAATAAGGGGCTATTGGTGATAATTTTAGGTAGGTGGAGTGGACGTAATGATTCTCGTAGTGATCGAGTAAGATACTGTGGGATGGAGAGGACAATGTTTTGGAAGGGAGTATGGGCTATTGACACCATGGGTGGTTGAGATGTAATAGGTATATGAGAGGTGGCGGGTGCATATAAAATTACAATCAAAGCTGTTTATAAAGGCATGGTTGACATCGTAAGAGTGATTGACATTAAAGGAAAGAAATATGCAGTAAGTGCAGTAGATATCGATGATGTAGGGTCAAGTTGGGACACCACAGGTGGTAAGGTGGAAGAGGGTAAGGCCGAGCTAGTAGTAGTTGATGTGGAAATGGGTGTGAGGGTAGGAGGAATGGACATAGGCATGTCATATACAAGCTTCCCTAATGAATAATGGGTAGATGAGTGAGTGAGATAGTATTGTAGAGCATCGGGGTAGTGATAAAGGAGTCTTGTGAAATCCTCATCACCATTGGGTATATAAAGAGCCTGATTGGGGTCTATGGGTGATGAGATTGAAGGGGGTGATGGGATAGGTGGGAGTGGCTGGCAGCTAGTGTGAAACACAAGAGCATTAGCTTGTTTACAAGTCAAAACCATGTGACTGATGATAAAACAAGTATTTTGAGCTTCACTAATGATGTAGAAACACATAAGTAATGGGAAAAATTAGTCTAAAATGAGTGATTATATCATTGTTATGATTGGAAAATAAAAACATAGAGATTGATATTAGTTGGGGTAACCGATGCCGTATGAGGGTAACCTTTGTCAAGATGCTTAGACCGATGTCGACTACTGTGAAGAATAAGAGATTCAAATATTTGGCAATGACAGGTGAAAATGGGTCAACTGGATCCTGAAAATGATATCAGAGACTCAGAGTGGGATAAAAATGGTAGAACAAACCATGAAAAGAATAGGAAGGTGAAGAATACTATTCTAGAAAAAATAACCAAAAAGTATATAAACTAATGTCGGTTAGTTAACCGATGTCAGTAAGATGATTTAACCAATGCTGGTCACTGGATAGATATTGGTTGCTATAAAATCTGGGAAGCAAAGAAAAAATGGAGTTTTGGTGATTTATATCAAATAAAAGGGCCAACCCAGAGATTGAGTATGGCTATAAGGAGTCCTAATAAACCCAAAATAAAACTAGAATACACTAGTCATGATGTGGGGTATAAAAGGATAAGAATGAATGAAGAAATGCAACTCACACCTTAAAACGCAAGCAGACAAAAATCTAATAAACACGAAATCCTACGTTGTAGATTTTATGTTGTGGCTTATGCCATTTAGGATTGACTGTAAGCAGAATATAATTTTTGGTTAACAAGGGTGCCCTATAAAATTCGACAACTATGGCTAGTTTCAGGTAATTTTTGGCATGGGAGATCCTTCTTTGAGATGATGACTGGACAAAGAAACTAGTTGGATCCCATTATCAATCCTCTGATCATGTGATCATTGACAACTTCTTTTGGGAAAGATGTTGTTTAAGAATTGTGTAATTTGGTTTTAGTGATTTGGTATAGAGAATGTGCAAAATGTGAGCTATGGTTCAATTTTTCAACCATCAGCTAGGCATGACTTCCAACATATAGGTTGCCCACAATTTTAGATTAGCTATAATGCAACAAACTCAACAATGCAAGTGCACAAGTTTTAAAACCCAAATCCATAAATTATATTCGATGAGAACAAATTATGAAGAGGTTAAGGGTATGAATTTCACTAAATGCAATACAAGAAAAGAAAGAAGAATTATTTTTAATCCCGAAAGACAAGTGTCACTAAGATAATCAGAAGAGAAGAATATTTCCAGAGAAGAAGCTTAATGTGAACTCATTTTAAATGAAAATAGACACACAAGATTTCCCTAGGAATGAACAATGCAAATGTAACACCTTCAAAAATCGTTATAATTTTATGTTGCATTAGAAGTGTTGGCATGTGATTTTCTTGAATGAGGTGTGTTCCCTTGATTGTTGAAAATCATGCTTGTTATGGATAAATTATTTATGCTCTAGGATTCTTATAGGTGAGTTGCAATCTTGTTTTGAGGGTTGAAAACTTATCTTCTTTACTAACTCATCCTTGGATCAATTTCAGTGATCCAAGGAATGTTTTAAAACTCTTGATCAGACTGAATGATAAATTGACATTCAGTAGTTTGAGAGGCATAGTGGACTGAACTTTTGTATTTTGCAAATTCTTTGGTCTTGTGTGGAAGTACCTTCATTCGGTTGTATGTTTGTGCTTGGATCTTTGGGATTGACCTCTGTAGGAAATTATTGGCATAAAAAAAAATAGTCTGCTTCAAGACTATGAAGGGGATCAGAACCCTAAAACTAAAGGACTACCCTAAAAATATCCTAAACTAGGTAAGAGCACCTACTTCCTAGCTATGTCTATTTAATTGGGTTGTAATCTAACCTAAGCTTCTTATTCTATTGTGTTGGGGGATGACGTAACCTAAGATCTTGTGCTAAATGAATATGGGAAGGGGAGATTACTATGGTAATAGTAGACTATGTTAACCTAATGCCTAATACTAATGGTTGTGAATTTAATCTAACCTAAGGTGGTATTACCTATGGAAATGTTTTTAGACCTAAGGAAATTATTTAGGAAATGATTTTTGACTAACCTAAGTTTTGGGGACATCTATCCTAAACTATTTAAAAGGGAACTAGGGTCGTATGGCACTACGGAGATGGTTCCAATGGATTTGATTTGATTTGATTAGGTTTACATGAATGGAAGTATGCCGGTTTGGCAAGGGATAGTTAACTCTAGTGGAGGATTACGTGGAGGCTTCATGAAAAATGGAATTGCGTGTTAACTTGGAAATGGCATTCGCCAGTTTTGGGAGGCGGTGGCAAGGAGAGAGAAGTGGGATAATTGGGAGTTATGAAATTAATGGATCTTGGTTTTTGTGTGCAAACTATCTTGGAAACAAGGGAGGTGGATTTATGGGAGGTTGTTTGGTTTTGCGTGCCTCACGAATTTTTCTCTGCATGGAGCAATCTAGTTCTTTGAACCAATAGTTTGAATTTTTCTTCTTCTTCTTGGCTATTTTTGGTTTCTCTGGTCTATTTTCGATCAAGGGAATTTATAAGAGGCATTGGAAGAAAAATTGTTTGGTTTTTGATTTGCCGTGGAGAAGAAAAAAGGGTTGGAGGCTCAACTAGAAGTCTCCTTGAATTAAGAGAGGCACTATCGGGCATGACAGATCTACCCATTAAGATTTCTTACTTTCTTCTAAAGGAAGCATTAAAACAAATCTACTCTCATGAGATAACTTATTTGTTTGATTTGTCTAGTTATTTACTTGCATGTTTTTGGAAATCTCTGTGGTTTTTGGAATGTAAATCCATTACTGGCAATGATAGTTTTTAGGAAACTTTCTCTGTGTTACTTTAATGGTGATATTCATGCAAAATTGTATTTAAAGCTCTTGAACTTGCATTCGAGGATAGTGTTGACTGAACTGACATTCGTTGCCTTATGTTTCATTCTGAACTATTATTTAGAGCCTGTGTTTCGTTGAATTTGTAGTAGAGATTCTTGGTCATTTTGAACTGGCATTTGTTGCTTGTATGGTTCGAATCTCTATTATAGTCTTGTGTTTCATTGAGCTTGTTTTGGAACTTCGTGTTTGTTCTGAGCTGAGATGGAACTTGGTGTAGTTATGAAATTTTGGTTGAATCTTCATATTCAACATTGTACTCATTTTCAGTTCTTGCAAATGCTGAACTTGTAGTCGAGTTGTTGAGTTTTGTTCTGTACTTATGCTCTGAGCTAGAGTTTTACTCATGTTCATGGATTTGAAAAGGATTTGAACTCATTTATGGACTGTCTTCTCGATAAGGGCTTGAGAGATTAGTTTTGGTTTGAATTTGATCTGGTAATCTCCTTGTGATCTCCTTCGTGTAGCTTCTTGAGTGTGAATGGTTTTAGTACTTCTGTCCTTTAGACTGTACAACCTTCTTTGAACTTGATAGGGCATGTGAATACGAAGTATATCTTTTCCTTCTCTGCTCTGAGGAATCCCACGTCTTGTGAAAGCGTGACTGTTTTGTTTGAAGGATTATTTGACTGTAATTGTACCTTGTTGTGGGTTTGGTTTGATATAAGAGTTCATTGGAATGGTCATAATGTTTAAGAGGTTTGTGGGAATACAATATGCATTTTCCTTCTTGTGAACAATGTTGAAATGAATACCTTCCTATCGCAAGCTATTTAGATGGAACTCAAGGGTCTTGTGGTGATTCTGTTTTAGTCGAGTTGGAAGTAAGATTGGAACATCTCTTGACTTAAACGTCGTTGGGGTTTCTTACTCTCTTCTGATATTTTTATTTGATTTCTTGGGTTTTATTGGAAAGTTGAATCTAAACCTAGTATACTTGAGTTTTGTATGAAAGGATACAATATCACTGTTCAGAATGCTTTGTATTATTGTTCTTATTTGGGATCGCGAACTACTTACTCCTTGGCATTAAGTTGTTGAAGCCTTGTAATGGGATTTCAGTCTTTTGAGTTCATGAGTTGTATTGACCCTTGTATATCTTACACTATTTGTGGATTTCTATTCCTTGTTGGACTCATTGAACGAATCTCTGAGATTTAAAAAGAGAAATGAATATGATCTCTTGGGGACAATATACTATTTTAGGGACTGTACTGTGTACTTCATTCTGTGAACTGAATTTGAACTTGTGTTTGATGAATGGAATAGGTAAACTAGTTTGTAAGATTTGTAATGGAAAGTTTGAAGTGTGCTTTCTTTAACTATGCGTTTGGTTTTGTGTTCTCTTTTGGGAACTAGTTAAGGAATTCTAAGTTTGGAATATAAATGAGAATTCATTTCATAGTATAAATGAAATGAATTATGGATTGGGTCCTTTTCTATTTGGGATCCTTTTTCTGTTGTTTGGATAAGTTCATTTGACTGAGCTTCTCTGTTTTTGATTCTCTTCTGAGATGGAAATTTCTTGTGGATTGTTTGGTCTACTTTGTATAAGTCATTGGTTGTAATGATGTGGAAAGAGATTAGCTGAATTGGTATGTGGAAAGAAAATATTAACATACTTAGACTGTCTATTTTTCTTGATTGAGTCACACACCATTTGGATTGATATTGGAAGGTTGTCTCTTTTTGCACACTTGTCTTATTATGAACCCTTCTTGGATGGATTGGATAAGAGAGTTATTCTGTTTGAGTCTAGCTTGGATTTGTGGAAAGTCTAGTTTTAGATCCTTGAATTATATCTTCTAACATGCAGAAGTTAGTAAGACTTTCAGTTAGACTGTTTTGATTTCCTATTCTTCTTGGATTGATTTGGGATTCTTGTTAGATGCTTTGCCTTAATGTTGAATCCTTATATTGTTATCTTTGAAGTGAGGCGATTCGTGTGTTCTAAACCTATATTTGTCTTTCTGATGATTAGTGTTTGGGGAATAGCATGTATTGATTCTTCTTCCTTGTTATATGGAATGATGAAGCATTCTAATATGAGCTAGGCTGAAATTAACTTCTTTTACTGCTTAGAAAAGATAAATGTGTATTTCTATTCTTATAGAACTATGAAACATTTGGATGACAAGACCTGTTGATTGTTTAGAAGTAATTGATAGAATCAATTAAATTATATGCTATGTTCTTTCTTAAAAGTGAATTCAGACTCTTTAATTGTACTTCTTTTCTAGATGTTATTACTTATGATTATATGTATGATATATTAATTGTTTCATTAAAGAAGAGTTGTTTTAATGGAACAATTAGTGGAATGCACTTTACTTTAATGCTTAGTGCTTATCATGCTCAGTTCATTGAACTGACCCGTGCTAGCAATTTTTGCAGATGGACATCATAAGTGAAAAAATAAGACATAAAATTTTATGATGCATTGGCTTATTTAATTCTAGATCTTATGTAAAGAGTTTCAAATCATTCTTAAGTTGTAATGAAAAAGAAAAGTGATGTTATTTTAAGATCTTAATTCTGATTGACATGCAGAATGTCTGAAATGCATAATCTTGTAAATGTATATTTATCATCAGGAACTAAAAGGTTTTGTGTTGGACTACAATTTGTGATGTGAATACTTTTGTACTTGTATGATGGAAATAATAGTGATATGTTTATGGTATTTTTATATCTCTCGTATACTATTGTTGTTATTAGATAATGAGTTGGATTAAGGAGATAGTATAATCTCCCTTATATTAATGAACTTGATAAATTTCAAGGATGTCATTCTCTAATTACAAAACTATAGTTTAATAATGAAATATTCTTTGGACATACAATTAAACTAAATAAGTAACAAACGATAAAAAGGTTATGTTAAACCTAACATCTAACCATGAAGAGGAAGACTCTTCCTCTCTCATGGAATGAAAGGTAAAAGGAATAGTAGTATGATCTTTAATCATTATACTTCATTTATAAAGTAAACACTAGCCGAATCTAAGTGGATGACACACTTGATTTAGACAACTAGGTTGTATTAAGAATTAAACGTTTGATGTTTGCTGTCTTGTTTTTGGGATAACTGCTTGTTATGCCATGTTAACTAATAACAAATGCAAACATGAATTAATGAAGTTCTCTATATCTAATCAGGCTAGTGTTGGATAAAGAACTTAAGGAATGTTGGAATTAGGGTTAGGCATGGTTGTTGTAATCTGAATTTTTGATCCAATTTAATTATGATTAATGACTACTAAGGGGGTATGTAAATCGTGACAAATCAGTTCTAACAGATGTTGGCACACACCAGTGCATGACTATACCCTCAAGAAGTCCCCTGGCTTTCTCAAGGATACAGTGTTGCAGTCGACATATGGCAACACCCTTCCGTATTTGTTCATCTAGATCTACACACATCTGGACTTGAACTTAGTTTCTCTCTAGGTCAATATTAGTAGCATGTTTGGGATAGGTAGTAGCTTCCTATGAATTACGTTACCTTGGCACATTCAGATGACTTAGGTCAGCCGAGTATGCCCATATACCCTAAGTCATCGTGAGCATCTTCCTATGATAAATTATGCTGCTAACAGAGGCTAGGGTTGAACCTTGGGAAAGTGGACTGACGGTAGTCAGTAAAGACCATTCTAGATAATAGAAGAGTGAGGTGAAGGACATATTTCAGAATGACGAGTATGCCGTCTAGGAATAGTAACATGAATGGTATGTTGAAAATCTTTGGCCAAATTATTGCAAGCTACTAGTTGCGTTGTCCTATGTCACCTAGTTTAAAGCAATGTGATGTCAGATGAATATTGGTAACAAATATTCAGATAAGTTCTTTAAATAGATCACTCAACACCCGGAATAGGGTAGGAGAACCAAGTATACGTAGTATACATAAAGTATTCTATACTTTAAGTAAACATGAGAGATCGATTGGTAACCGAATCATGGAATGAGAGATCGGTAGTATACCGAGTCATTATAGCTGCATATGGTTATCTAGTATGATATTGATTGGCATGGAATGTGTGTTCTAAATGATGTATTATTTAGAATCGAGAAAATTGTGTTTCAAAAAAATAAATTCCCTTGTTTCTAAAGTCTTAAAATGGGAATGTTACAACAAAGAACCCCCGATGCATCCCACTAGGCGTGCAAGATGTTTCACCTAATTTTTGATTTGGTTAAAACAGAATAGGAAATATGTTAGAAGGAATACCTGTGATATGTAGGTCGAAGGTTTAATGTGTGCGCTATTGAATTTATCCAAGATGATCGTAGAGAACTCCTTTTTGTCTGGGAAGGACTACCTGTAGATGCAAAGTAAGACCACAAAAGAGTATTAAATAACATATGACAATGGAATGCCTAGCGTATGCTAGATCCAAGAAGCATGGTGCTTCCTAGAGAGGTTGTCAATCCATTGTTTCATAACAATTCAATGTGAATAAGAAACTGAAATAAATAAGTCCTATTGTAATGTAATTATTTAGGTTTCTCATACACACGATACACTAGATTTTATGCTAGATATCAAAATAACACCAAATCTAATTGGAACTTGGGTTTTTTCAGGTCAGACAGGTCTTTCAAAGGTTTGGTAAGGGTCTGGGACTGATTGGTTGAGGTTTGGGTTGGTTTTGGATGAGTGGGAAGCTTGTTGGTATGAGAATATGAAATGACACAGAGACCGATATCAGTCTAGTGACCGATGCGATATGGGGATTAAACCAAAGTCAGTCAAGGAACCGACATCGGTAAGGGCAATAGGTAATGAACTATTAAAAATGGGGTTTTTAGGATCTCTATGATTACATAGAGAGTGAGAGTAGTGTGGTTTGGGTCGTAATATGGATGAGAGGACTCAAGAACACTAAGAAGGAGGTTTAGAAGGGTGAAAAGGCTTGGGGTGGTTGAATAGTGGGTTGGTGGGAAGAAGATGATGTATGGGTAACAAAAGAAATAAAATACTAAAAGAAACAAGAGATCTACAATGGGATAAGCACGAATGATTAAAATCATAGTACTTACTTGGTATTTTGTAGATCTTGTGAGTTGAGATGGTTGATGGTTGATCAAAGAAGAGGTGCTTGAGTCTAGTGTCATGGAAGTACAACATGTGTGCTCCTGTGAGTATTCCAACGCTCTGGAAGGAGAACCGGTTGTTTGTCTTGTATTGTGGTTGTGTGTGTTCGTCGTTTAGATGGAGGAGAGCTTAAAGACTCACACTTGAATGCAATAAGGATCCAATAAGCGAGTGACCAACCTTGGTGAAAGGTTGTAAAGTTGTATATAAAGTAATCGATGGTGGTTAGGTGACCGGTCATTGGTCGAGGGATAATCGGTGTTGATTAAGGTGGGTAAGTCTAGGTTTGCCAAAAATAGGTAGATATTTACTATTTTTGGCGTGAGTTTGATTACTAGTCTAGGTCTTGAGGGTTAGCACTTAGATAAGTGGGAGTGTTGTTGGAGAAGGAATAAGACTTTAATTTTAGGGTTAGACTAAGTCCCAGTTGGTTGGGATAAGTAAGGACCTAGTCTTAATTAATTAATAGGCTAGGAATAAGTCCATGGTGAGGTGTAAATTAACTTAATTAAATTAATTAATAATGTGAGGATGAACATTAATTCAATTGTAAGTAATTAAATTAATATGAATGCGGGGTAAGGGGTCATGGTTAGGTGAATACGTTACGTTAATTTATTAAAAGCCTATAGTCCATATGAAATTATAGTTAATTGATGATGATACAACAAAGGCCCTAAAAGAGATACAAATGTAATAGACAATTCAAGTAGAATAATTTTAATTATATTAATTAGAATGTATATGTGGGGGAAGAGGATAAGAGGGAACTTAATGATATGACCGTTCTAAGGTTGGTTTCAAGTTTGTTTAAGGTTGGAGTCCTCGATATTCCTAAAGGTTTGTGAGGCCCAAATATGTGTTAATGCCGGTACATGGCTTGCTATTGAGCATATGCCCTCACTTCATGGTCCCAAAGTGATAAGGGAGTTGGGTGCTTAGCCAATATATTGACAACTAGTTGTTTATACTTGGTCAGAACACTAAGTCAATTTCCTATTGGGTGATGAAATCCCAATAGTTATCACTTGGGTAACAATATTTTTATACAAATTTGATATTCAATGTGGTTTGGTTGTGTGTGAGGGAAGATTACGTGAATGCAATAAATTAATCCTCTAATTAATCTATGTGATCAAGAAGGATGAAAAGTTTGTTTTAATCCCAAAAGAATGATTGATTTTGATGAAAAGAAATGAAGAGGACTCACCTATAAAAATGCAATGCTTGAAAATGAAAAGAAAAGAAGAGGACTCACCCATAAAATGCTTCCTTTTTAATTTTTATTTATTTATTTATTCTTAGCAATGCAATAAGTAGCAAGTAAAAGCTCCAAAGCATAAACCTGTAAAAGGTGTTAGCAGAGGATAGAAGACATAAAATAAAATGGTGTTAGAGGATGAATTACTGAGTAATCAAAATAATTCATAGAGTTCGTTGGAGATTGATAGGAATCACCGATAATTCACCCAATCACTGGTGATTTGACCGGATCGATGGTGATTATAGAGTAGAAGGCCAATAAAATGATTTTTAATAAAATTGAAACAAAAGAAAAGGGAAAATGTCCCACCGGTGTGCAAAAATGTTACGAGAAGTTTTTTCTTTCCATCTTTAAATTAATGAAGTGAAATAACAAAAAAACTAACCTCGAAAGATGATGGGATTTACTGATACCTAGGAATATGAATGACAAAGCTGATGGATGATTGATGTCGACGGATCCAAGTGTGCGAGAAAAATCCTTCTTTCCAATGGGATAAGCTACCTGCAATACACAAACACTTAGAAAAATATAGGATTAGATAGATATATGGTGGGTTTCTGGCGAAGGCCGATCTCTAGAAGTCAATAGAATTCCATGCAAGGATGTCAATCCATGTTCAAGAAATTAATCTGATAATGATAATATATAATGATAAAGCAAACGATATAACCAACAATGCAAAGGAAAATAGGCTAACGTGGTCCATGGCTATATGATGGTCTGATGGTGATACCTAATCTAAAGTGAGTATAGGAATCAAAAAAATGTCTCAAAGGAGCAAGCATGTAGATAGTTGTGTACTCAAAAAGGTGAGATGAGCAATATATTTGATTAAGATAACTAATAAAGTGTTGTAAATGGCTTAGAGGAACTTTATATGATTTGGATAGATAGTTGGAGGGCTTTTTGATAATAAATTATATGATCTAGATGTCTAAAAATTCAAGCTTAGGAGTCAGAGGACCTTTTAGACAAGAATCGTCATCAATTATGGTGAATTGTCAGCGATTATGGGAATCATCAGTGACCTTGGAATATGAACATGATAAATAATTAGTGATTTTGGTGAATCACTAGCGATTCTGGGAATCATTAGAGATTTCTATGAAAATGTACAGGACAATAATGAACGGAGATGGGAATCGAAAGGGATGATTAAAAGGTTGATTTAAGCTTGGAAATGATGCATAATGAGATAATAAAGCAAGGGAAACCACTTACCTTGTATATATTGATAAATAAAGATCATAAGATGATATTACCCAAGTGAGGGAGATGCAGATGCAAGAATATCATTGAGTTGATTCCAGGACATATAAATGATATTAGTAGGTTAAATAAGAGATTCTTGGTGCCCTGAATGTTGTTGGGGTTATCTCTGGATCTGTAATAGGGATATGCTACAAAGGAAAATGTAATATGAAGTCCATAGGAAATATATGAGGAAACACTCTAGGTTATGTATAGATGAAAAAGGTCACATAATATATAATCATTCTTGTAATGATGATATGTTAAATATTCATGACCATGACACCTTATTAACACGGATACTAAATTTTACTTTTCAATACAATATATTGAACTACATTGCAAAATATGCATCAATGACATAAATGAAAGTTGAAAGTTTTAAAAATGATTGTTAGAATCTCGTAGAATGTTCCTAGATAGGAGCCTACATTAGTATATCAAAAATTCCTAAGATAAATTGTTGTAAATTGTGGCATCAGTGCATGATAAATTTTTCATATATTGAAACAAATTCCTCTCAAAGCTTGAATGTTTGTCCATCATGATTCCTACAACAAAACATAATTTTCCCACAAAACCAATTTCATTGATGCATACGTGAAACATGAGTAATTCACTATGCAAACTCATGGCCTATCGATGTATTCATAAGATTCTAAATAATACCCATATTTCCAAATCTACATCTCAATATTTGATTAATAATACCCATCCCGATACAACTTTTCAATTCTAAAACACCCATGTTATTTAACATTTTTATACCCCTTTTAATCCAGCTCTTGGATTCAATATCGTATATTTTCACATAGTTTAATTAATTTTCCACTTAAAAATACAAGCCCTCATTTATGTAATCAATATCTCTCTTCCTTTCGTTTTTATCTACATATGTCACACTAATCAAACTTCGTATAATAATGTGAATTGTCATGCATAGTTACATTCTTGTTAGTTAAATTTATTAGTCTTCATGATATTCATTATCCTAGAATTTTTTAATTAAATTAAAAAACATTGGAAATGATATTATGAAGGATGTCATAGCTATTGAGACTTATGTAGTTTCTTTAGTGTGGAAAAATTAGTTTTCTCTCTAAAAACCATGCCGCTAATTTTAGAAAACAAATAATGAAAATAATATGAATTTTGCGCTTCTTCATCTACCTCATGAATACTCCTCCCTCTTCCCTATCGGTCCACATACCATAACCAAAATGTAATATCAAAACCCTTTATAGTTTAACCCTTATCTCTTAATATAGTCTAATATATTGGGTCCATTTTAACTAATATTTAGAACACCTACATGAACCTATGTGATAGGTAATGCTTATGTTTGTGAATCCCCAATGATGTGAAACATCCTATTGGTATGGATTCATTGGCACTTATACTGAGATGCCCATATCTTGGTCATACGGTGGACAATGTCAAAAGGAAAAGTGCAAACTTCGGAAACAACATGCAATTATTCGTGTCTTTCAACAATTCAATGTTATTCCATCAAAATATTATAAAGGTTAAGAAAATTTTGTTGCAGTGAACTCAATATGTAGAAACCTTTTCATGACATCACTAAAATTGTTTTGGCAAAAAGACACCAACTAATAATAAGTGTGAATAAGTAAAAACTCATAGGACACATGACACATCAACCACACCCATTATGATAAGAAGACTCCTGCTACAAGAGAAGAAAGAGACAATAAGGCGCATAATGAGGAAATTCTAGAAGTATAAGAATGGTAACTTTTCTCTCAAATTCAACATGGCACAATCATTAACTTAAGTGACATGGAAATCTTGGGCCCACATGACTTTGATACTAGCTACAATGGAATGTAGATACCTTATCATTTAAATTATTGAACAATGTAGTGCAATTTATTAATGTAAACCAAGTATGCCCATGTCTTACTGGTCATGCTCTCTAAAAAAAAGAAATGGTATGTGCACTATCGATAAGCGGTGGGCTACTTCTCATATTATTCTACACCACATCAAAAATACAAGCTCAACAACACCACTTAAAATGATCATTCCAGGCATGATTGACATTTAAAAATCTATTCTATGCAATGTGTTAAATATGATATGCCCTCCTCTACATATGTTACCACTTTCCCTTTACTCTTTTGCTTGCTCTATCAAGTGTATCGGCGTTCAACATACATGCAATAATTATACATTTGGGGCTTAAAATTCCCCTCAAGCAAATGATACTTCTTGAAGGACAAAAATTTCTCGTTTTTAAGAGGAACTTTATTGGACCAAACCATCTATACCATGTTCACCAATGTTGATGGCTTTCAAGATATTTCCCAAACATAAGAACACTCACTTTTCTTGAAAATCATTAATTCTTGCTACGATTACCAATTGATAAGGACACCCCTGTGTCTATAGGAACTATACATGGATCTACACTCTGGTGAACATTCAATCAAATGGTAATGTTAGATGATATCTTCCGACAACAAGGGAGTGAGTGAAGCCAAGTAATGTTTCAGAACTTATTTGTCAACATAAAAAATGTGGAACCAACAATATAAGATTAAAAGTTATTAATGTTTTGAATTGACAATTGTCTTTCTTTTGCAAAGAAAACATATTTTAGACCACAACACTTCTTTTTGCAGTGAACAATTTAGTTTCTTACTTAAGAAACACATGTTAAAGTTGTTGAACATGACAATTACACATATAAGTTTGCAAAAGAAAGTTGTTGCCATATGTTTCATGAAGTTGACAATAAAAATTAGATTCCACAGTTTTCACAATGGTGAGCAAATAATATTAAAATCTAACCATACATTTTAACATGCCTCGTCAACAATGCATTTAGACAGGGTAAAAATATTATATGTACCCAATGTAACATTCCAAAACTACCATTATTTATAGTCATTAATTTTGATAACTATATTTATGCATCTTAAGATATTAGGCATCCAAAATATATACTTATTCCATCATTTTTAAAAATGGCTTTGGTATTTAAATATACACAAATCACGATAATTAACATTAGAGAAAACAACAAATTGACTTTCGAAATCACAATTTAACAATAATTAAACATAATATTGCTTCGGCACTTATCAGTTTACCTTCGAAAAGGGCGTATTGCTACTAAATAACATTAAAACGTTCTTCCTATGGGACTGCGGAATATTTGAAGAATTATAGATGTTTCATGAAAGCAATGCTTACAATATGTTAATGCGTTTAAGAAAGTGCTTTATCATTATCTTGTCTAATGGAGATAATTATGGAAATTATGAAAATAAATTGCTCTTTGACCTTATCCGTAATGCTGGGTTATGTAGAATGTGCAAAATCTGAAACTCACAAATTCTCTTCCCATCATTGAAAGGATAAGGCATTTACAAATATTTATGTTTCCACTTTAAATGATTATTTTAAACTAAACTCACATATAAAACTTTAGTGTTTTTTAATTGTTAATATTATTAATATAAATATTTTATATATAAAGATGTGTCAATTTTGATGTGTTTGAAAGAAATATAGGGTTTTGTATTTACTATATATCAAATATATTGCGATTTTTTAATCATGTTTTTGAATAAAAATAAAAATCACAAGATAACAATGAAATTTGTGTCATATTGAAGATTAATCATTTTTGTTAACATCTCCTAAAATTAAACTTGCTCCTCCCATTATCTTGTACACATTATTTCTCAACATAATTAATACTTTTTTCTATGCATATCATGTCTTATAAGTTTTATAGATTTCATATTGTAGACACCTAAGTTTGGTATGGAACTAGTTAATTGCTTTAATGTAATTCTATTTATGTGTTTATTGATTATTGGTCCTAGTAAGAATATCATGGTTTCATGATCTCTGTGTGTTAATCTTTGAATTGTCTTTTTGTGATTTTGACCTTCATTGATATTTGCTATCACTTTCTCCCTTGTCGGGTTCATTTTTCTCATCATTTATCAATTTTATCTCTTATGACCCTAATTTATCCCCTTTCTCCTAGTTTCTCCTCCTCCTATGTTTTACCTAGGTCTAAATCCTTAACCATTTTAATATGATCTTGACTATATTCACACTCAAGAATATGATATCCACCCTTCATTTTATGGGAATTTGTACTACTTAATTGGTTTATTGAGTTGTGTAAATACTTTTGGATAGCTTTCCCACATGTTGTGTGATCTATATGTATCTTCAAATGCACTCACATCCATACAAGCCTCCTCATTTCTCTTGTAAAACACGGGCTCCTTAGCTTTAAAAAACCTCGCACTAAGAATACAACATTATAGTAATGTGCACCGACAACCTAACCTCTCACAACATTTCATGTAGCTCTTTTATTTATTAGAGGTTGTCTATCGCTTAGAATTTTATGCTAGGTATTGTGGTACCTTGACATATTACATAATATCATGTATTCCACATACTTACTTCACATCCTATGAATATCTTGTAGTCATGTACTTGTTTACATGACCCTCACATGAACCTCACAACATCTATTATCTTACACAAATCAATCCACATTATTCACAACTTATGTATGACCATGTGTCACCATGTTTCATCTCTAACCTTCGCGATGTCACACAAATTTGGTAACACTTCTAGCTTACCTTAGTGTTTCTTAACATGTTGTAGCCCCCTCACACATCTATTCGAGAGAAGTTTTTTCTTTCAAACTTTATATTAATGAAGTGAAATAACAAAAAAAAAACCGACCTAGGAAGACGACGGGGTTTATCGATACCTACGAAGATGAATGTTGAAGTTGATGGATGATCGATGTCGATAGATCCAAACATGCATACAAATCCTTATTTCCTATGGGATAAGCTACCGCACCGCATAAACACTCAGAAAAATATAGGATTAGATAGATATATGGCGGATTTCCTGGGAAAGGCGGTCCCCGGAAGTCAATGGACTTCCTTGTAAGGATGTCAATCCACGTTGAAGAAATTAATTTGATAATGATAAGATAAAATGATAAAACAAATGATATAACCAACAATACAAAGGAAAAGGGATTGACACGGTCCATGGCTATATGATGGTTTAATGGTGATACCTGATCCAAAGGGGTCTAGAAATTAAAAAATGGCTCAAAAGAGCAAGGATGTAGATAGTTGTGTACTCACAAAGGTGAGATGAGAAATAGATTTGATTAAGATAATTGATAAAGTGTTGTAGATGGCTTAAAGGAGCTTGATATGACCTGACAGACAATTGGAGACCCTTTTGATGATAAATTATATGATTTAGATGTCTGTTGTCGCCCTCAAAATCCCCCCTCATTTTATAATTCAAATTCAAAATTTTTGAGCTCACACCCTCTAGAAGTGTTCAAGTAAAGTTGGAAGTCTGAAAAGATAGAGAAATTCATGCTTTGAAGTTGTTTAAACTCTCCAATCTGCACGTTTTGATAAATTTTCTATTTTCTTGTCTGGATGTGTGAAAATTTTATTGTTGTCCTCATTTGAATGAAATTTTCAATCTTTCTATGGCCATGGATTGTCAAACCTTGTATTGTTTTCAATTCCTTGGTTCGTGAAAGAAATTTGAAAATCGGGTGTAAATGGTGGAGTTTTCTTCTTCTCTGCATTTTTCCACAATCGTGAATGATGGGCATTTTCTTCCCGTCAAATTTTGGCCCCATTATCCACAGTACATGGAAATATCTAATTGGATGCATAAAGGCAGATCCTTTTTACATTTTGAGGCATTGTGGTGAAAAGGAGAAAAGTCATAAAGTGACCGTAGCCCCAATCATGCTATGAGGAAAAAGTCAAATGTTGAGCGCGCATGGAAAGTGAAAGTGAGGAAGTGGGTCGATGGATAACTTTGAGGTTTTGAGCCTTTTTGTAAAAGGGCTAAAAGTCATAAAGTGACCCGTAGCCCGATCATGCTATGAGGAAAAAGTCAAATGTTGAGCCCGCATTGAAAGTCAAAGTAGGGAAGCGGGTCGAGTAGGGAGATTTGAGAATTTGAGCCTTGTTTTCATTAAAGGGGTTTAAAGTTAAAAAGTGACCTGCAGCCCCACCCACGCCAAGGAAAAAGTCAAATATTAAGCCCGCATCGAAGGTCAAAGTAGGGAGGTGGGCCGGCGGAGCAATTTGTGTTTTTGAGCCCGCATTGAAAAAAGTTAAAAGTCATAAAGTGACCCGCAGCCTCGATCATGCTAAGAGGGAAAAAGTCAAATTTTGAGCCCACATTGAAAGTCGAAATAGGGAAGCGGGTCGGTAGAAAAAATTGAGATTTTAATCCTTTTTGTAAAAAGGGATAAAAATCATAAAGCGAGCCACAATTCCTTCTCCAATCAAGTGAAGCCACGTGTCAAGCTTATATAAAAAGTGGAAGGGCAAACCAAAAATGTATAAAAATGCCAAATCTCTATAAAGTCACAAAATGAAAAAGGCATCCTCCACGCCTGCTCCAGTAAATTTCTCCCATGTGGACGATTCTGGTTTAAAGTTTTAAAGGCAAGATGAACGGTTCAAATTCAAATTTACAAAATGAGTGTAACGACTGCATTATGAAAAGTCTAGTTTTTCTCACCATCGGAATTTCTTTGCGAATGATTGATAAGTTGTAAACCATTTCTTGCTAACAAAGAAGAAGTTGTAATTGTTTTATGCAAGATATTTAATGGCTTCTTCACACCATTGTAAAGGGTTGGCAGTTGATCTTATAAACTCAAGAGTGCATTGTACTTAGAGAAAGAAAACGAGATAGCCATTTTCTTCTAATTTCCTCCATTCTCAAATTTCGTCCATTCCCACATTATGTACAACTTCTATTTAAGCATCAATACAAGAAGAATGATATTGTAGCCTCTTTGATGAGGAGATTTTAGAAACTTTGAGTTCACAATATTATCTCTTCTTGTTTCCATTCGCAAAGTTGTTTCTTTCCATAAATGCATGTGTTGAAGTTTCTAACTAGTTTATGTGCATGAATCTTATTTTCTACCTACAACATTAGTTCTCCTACCTCTATTCTCACTCCCTTTCCCACCTTCGGACAAATTCTTCCCTAGCAAGAGATTTCTAGCCTTCGTCAGGGTCAATGGAGTGCCCCTGTTAGATCCCCTGGTTGAAAGGCCACCATAGAAATCCACGTTTTCACACACATGCATATATGAAAGCTGCACTTGAGAAAATTAGAGAGAATTATATTCCCAAAGCATTGGAAAGGAATTCACAAATTTGTCCACCCGAAAAATTTCCTCGCCAACAATGTCTAAAAAAATAGGCTTAGGGGTCAAAAGACCTTCTAGACGGGAATCATCATCAATTCTCATGAATCATCAGTGACCTTGATGGGTCATCAAGAACCCTAATAATGAATCGTCAACGATTATGGGAATCGTCAATGATTGCTTTGTGAAAATTTACATGCGAACAATGGATGGAGATGGGACTTGAAAAGGATGATAAAAGGGTTTATTTAAGCTTGGAAATGATGCATGTAATGAGATAATAAAGTAAGGGAAACCACTTACCTTATATAAATTGATAAATGAAGATCATAAGATGATATTACCCGAGAGAGGGAGATGTAGATGAAATAATATTATTGAGTTGATTCTTGGACATATGAATGAAATTCGTAGGTTGAAGAAGAGATTATTGGTGCCTTGAATGTTGTTGGGATGATCTCTAGCTCTATAACAGGGCTATGATACAAAGATAATGTAATATGATATCCGTAGTCAATGTCCATTGTAAGCTAACATCAAATGGAGGCCTAAGATTCATTTATATAGGGTCACTGACAACTAGGGAGAATTGCTAGCGATCCGGGTTTTGCAGGAAAAAGGTTAAAACCGCTTCCGACATAAAGTTTTTTGTTTTAACGAAAGATGATACATACATTTTCAAATACTAAATAAAAAAGGAAACTAAGAAAATAAAAACATTTAGTCATCCTCTACTTCTAATTTGAAATCTTTTGTAAATGGTGGAATTCTATTTAACATCTTCTTCTTCCTCAATATAAACTCCTTTGACCCTTGATACATTTGAGAAAATAAAACCTGAGCCATCCAAATTTCAAGACATCCCCATCTCCATCAATGATTCAACAGTCATCTTGGGGCCATCCATGATATTCCTCAGCTCTATCTTCTTCTGATAAGAAGACACCCTATCCAAAAGGTCTAAACCACCCATAATAAATAAATTTTTCCTTTTTTATTTATAGGAAGTAGACTAAACAAGAATAGGCTAAAAAGGATCATTTGAAGTGGTGGAAGAGAAAACACTACGACCCTTGGACTTTGTGGAACAAGAGATTTAGAACTAGGCTCGCCTTTGCATCTTCTTTTGAAAGTGGATGCTCTCTTAGGTGAGAGACAAACAAAGGCCACGATAATTTTTACTCCATCAAAGGAGCATGCTGCAATGAATGAAGGGAATATTGGAGAACATATTTTACCTTACGTTCCTTAGTAGTAGAAAGTGATGCCTTGGAACACTGAAAAATGACAATTGGGGGTTGAGAGCTTGATTTCCCCTTTTTTCCTTTTTCCGATGGTGTTGGTATTCTAGATCGTTAAGTTGGTACAGTCTTGTTGGACATTTTTATACGAAATGATCCATCACTCAAATTCTTCCACTTTGTGAGAAATGACAAACATTATATCAATAGAAGATAGACAAGTGTGAGGAGAAACACCGATAATGTATACATCATTTTCCCTTTGCCTTTCGATGAAGAAGTTGACATGAATTTGAGATTCGGAACTGATCAAGCCTTGCAAAATTTATGACACTTTTTCCAAAACTCTAAAAAAATTAAGCCCAAAAATATCAAAACAAAACCCCTGAAACACTTAAAGTCTGAAACCTATGACCAAACCTTTTAAAAATTTGAAAACCCTATACCTCTGAAATTCCAAAAGAAAATAAATCTGAATAGAACACCTCCAAGAATCTGAATACATAACCTCTGAAACTCCGAAGTAGGGTGATTTTGAATGTGTGAAACATCCAAAATATAGCAGCTCGAAAGTCCGAATGAAATCTCGAAGCACCTATGTCCAATACCCCAAAGATGAGTAGTCCTGAAACCTAAAAGGGTTGAAAAAGGCAAAATGTGAACTTTATAGGATGAATTATAAAAACCTTTGACTTCTGCGATGTGATGTCCTTCTCAAAATCCTTAGATCCGGATAGACTTGGTCTTGCATGTTTCAAAGTTTACAAATTTTAATAAAATCCCCATTGCCATAGTTGAAAAGGATTGAGATTGAGCAACATAAGATAGTGGCCTTCATGGTTTAACAAGAAAGAAGGAAAAATAAAAAAGAATAAAAGGAAAACAACAAATAAAAACCCTCATGCTCAATCTAAACTAAAAATAAAGAAAAAACAAAAAAGTTACCTTGAAAATGATGCCTTGGAAGTACAATTATGGTTTAGTAGAAACAAGATGTCAGAGAAAAACGCCATGTGAAAATGATAGGTAAAAAATGGATTTATATAGGTAAACCAAAAATTAATTCCCACAAGCTGAAACATGTCAGGTTGTTAGGTAATAAATGCTCTGTTAAAAGTTTGAAACCTAAAATGATTGCGCGATCATTTGAACAATGAACCACCAAAGTCTGAAATCCAAAAGTTCAAAGTTCTAAAATTTAAGAACTTTGGAGTTTTAGCCTTCAAGGACTTATGAATGAAAATACTCGAGGGTATGAAGTGAAACTTTGAAACACGAAAGTCTAAAGTTCTTAAATTTCAGAACTTTAGCTTTTCGAACTTCAGGATTTCATAGAATAACTTTACGCATAAAAAACAACAATAACCTAAACTCCCAAAATGACAAACCTCCAAAATCCAAAATCCAAATTTTGGACTTCAAATTTTAGAAAGCTTCCAAACTCTAAAAAATTTAAAAAAATAAGCTTGCATAGTAAACAAATTTCCAAAGGCAAAAATTTTTCATAGAAGGACAAAAATTATAAAATTTAACAGCCCTCTTATCAAAGTTAACATTTTTGGAAACATCTAGGGATTGCTTTCCTGCTAAGCATTAGGCCATCAACCTTATGCAATCCACTAGGCAAAAAAGTCCTAAATTGAAAATATTCAGAGCACACACCAAAACAAACAAACCAAACATTGTGAAAATAACTTGGAGAAAAATCTAAACAAAAAGCTGTACATAGTTATAAAAATCTCAAAAACAAGCTTTGAGATGTTTCCCATTCACATGAATGGGAAATTATTCTCCATTGATCCTAGATAAGAAAAATGAATTTGCTTCCTTATAACTTGTGATGATATATGGTCTACTCCAGAGGGAATCAAACTTAGCATGCATACCTGGATTGACCTTGTTAACATCCCATTTGAGAACCAAATCTCCTTCCTGGAATTTCTTGTTGGATGCTCCTTTTTCAAAAGAATTCTTAACTTGAGATTGATGTTGCTCCAAATTCTTCATTTCCTTGTTCCTTGTTTCTTCTAACCCCATCAATTAAGAAAACCTCAATGTCATTGAATCATTTTCCATAACCTCTAGTTGATGTGCCAACTGTAAAGAAGGTAGCTCCGAGAGATAGCGGAAGTTTTTGCTGCCCACCCATACACTAGCATAAAGGGATAATTTCCAATATCCCTCTTGGGTGTGATTCGATCTGCACACAAAGTGGTTTTGAGCTGCGTGTGCCAAGTTCTCCTATTAGTTTCCATTGTACACTTGATGATCGTATGATATTTTTGTTACTAGACTCGGCTAATCCATTTCCCTATGGGTAGTAATTAGATGAAGTTTTGAGATAAAATCCATTATTGATGGCCCATTCAGTTAATTTCAATAAAAAATGTCATTGCATTGTCTAAAATTACGTGAGCGAGACACCAAACCATGTCATTATTCCCTCCAAAAAATCAAGAACGACCTTCTCATTTCCTTACTTAAGTGCCACAACTTCCGTCCAATGAGTGAAGTAGTATTTTGCAATGAGGACCCATTTATGTCCATTGTTAGATGGATGATCAATCATTTCGATGAAATCCAATCCCCACTAGACAAAAGGTTGATCAACCTGAATTGGATGAAGATAAAAGGCCGTCAATTTTTGATTTCCTGTGAAGAAAGAAAATGCCTTGCATTTCCTTACCCAAAGATGAGTATGCTTGAATAAATTCGGTCAATAATAGCCAACCCTCATGATCTTTACAATAGTAGTTTGTGTAGAGTAGTGTCCTCCTAACAAACCATTGTGAAACTCTTGCAAAATTTTATCCACCTATTCTGGTCCTATACATCGAAGTAGAACACCATTTAAATCTCTGTGAAAGAGGACACCATCCACCAAGATGTAAGAAAAAGATTGAATATGGAAGCTTCACCTTTGAATTTTTTCCATGTTAGTAGGATATACTCACGAGAGGAGATTTTTTTAATTTTGATAGCCAACTGCTTGGTCATCTTCTTGGTGCTCATTAAGTAGCACTGTATCTTTTTCATCTTTTAACTCCAAATCTGTATCTACTTGTAGACACAAACCTTTTCCTCTGACTAGTTTGGTAACCTTGATGTGCACGCCATACTCCATAACCTTGGTAATCCACCCAACATGTTTCTCATTCATGTATTTATTCAAAAGAAAATCCTTAATGCCTAGATGAGACACCATCAAATGAATTCATTGTTGGACAACATGTACTTGATTTTTTCAAAGCTCGAATGGTAGAAAAGACTTGTTTTTCAAAAATGAATATTTGAGCTCATAGTATTTTAGGGATTGGTTGCTCCATCAAATCATCATTTTTCTGAGTGAGAATCCTAGAAATACTCTCATGACCTACAAAAGCATAGAGGATAAAATCCTTATCAAACATTGGATTCACCTACATAGGTGCTTGAGAAATATATGTATTAATGCATTCAAAGCTCTCCTTCCTTTCATTCATCCATGAGAATGGAATATTTTTCTTCAACATAGTCGTTAATGGTTTAGCTAAGGATGTGAAGTGAGGGATGAGTATTCACACAAAAACTATGGTTCCTAGAAAACTTTGGAGTCCTTTCTTATGGCTTGGGAGGGATAAGGAAAAAATTGATCAGACCATAACTGGATCAATGGAAATCCCTTTTTCTCAAACAATGTTCCCTAACAACTTATCCTCTTACACTAAAAATACATTTTTTAGGATTAAGTGAAACTCTAAACTTTCTACATTTTTCAAAAACTTTTCTTAGATGGGCAATATGATCTTCTGTGTGTTTGGAGTACATAGTTATATCATCAAGATATACTAGGAAAGTGTCATTTATTAATCCCTTAAATGTCATATCCATAGCTCGTTTGAAAGTAGCTTCAACGTTAGATAACCCAAAAGGTATTTTGTTGGAGAAATAAGTTCCCTACTTAGTCATAAAATATGTTTTGAACTGATTGGAATCCTTAACCAATACCTGATTATAACCAAAATATCCATCGAGTAAAGAAAATATTTGAGCTCCTGCTATTGTTTGAAGAATCTTCTCTATACAAGGAAGAGGGTGGTGATACGTAAGTGAAGTCATATTTAAATCCATGAAGTCTACACATAGATGAAATTCTCCATTTTTGTTTCGATAGGGACTAAGTTATCCACCCAAAAGGAATGTATGATCGGGAAAATGATTCTATCTTCAATAAGCTTAGAAATATCTTTTTCATTAGCGGTTCAACTGTAGGATTCACAACTCTCGCTTCTGCTGAAATGGCTTAGCATTAGTATCAAGTTCAATGGTGTACTATGTGAAACATGGATCAAAACCACGTATATCCTTATAACTCCATGAAAATACATCATTATACTCTTGACAAAGCTTAACAAAAACACCATTCTCTTTTGGAGAACAACTTTTTCCAATTTTTGAAAACTTATCTTTTTCTTCCTTAACCTCTTCAAAATCATCCTCTTTGATCACCATATTAGAATTTTATTTCCTAAACTGATCATCTAAATCAAATATATAATTGAGAGTAACCAAATCTTTTGGAAACTTATTACTTCTTAATTGTAAAATTTGATCACTCGTGCATCTGTAGAACTTTGGCTTGATTTTTCATGGAAAATTTTGCTTCCTCCTGCAGAAAAAGGATATTTTTTTGTCGTTATGGACCACTTGCAAACTAACTATCTTATCGGGGCTGCAAGATGAACAACCATCTTGATAGGTTGTCATTCATATTTCATAATATCAGTAGGTACATCATATTATGTACCGACCATCACATGTCTATCAACATCTTAATTCTGATTCCTAAAAACCACATGGATTCCAAAATCCCCACAAATTTCAATCAAATCCCAAACTCGATTCTTGTATGACCTCAACATATCATTTTTTGATGCAATTTGAGCCCTTACTTGATGTACGACCAACTCACTATCTCCAAAGATGGTTAAAACTTTTATTCCTCTCTTTGGAGTCAACTGGATTCCTTGAACAAGAGCCTCAAATTCCGCTACATTGCTAGTACAAATGAATTGTAATTTGAAAGATGAAGAATACTTCTTTCCTTACGTGGAAATCAACATGATGCTAACACCTGCACAATTCTTACTCCTTGAGCCATCAAAGAATAGTTTCCAAATTTCATTAGAACTTGTTTGGGATTTCTGAGCTATGGTATGATTACACGTTCCTCATGAATACAATATGTACCTAAACTTTTTCCTCAAAAAATGGCAGAAAATCCTCCTCCTATGCTAATGCTTCATCTAAGAGGTCCCGATAGAACCATACCAAAACTTTTCGGTGATTCCCTGTAAAATGTTTCTTTGAGAAGGAATTGAGATTTCTCTCCACATGGTAACACTCAAGTTGGTCTTCTTCATTTGTTCTAAAATGGTAAACGGAATAACTCCTACCTTTCCAAGGTTCTTTTGAGAGCTAATACTTATTTTTGGGAGATGATCATTTGGTATCGTAATACATGTTGGACCTTACTTCTTTCTTGTTTCATTAATTTTTTTCTCGACATCTTATTTTTGACATCCTTGTTGGAAGTTAATTCCAGATGAGGCGTGAAGTGTTCATTTGATCATATATCAAAAAAATGTCTTCTATTACCCTCTTCTTAGAAAGAGTGTTGACTACTATCGAGGTAGAATCCATATTTAATCTGTAACAAAATTCTTCCTACCAGTTCAACAAAGTGGTTTCCGTTCCTTTTAGTGATTGATCAGCTTATTCTTACGTTGAAGCTTCATTTGTTGATTCAAGATACAAGCAGATGAATTATGACACATAAATAATTTGTCAAGAACACCATTAGGGAAAAGATCCTAATTTAGAGGCCGAGAACAAGGATAACACCAATCATAACCTTAAACCAAATTATTTTACATAAGTAATAAAGCTCTTGATGAACTTGTAGCAGAAGAGGGTTTAACATTAACAACCTGATTTTGGGCTTGAGTTTTATTCTGAAAAGGTTGTCTATTATAATGATATTGTTGGTTCTGAGATTGGTAAGGGTGACCATACTAATATTGTTACCTCTTAAGATCCACCATTTCATTTCCAAAATTTTAGAGTGGAGATTTTACCTCATTCATTTCATTTGAAAGAGCCGGTGCAATCTGGCTGGTGTAGACACACCTAGTTAGCTAGAAGTTGATGGAACATGGGAAATGGTTGTTTGATTACTTGAAAGTTCAGAAAAAAAAAGGCATGGAAGGTCTGGGTGCAATCTTACCTAATTAGATCAAACAATTCTCATCTTTTATGGCTATGTCATAGGCATTAGGTAAAGTAACCCCTCTAATTGATTGAATCATTGATTCTATGTCATTTAAGGCCCTTAAGTAATATAGGAAGGCATTATTTGGAGAAGGCTTAATCGGTGCTGGATCCTATTCCAAGTCTTTTGGAACTAGAAATTGAAGTCTCTCATATACTCTTGAGGGGATCTCTTTATAGTAGTAAGTTGTTCCATAAGTGACAAATGGTCACTCTTATCTTCAAACTTATTGCAAAGCTTCTCACTTAACTCATCCCAAATACATATAGAGCTAACATCTAATCCACAGAAATAGAGAAGTGATTTTTGTTAAAAGAAGTAGCAAGGATCCTGAAAAAAACATTGTCTTCTCGTGATATTAGGCACTGCACAAATATTGTCCACATCCAAAATATGCTATATAGGAGCAATATTGGTTTCCCCATTATAGAAGGGTAAACTCTTAAGAGAAATGAAATGTATAACATCTCGATAGGCCAATTACATAGGGTTTCTTGCATTGAAAGGAGGAAAAATTGGTTCCTCATAGAGGCTACAATTCCAACTAGAGGTTGATTGTTCCTTGGTTGAGGAAACCTTCCAAAATGTGGACTTAAATGACCTCTACTAGGTGATAGTGAAAGCATGTTTCTTCTTCTTCTTGGAGGAGACACATACAACTCGTATAATAATAATTTCCTTCTCTTCTCACAGAATCTCTTGTATGAATTCTTTGCATAAGTTAACACACTGAGATTCAAAATCCAGAGAAATGGAGTCACCAAGTATTTTGATTATTGTCAGAATCGCAAAGAGAGGTACCAACTCTCTTTGTCCCACTAAGCATGCCAAAAAAGTTTTTCACGCGGATCGAGCACCTATTGAATCTTTGAGTGATCTTATGCAATGTTGGAACATCCCTAAGGTGTGGGACCTTGTCACCTTGGGATGAACCTCCAGAGAAGGCGAATTCCTTTGAAACTTGGAGCACTTGATTTAAGATCAACGTGCAAGGCTAAAACAATTTGAAAATAATTTAATCTACTCAGTTCTTGGGATTAAGGTCAGAGATAAACAAAAAAACTTTAAATAGGGTGATGCACCAAATATAAACTAAACAGATAGATCCACTTAATAGCACAATTAACATCTCATAACAACAACATATTACATGCACACTTCATATAACACCCATTAATCTGTAATTGAAAAAGATTATCCACGTTGATAACAGAAAGGAAATAGGTTCTCTAGAACTGAAATACAAATATTCTATGTCATTTTCCATAAAGACTAAATGTAGAATAATCAATCCATATTAAGAAACTAAACATTCAAAAATTATACATTAACTAATGATAAACATGATATATCAGATATTCCACGAGAAAAATAATGTTCGAATATTATCAAAATGCTCAAATCAGTTTTAAAACTCTTCTAAGATTGAAGAGTGAATCCGCCAGATCTAAAATTCATAATAAGTCTTAATGCACCTAACTATTTATAAGTTCAAGAGGTTGAGCCATTACACTCCACCTTTAACTAACTAATTACTAAAAATAGAGTGCATTTAAGTCCAAGGAACAAGCTCCGATTAAAATAGAAAAATTGTTACATGGGTTTGACCAAGTCAACCCTAAAACTTTGACCGACTCAGAGCTTCAGAGTTGTTCCAACAATTGTTGTCAGGCTTAGCTTGAGCCTACAACATCCGTTTCTTATTCAGGTTTCTCTTGATCCTTTTCCCACATATCCATACGATGCTTGTACTCAAAAAATCATTTGATAATTCCTTGTATTTCTTCTTCCTCAGGTCTGCATGCATAATGATTCACCACATCTGTTGTGTCAACCTCTCTTACAACTTTGGCTAGTAGTATTTTAATAAATTTCACAACATTCTTAAGTTGACTTATAAAATTCTGGCATGAAACTAGCTTGTAAATTGAATTAATATTGAAAGTATTTGTCACCTCATCATCCTCTTTGATTAAACCCTTGAATTTTTCTTTAATATGATCAACTGGGAGAGAATCTATATTTTCATTGAAGAATTTATAGTTAATATTGTCAAACTCTTCTAAAATGTCATTTAATCCATCCATTATTTCAACACATTTATCATCCAATTTTTTTATTAGATCCTGCAACACCTACGATCTGAACTCCATGGCCTTTTAAAACTTAAACAACTTAGAGGCATCATCAATGATGCCCTCTCCGTAGAATTGGATCTCGAATCCATATCTCTAATTCTTCCTAAGTAGTCAAATTAAGATTCAAATTATTACTATCCTTAGAGAAGACTTCATCTAGCCTTCTAATAGAATCTTTTTTAGACTAAAAATCATTGTACAATTCTACAATTATTTTAATTAATGGGTTAGCCTATTGAAACATGAATTTAATCCATTTATCAATTTATCTTCCTTTCTGACCTATATTTTCAACCACGTGATATGAAAAATCATCCAAACTAGAAGAAATGGCCAGTGAAGTCGTAGTTCAAGGATCGTGGCTTGAGCTGGTTGTGTAACTTTCTTCAAAAGAGAAGTGAGCTGCTCAACCTTTCCTTTAAAATCATCCTTTATTTCCGTATCTTTTTAATATTTATCTAGTAAATTACCAAGGGCCACTTGAACATCCCTCTTTTCCCCGCATGCATAGCTTTTCCCAATGCAAACACGGAAATATGATAATCCATTAGTAATGGTTTCTTTTGTTTTTCCTTCTATGGGGGTGGCTCTTTCCATTAACCTTTCTCCTGATTGATTTACTGATAAATTAGAGACAAATCTTGGCCGTTTGGCCTACCTCTTAGGAGTTAATTCCAACAAACTTAGATCAATTACATCCATAAAGGGTACTTTATTCTTTTCTTAGGGGTGTGGTAATATAACCATTCAGGTATAGCAAAATTAGATGAAAGTTGCATGGTTATAGATGAACTTGGGGCACTAGATATTACAATGGAACTAGTAACGCTGATGGAAGATGGAAGGGAAGTTGCAACAATAGAGGGTGTAGTAGCTAGAATATACTTAGGAGAAAATGAAATTTGGATGGAAACATAAATGGAAGTGAAGGGAAGTTGTTGAGAAAGCGAGTGGAAACTAGAGACCCAATCACCTCTCCGGATGAGTGTTCATGAAGGGATGAGAAAATCAATCAACCAAAATTACAATTAAGTGCAACAATTGTTACGGGAATTGAACAACCATGTGCTAGACAAATAAATGGGTTGCACAGGTACAACCATAATCACAACAACTTCCAAAATACATCCGGGAAGAAATAATAATTAAATACAAACAAATAATAATTGTTGTAACAATATAACCTATGCAATAATAAAACAAATATTGTTATAAAACTATATAACAATATATCAACTAATTACCTTATTAAATAATTAAATAATTTAAGGTAATATGATGCATAAATTAACCTAACATTCCCCCTTAATTTTTCATTGCCTCAAGGGATGAGGAGAGGAACTCTCTGAACAACTCAAACTTGTCACGTGTAAGTGACTTTGTGAAAATATCTACTTTTTTTTGTTAGTTGGACAAAATTGAAGCTAGATGTTGTGCTTCAACACATGCTCATGTATGAAATGAACATGTACTTCAATATGTTTTTTTATTTCATGAAACACTAGATTGTGAAACAAGTTTGAGAACACCTTCATTGTCAACATACATGGTGGTTAGTTTTTCCTGTGGTATTCCAAGTCCTTCGAGTATGCAACGTAGCCATATCACTTCAGAGAAATCTTCTCCTGCAGAACAATACTTGGCTTTTGTGGAAGAATGAGAAATAAAGTGTTGTTTCTTGCTTCCCCATGATATTGGTCCAGATCCCATAAAGAAAAAAAATCTGAAGTGGATTTTCTGTCATCAATGTTTCTGCATGATCTGAATCCGAATATCCTGACAAAAGAAGTTGTCTTTCTTCTTATATTCTAGACCAAGATCCACTGATCCTTTGAGATATCTCAAGATGTGCCTTGTTTCTTTCCAATGACAACTTTGGGTTCCTACATGAACCTGGATAGATAGCTCACTACAAAGCTGATATTTGGTCTAGTGTAGGTTAGGTAAATGAGACTCCCAATCAACTATCGATAGAGAGTGGCATTTACCTCAGGAGATGGATCTGAATGAGATAACTGTAATTTTTTCTCCATAGGTGTAGTAATTGGTGTGAAATCCATCATCCTAAATTTCTCAAGCATCATCTTGGTATATTTCTTTGAGAAAAAAATATGTGATTCTCTTTCTACCATACTTCTAATCTAAGACAATAATGCATTAGCCCATGATTGGTCATGTCGAACAATCGATTAAGATCTTTCTTTGTTACATCGATCATCCTAACTGAACTGCTAGTGATGACTAGATCATCGACATAGACAACAACAATCACAATCTTCCCCCTTATTTATTTTTGAGGTAGATATTGGGGTCGTATGGATTTCTAACAAATCCATGTTGTATGAGATGCTCATCAATTTTGATGTACCATGCCCGGGGTGCCTGTTTAAGGCCATACAAATATTTCCTGAGTCTGCATACCTTTTCTTCTTGACTAGGTACTACATATCCCTCAGGTTGAGTCATGTAGACTTATTCTTGTAAATATCCATTCAAGAAGGCACTTTTTATGTCCATCTGATGGACTTTCCAACCAAACTGTGCAGCTAGAGAAAAGATCATCCTGATCATCTTGATCTTAGTTGTGGGAGAAAATGTCTCCTCATAGTCAATGCCTTCTTTTTGTGCATACCCCTTTTACTATAAGTCTTTCTTTATATTTGTCCATTATCCCATCTGATTTGTACTTCATTTTGAATATCCATTTGCATCCAATGGGTTTCTTCCCTGGTGGAAGATCGACAAGTTGCCAAGTGTTATTTTTCATTACTAATTGATATTCAGAGTCCATGGCATCTTTCCAAGCTTTTGACTGTAGGGATTCCTAGACTATAGAGGGCTCATCAGACTCAATAAATCTACTCATCAAAGAAAATTTAACTTCTTCTCTTGCTTTACTATGATTCCGTGGTCCAGGGGTGGATGTATCTCGGTGGAGCATCCATTCTTGCATCTCGTAATGTGCTAGTACACCACTTGGGCATACACTGAACTATTCTGGGTGTGGTTCTATCAAATCAACACCATCATCCCCATCATCACTTTCATCATCTGTGGGAACATCAACTTCAATTTTTACAACTAGTGAAGAATCTACATCAGGTGAGTCTGGAGGAGGAGACTCTACTTCCTTCTTCTCAAAAAACTCAACATCTCTGTTGGTGTAGAATTTTCTAGTCTTTGGATCCATCAATTGTACCAAGAGTCTCTTCAATTTACCAAATGAAGATGAGTTTTATGTGACTTCATGTCTAATTTATTTCTATTTTTCTTGGGTATGTGCATACTTGCTTTGCACCCGAATACTCTAAGGTGTGCAATAGATGGTTTTTCTTTGACCATGCTTCTTGTGGTGTTACTCCATCAAGAGAAACTATGGGCACTTTGTTCAAAAAATACACTACTGTCTTTGTTTCTACCCATGAATGTCTTTGCAAGTCCAGAGTCATTGATCATGCATCACACCATTTCCATGATAGTATAATTTCTTCTCTCAACAACACCATTCTTCTACGGTGTGTGTGGAGGAGGCATTTGTCGATGAATCCCATGAGTTTGTAGGTAGTTTTTGAACTCATTATTGGAATTCCCCCTCGATCTCGAGAGAGAGTTATGATGTGATGACCAGTTTCATTCTCAACTACTACTTTGAACTTCTTGAAAGTTTCAAAAGCTTCACTTTTCTTGTGAAGACAAAAATCCACATTTTTCTTGAATAGTCATCAACACATAGCATGAAGTACTAAAATCCAAAATGACTTGGTTACATCAAACCACAAAGATGGTATGAACCAGATCAAGCTTACCATGAGCTCGATATGTACTCTTCTAGAATGAAGCTCTGTGTTGTTTTCCTGCTAGGTAAAGTGAGGACACTTTTCGTATCCTTCTGAAGAGATGGTAGCCCATGTACCATATTATGCTAATGAAGTGTCTCAAGATACTTGAAACTAACATGACCAAGTCTCCGATGCCACAACTGTGCTGAGGTAGAGTTCTTAGCCACAAGTTCTTGATCATCTCTATGGAAAAAATCAAGCTGGAACATATGTCCCACATTGGAGGCTTTTGCAACTATTTTCAAGCCTCATGATTTATCTCGAATCAAACACGTTTTCTTTGTCGGAATGAGTATCAAAGTCAATTTTAGGTTGTGATCTAGGATTTGACTGACTAAAATCAAATTCTTTGTCAACCCATGGACATATAAGACATCTGATAGTCTATGTAGTTACATGAACCAAGGGGTAGAGAAATGTTGAATCATCACCCAACGAAACATGGTTTTTTGAAGGCGTGTCCCTCATTGAGGTAAACCAGTCTCTATGGCTGGTCATGTGTCGAGTGGCTCCTAAATCAACATACAGACATCACTAGATGATGTGGATGGTTCACTTGATCGAGTAATGTATAAGAAGTCTTCATTATCTGAATGTTCTTCTTTCTCAACAATATTTCCTTGTTGATGGGGTCTTCTTTTCCAGTTCCCTTTTCTGCCCTTGATTTTAGTTTGAATGTCCCTTGTGAGATTGTTGTTGTGGAGGTCTAGAGTTTCTTGATGAACCTTTCTTGTAAGTATTATACCAACAATATTTTAAGTCATGTCCTCTTTTACAAATTGGACATTGCTTCTTCTGTTGTTTGTCCCTGTGATACTGATTCTGATGTTGGGAATTTTGATAGGAATTAGGTTTTCCTTTACCTTTTCCTTTCCATTTTTGATGTGAAGAAATTTCTGCTCCTCTTCATCATCCTTATTGTGCATGGCTTCCTCTTATTGCAATAGGTTTACTGTTTGTCAAAACTAATTATTGTATATGACATGTTTAGTGTTGTGAAAAAATGTGGTAAGAAGAAGGGAGTGCTCTCAAAACAATGGGAACAAGAGCATCATCTATGACCACTTCTCCAGGGCTAGAAGTGAAGCCCTCAACTCTGCAACTCTTCTTAAGAAAGCTTCAATTTTCTCATTCTACTTGAACTTTAGTGTATGTAATTGACTCTGTACAAATTTAGTATGACATTCTTGTTTTTGGCCTCATATACTGTGTGTAATTTATCCCATGCTTCTTTGGCTGTTTTGGCATCTCAAATGTGGGGTTACACATCATCGACACTCCAAACAAGATGATGAGTTTGGCCTTTTGATCTGCTTTATCAAATTACCATTGTTGTGTTGTATCAGTAGTTGATCTGGTCAGAGTACCATTCACAATAGTCCAGATCTCTTCAAACTCAAGTTGTGTCTTGATTTTAGTCTTCCATGCAAGCATAGTTGTTTTCCTCTGAGTAGTTGTGAATCTATGGAAGAAAATTTTTTTGGGGGCATTGGTGCCCATTTTGTAGAAATCACTGATAGGGTTTGGCTCTTATCACTCTAGGTATAAGGTCTCCCAATCTATATATCGTCAGTCCGATATACCAAACCTTTCTATATACACGCCCTTCCGATATACCCGGTGGTACGTGGAAGAATCTTCCCTTTCTATATACATGGAAGTATGTGAAAGAGGTGTTAACGTATGTGAAAGAATTCAATATGTGGTACCAAGATAGTATTGAAAGGGGTTTGTGATTATTGACACCGGCTCAAAGAAATATCCTCATACGCGCACGTAACTTCGTTATATACTTTGATAATTTCTCAGTCTGGATTTATGTCGTGCAATCATTAAAAAATGAATGGGATGGCTCATAGAGTGTGCACTGTGACCTTATTACTCCCCATCGATTTAAAGGGTCGATGCCCAGCAACATTGTTGCAGCTATATTAGGCATTAAGTGTAGTAGTAGTCATGACGACTTTACCCGTAAGTGCTTCCTAGAGGCACCGTATATACCAACGCTGTGAATGAGATCTAGGATCTCGTGAGTGTTTTAGAACCAATTTTTACTATTTTGAGTACAATTTTCCAGTTTCTGAGTAATAATTTACAATATTTTGGTTGACTATGGAAACTGCAAATTAGTACAATATACTGAAGCATGCAATTACATTCAAAAATTTGGAAAAAATTGAATGACAGGAATTTTTTTTGTTTTGCGGGCCTGGTGGCCTCCGGAGCCCAATATGACCCTCAATGCCAAAAATTGCAAAAAAAGAAGCCAAAATGCAATTTTTTTGGGTACACCTCCTTTGGCAAAAAATGCCCAGAAGCAAAAGACAAGCATATTAGGAGAATTGGTTTTGCCATATATTAGGGTTTTTCTCGCCAAAATATTAGTAGGTTGTTTAGTTATAACTATGTTGTTTAGAGATGGTTTTTCCACCAAATTCACCTCCAATCTTGGTGGTTTATCCAGATTTACCACTAAAATCAAATTGGTTTAAAAAATGGTTTTGGGGTGGGAGTCAAACCATGCTCTTCCCACTACCAAGTCATTTCCACTTATCCAACCCAACCGATTGTGTTATTTGATAAGAGATTGAAACAAATTGAATTTAAAAAGGATGAAATTTGACTCACCTTATAGAATTCAATGTGGCTCGGAGGGAGGCTTGTGTGGAAGTGTTCAAGATCCACTTGGATGGATCGAGTTTTGGAGGAAATTAGGGTTTCTCCTGTGTAGAAAGTGGAACTAAGCTATTTCATATTTTTTTCTCCTCCTTTTTGGATGCTACTACCAAAATTTTTTTTTTCCATTTTGTGTAGGTCATGTGCATGGAGGAGATAGATGCCTCGACTCCTGCTTTCTTTGTTTTCCATTTTGTTTGATACTTGATCACCGTGTTTGTTTTTCAGTGGTGTAGTGTGGTTCTTTGAGGTGCCTTTTTTTTTTTTCAATTTTTCCTCCATTTTTAATTGTAGTGTGAGATTCGAATGATTAGGAGATTGATTTTAATCCTCCATTTTATATTTAAACACAAGTTTCGGGAGATTGGACTATGTAGAATGGAACAACTCACCTAGTGTGGACTCATGATTCTCGGTTGTGGAGATCCAACTCGCTAGATTGGAGGAAATATCAATCTAATTTGCTAATGCAATGATAAAATTAGATCAAGAGTTGAACGTGACTTTGTGCACCATGGTTGTAAATGCTAATATAACAAGACACCAGATCACCATGACACCAATATTCCACATCTCAATTTGTGACTCAAGTAATTTCAATGTTGACCTGTTACAATAATACTAATGGAACTTGGTGAAATAGCCTTCATCAATACAATCTTCAACTTGGTTAGCTCTTATTAGAGATATTGGTGTGGGGTGTAGTTATCTAGAATTAGCAGTCTACTATTTTAGAAGAGACTATATTGCCCTTCTAAATTAGAGACAAAACCCTACTGGGGAATTTTTTTTAAAAAAACTAATTGTTATAAACCATAAAAATGCTCAGAAGTAAATTTTTTCCGTGATGTAGAGCACCAAGGCAAAAAAATTTTTTTCTTCGTTTACCTAGAGAACACACAAGAGGTTGTGAGTTTGTAGGGGTTTTGGGAAGCTAGAGGAGGTAGTAATGGCTCGCACCGTTGCATGATTTCTTCTCCACAAATTCTCCTTCCTCTGCAACCTTCTCCAACCTTTCCAGGAGCTTCAATTCTCTCTGGTACCAAATGTAAATTGAGCAACAGGGGCGGAAGCCTGATAAATTATATTAAACTCAATCAACCAAAATTACAATGAAGTGCTGCAATTCTTATAGGAATTGAACAACCATGTGCAGAAAAATAAATGGGTTGCACAGGTACAACCATAATCACAACAACTTCCAAAATACATCCGGGAAGCAACAATAATTAAATACAAACAAATAATAATTGTTTACAACTATGTAACAATATAACCTATGCAATAATAAAACAAATATTGTTATAAAACTATATAACAATATATCAACTAATTACCTTATTAAATAATTTAAGGTAATATGATGCATAAATTAAAGGTAATATGATGTTAATAGTTAATGTGTCCTCCTCTCATATTGGAGGGTCATGAGGTTGACACCTATATGTACCCTTTTTATTCATTTATGAGCATACCAAGACACTCCACTATCTTTCCTCTTGCAAGCTTTGGGTAAGTTCTTCCGATCAATTCTTTCTTTCTATCATTGGAGCTATCACGATTTGGAGTGCAACTTTCATGGTGCCTTGTTTCGATTCGATTCTCACAAACTCTTTTCATGGTATCGAGATGAGATTTCTTGTTATTTTTTTTTACTACTCTTTCAAGTTTCATTTTTTTACTCTGCATGCAAGTTTTTTGATCACTATTTTCTGGAATTATTTTGCTAATCTCTCTAACAAGCTTTCTCGGAAAGTTGTGTCATTTTTTGTGCCTATTTTCTGTACTTGTGTAGGTATTCCTGGAGGTTTCAGGGTATTTACAGCCACATTTAGCTATCTACAGCTAAATCTGGCTTTTCAGCCAAAATAGAGATTATTTCATTTTTTTAATAAAATTTTTAAAATAGAAGTGAATTTTTTTAGATCTTTGTGTTTTTTGGCTCTCTATTTTTCCTAGTATTTTGCAGAATATAGTTTTTAGTGGCTTGGATTTCATTTGAAAGGTTTTTCCACCTCCCTAAGCTCATGTTCTTCTCTAGCCATGTATTCGATTTTGCGTGGGAGGTCGTTTTTGCTATTTTCTTTGTGGAAGGAGCTCGGTTTTGCTGAGAAAGGAGGTCGTTTTGCTGGTTGGTGCTTCTCGTAGGGTTTATCTCTACCGTGACTGTTGTCCCACGTCCTGCTGTCCCACAACTGCCCTTCCTCAAAACATGGCTGCTCTCCTCCCACAACCACGGCTGCTCCAAACAAAACCCCGCAAACTGTCAAATTGGCAAGTCATTTTTATTTGCTAGTCATTTTTTAAAAATTCATTCCTTTTAATCTTTTAAAAATCAACCAAAGCCTCTTAAAATTCAATTGGTAAGTTTTCCTTCATTTGGTAAGTTTCTTTTAAGTTTTAAACATGTATCTTTAAAAAAAAAATCAATCCTTTTTTAAAACCAAATCCGCGCTTTTTCTAAAAGCTCCTTTTAAATTCTTAATTTTTAATTCACATGCTTTTTAGTTTTTAAAAAACTTGAAAGTGTTTTTTTGTCAAGTTTTTAAAACAACATATAAAATTCTTTTTTTTAAAAAAAAGAATCTTTTTACCTTTTAAATTAGATTTATTTACTTTAAATTTTTCAAAAAAAAGAGAGGGAAAGCTTTTTTAAATTAGTTTTTTTAAATATTATTTAAATTCATAATATTTAATTATTATTTTTAATTAGATATTACATAATCGTGCTTGATTAATTTTTTATTATTTGCGATTAATTTACATTTTTAAAAAAACTTCAAAATCATCTTTCAATAACCTTTTTATTGTTTTTAAAAAACTCCAATAGCTCTCAAAATAGCATAATTGGGCATTTCCAAATGGTAAAATTTAGGTGTTATTGGCATTTTTTTTCTCTAATCATGCGCTCAAGTGTGTAACATCACTATGAGCAACTATTTTCCTTCCGAGATCTTTTCCGGCATTTTGAAGGCTCTCCGAACTCCTCAGCTCCTTTAAAACCTTGTATTTCACCCTTATTATTGCTTACGACTAGTGAGCGTGTCCGCCATGCAAATGTAGCAAGGGGTTTCCTTTACAAAGTGAGACATTTTTTCTCACCACCAGGGTTGGCTTTCACCTCCTTTCTATTTTTCTCGCTTGTGCTTGTTTACGGTGTCCTTTTTTTGCGCTCCACGAAACATTGTTGTGGTCTTCTCTCTTGCGTGTTATTACATTGATTGCAAGATGAGTTACCAAGTGTTTCAAACTACATGCATGGACCCGATTGTAATCAATGCACTAAACTATAAAGTGCTGAAAGCAAGGGGTTGTTATTGTCCTGGGTGGTTGTGTTCTTTTATGCATTTCTTTCTCTCTCTCTCACTATGGATGCACTTTCAATTCCTTTTCTTATGCCGCTCAACTTTTTCAAATGGAGATCAAAAATAATAATGAAACTAAAAGGAAAAGGGTTATTCCGCATCACCATGGGAGCTGAGATTGAACCAGATGACAAGCCTGAAAAATCTAAGTGGTTAAACCATAGAGATGAAGCTTTAGGTCTTCTTTGCATGTCCATTTCTCCTGACTTTCTCTTCCACATTGAGGCGTCTGAAACACCTAAGTCTGCGTGGACAACGTTAGATGAAATGTTCAAACAACATGATGACACGAGTGTGTATGAGTTAGAAAACGAACTACTAGGGTTAAATCCTAGTGATTTTGAAAACCTAAAAGCATTCTTCTTGAAGTTTGTCCACACTAGATCATTGTTAAAGGGATGTCAAGTAGAGAAGAAAGATTCTCAACTGATCTTGTCGATTCTCTCTAAGTTAGGTCCTAAATATTCTGTCTTTGTGTCAACTTTTTACACTACAAAATCTACCTTGGGCAAGGATTGGAATATGCCCTCCTTTGATTGTTTTTCATCCCAACTCATTTGAGAATAGGACAAACTCATTCAAATGGGGTCTCTCAAGTCCAAGTCACATGCCCTTGTAGCAAGTACTAGTAAGGAAAAGAAGACTGTTAATGAGATAGAGAAAAAGGATCAACCTAAGAAAGAAACCAAGACCAAAACTAAAATTAACACGAACACTTCGACTTCTGAGCCTAGAGCACAAAAAGATAGGTATTTGTGTTCCTATTGCAAGAATTCTGGTCATGACGAGCAACACTATTTTTGGAAATAGATTGATCACTTATCTCATTTACTTGAGAAGAATAAAATAAGTGTTCCTAAATCCATAAAACAAAATGCTCCGAAGGCCGAGTCTTCCACTACAAAAGGTTCTAAATCTGATAAGAAGAAAGGAAAGGCCCTCGTAGCTCGAGTTTCTCCTTCATTGATGTGGATTATAGATTCTAGTGCCTCGCACCACATGGCTTCTTTGCATGTTTAGTTCTCCAACATCGAACCTTGTGATATGTCCCAAATCACGTTGGGTGATAACATGAAAGTGTCGGTTTCCGGTAGTGGATCGGTAGAGATAGATGGGGGAACATTCAACCAAGTGTTAAGTGTTCCTAATCTCTCTACCAATCTCCTATCGGTTTACCAAATTACTCACCTTGGTGAAGGAATGCGAGTGGAATTTGGTCCTAACTCGGTGATTATTCGTGAGCTTAACAATGACACTACAGTGGCTGAGGGAAAGGCAGATCACCATTCACGGTTGTATACCTTTTCCCACTTTACTTCTGATTCAAATTCTACTTCTCTACCTACTAAGGTTCTTCAGCTCTTTGATTCAGACTCTGACTCCTCAGATGATGATGTTGTTGAGTGTGCTCCTCTTCATGACTCTCAGACTTTTGAGTCTTCGATTCTGACAGTAGTGATGATGAGGACTATGTCCCTTCTTACTCGAGTGAAGAATCTTCTGACTCTGAGCTTGATTCTCCTTATTCTCTTTGGGCTAGGAAAACTTTGCAAAGCTCTAGAGATTTTGTTGGAGATACTTCGGATATGAGACATACTCACTCAGATTTCGTTGGACCCCACTCTTTCTTTGCATTTGCTTTTGATTCGATTGTCTCTCTATTTCTTCATGTGATGTTAGTTCCACTAATACAAAATCACTTTGATTCTACTTCTGATGATAAGGATTGTGTACCTAGTTCTGATGTCGAGAGTACTACAGAGGAATCTTCTCCTCCTTCTCTCACTATTCCAGAGAGTATTGACACATCCCACATCTCATCAGATATTGAGCAGTCTCCTATATAGTACACTTGTGATGTACTACAAGTTCTTCATCCATCTATAGGTATTTCAAAGGAGTTCATCATCTCCATTATTGGGAGTGCCCCTTTTGGGACTCTTGCCACTTCCACTTTACTAGAGACTTTCATTAATCCACCCTTGTTTTTGGATCCATTTTCTATTGCGGGGATGTTTTATTTCCTTCACATCAGTTGGAAATCCTTTCTACTGAGTCTTCACCCTTCATAATTTGACAGTTCTACACTCGTGACATTACCCTCAACTCCTTTACACTCACTTGCTAGACCTATGTCACACTTTCATGGAACACACTCAGATTTCTTCATGGTACTACCTTCAGCTTCCTTCGAGGAGTGGGCAGATTTCCAGCACATATTTTCTATCCTTCCTAAGGGCAGACACACAGTATGGTGCAGATGGCTCTTCTTCAGTCCAGAGGTAGAGGATCTCATCATCAACATTCTTTTGGGAGACTTCTTAGAGTTATAGAGTTCATATCCATCCATGGCATCTTCTACATCCATCTCATCTCCCTCATGTTATCTCTTTTTTCATCTTTCCGAGAGATTTCCCCTTTGTACATGGGTACCTTTACAGGCTAGTCTATGGCCAGGACCCATCTTTGGCATCTTTCTTAGATTAGAGAGTATTTTTTCTCTTATGGTGGATGTTTTTCCCATTGGGTTTTCCTTCGCTGCTTGGGACTTCTTTTGTACATGGGTACCTCATCAGGCTTTATGCCGGGACCCATTTTTCTTCTTCTTCTTCTAGGAAGATTGTGTTTGTATATGGGCACCTTATCAGGACTTTATTTTCCACGCCCCATTGACACATCTTTCTTACTTGTTTAGGAGTGTCTTCCTCTTCCGTCTAACTCATCACAGCCACTACCCCAACTTCGATGAAGGGGGTGTTAGTGTGAGTTATCCTATGTGTCCTCCTCTCATATTGGAGGGTCATCTCACATGGGTTAGGTTTAGGGTTTCATGTGTGTCATGCACTAGGGTTACTTAGCACCCTATATGTACCCCTTTTCTATTCATTTATGAGCATGCCAAGACACTCCATTGTCTTTCCTCTATGCAATCTTTGTTTCTATTGAGCAAGTTCTTCCATTACTGATCAATTCTTTCTTGCTATCACTGGAGCTATCATGATTCCATTGGATTGCAACTAATTCATGGTTCCTCGTTTCCAATTTGATTATCAAAAACTCTTTTCGAGATACAACCTAGGAGAATAAATAACATAAATAACTTTGGACACCTATACTTTTTGGGACACAATCTTGGCAATAAGAACCTTTGTAGAAGATAAACCTTCTACAACAAATGAAATTTTCCTTGGAGTTATGGTAACTTTCTGAGTAGATATTTTACTTGCTTGAAGATGTGGGGAGACTTAGTGTTGGCTAAACTTGAACCATCTTTATAGACTGATATGACACTTTGGGTGAGATTCCTAAAGTAGCCAACCAATCATATGTCCTTTTCAAGATGGGCCTCGCCCTTTCCTTTGTATTAAAAAATGTTATGATACTAATTAATCCATGATAGAGGTTAATTGGAAATATTATTGCTCCTGTAAATTGGGTCAAGCACCTCCTCGTCATCCTTGATTTCTTCTGGAACATCTACAATACCATATTGTTTAACCTCATTCAGTGTTAACCTTTCATACTCTTGTTGTCTTACAATTTTCTCATCCCGATAGTGGATCTAAATTTCTTCTAAGGAACATGAGATTTGACAAGTCATGTCTCACTAAATTTTCCCCAGTAGTCAAAGTTAGTACTAGGATGAAATGTCCACATGGTGACTTCAGACATCTCTTAGTCTACATTCTTTACTTTGTAGATACTAGCGAAAGTGTATCTTCCAATTGAAATAATAAACTTAACCCCTGCCTTTTATCATTTATTTTGAACCTTATGATAATCTAATAATTGGAGAACCAGTTATAATAAAACCACTTATCACTTGGACATCTTGGAAATTTATTTGGATCGCGTAAGAAACCTATAACCTTGATGTATGTCAATGTCGTGAATTGAAGATATATGCCCCCCATTCCCTTACTTCCTTGAAAGCCTCATCGGACACTCTATGACTGTATAATTCCTTATCAAAACAAGTATAGAAGAATAGAAAAGAAAGCATCATTTAACCTTCAGAAATGTTTTCTTCGCTCTTCCATAGTGAGCTAAGGATAAAACTCATAAATTTTAGAAATTATCCTAACACCTTTGTTAATTAAGAAAGTATATTCTCCCATTGTAGTTGTTGCATAGAAAAGATAAGAAGCTATGAAAAAGTTCATTGAAGTCAAAACATCTTTCAACTGAAAAAATATTGAGTTGTTGATATGCTCCCCATCGTATAAACTCCTTATTCTTTTTTATAGTGGCAATATAGAGGAACATCCATTCTTGAAAATCTTTTGCCAAAGCGAGACAAAAAAATCTACTCTAAACCACAATAAGTTCATTGACATCCCGGATAAATTCTATGTGAAACAAAATATTAGGAAGCTTAGTAGCACCCTTAGCCAAGTAACTCTTAATCATGACCTTTGTGCACAATTCATATTCCTTATCCCAGTGCTCAACTGCAGACTCTGGAGAAATTGTCGCATACTCTTCTACATATAGAAGTTTGAATAGGTCTTCGAAAAAGTTGATATCCAACCTGATTATGACATTTCCATCATCATCTTTTACAGACCTAGTGGCTTTATCAAAATGAGCCTTCATAGCTGAAACAAATTCTAGGAAATTCATAGATGTATTAAAAGAAGTAGCGAGAGAAATCCCATTGTAAAATATAGCTTACATCTAGGGTTTTCTATTAGTAGCTTTTAGTCTTTCCCAGAAATATGCCAAATTTACCTATCCCATATCAATGTCTCCAATGTTTCCCATATCTAAAGATAGACAAGTGTGAGGAGAAACACCTAAGAAAGTATACTTCATTTTTCCTTTTCCTTTTGATGAAGAAGTTGACATGAATTTGGGACTCGTAACCTGATCGAGCCCTAAAAATTTATGATTTTTTTTCCAAAAAATATGAAACACTGAAGCCCAAAAATATGAAAACAAAACCCCTGAAACACTCAAATTCTAAAACCAGTGGCCTAAACCTCAAAAAATCTGAAAAGAACACCTCTAAAACTCTGAATACACAACCTCAAAAACTCAAGTAGGGTGATTTCAAATGTGTGAAAAGTATGAAATATAACAGATTTGAAAGTATGGATGGAATCTCTAAAGCACCTATGTTCGATACTCCAAATCGATCGGGTTCGGTTGCAAAACATGAAAGGGTTGGAAAAGGAAACTCCAAACTTAGTAGGATGAATTCGCAAACCTTTGACTTCTGCAATGTGATAGCCTTCTAAAAATCCTTAGATCTAAACATACTTAGCACCTTGATGTTTCAAAGTTTACAAACTTGAATAAAAATCCCATTGCCATAGTTGATAAGGATTGAGATCTTGCAACATAAGATAATGGCCTCCATGGTTTAACAAGCAAGAAGGAAAACAAATAAGAATAAAAGGACAAAAACAAAAACCACCATGATTAATCTAAACCAAAAATAAAGAAAACACAAAAAATTTACCTTGAAAATGATGCCTTAGAAATACAATTAACATTTAGTAAAAAAAGATGTCCGAGTAAATCACCAAGTGAAAATGACAGCAAAAATGGATTTATATAGGTACATGAAAATTTATGTCCACATGCCGTCACATTTGAGGTTATTGGGAAATAAATTATTTGTTAAAAGTTTGAAATCCTAAATGAATGTGCGATCATTTGAATGATGAACGCCCAAAGTCCAAAACCCAAAAGTACAAAGTTACGAAATTTTGGAACTTTGGCTTTTTGGAATTTGGGCCTTGAAAATGAAAATACCCGAGGGTGTGAAGCAAAACTCCAAAAGCCAAAAGTACAAAGTTCTAAAATTTTGGAACTTCAACTTTTGGATTTCAGGATTTCATAGAATAAATTTATGTAGAAAATAACAATAACCCAAACTCCCGAAATGAGGAACCTTCAAAATCCAAAATCCAAATTTCGGACATCGAGTTTGGAAAAATTCCAAACTCTAATTTGTTTGAAAAAAAAATCATAGAAGGAAACAAATTAGAAAATTTAAGAGCCCTCTTATCAAAGGTAACTTAGAAAGTTAACAAGATATTTCTTTCAAACTAGTTTCCATAACTACTCTTGCCATTACACCAACAAAAATATTTTTAGTAGCTTTTTTAGTCTAAAAATGGAAAGGGGATGCATACCAATGAAGATAAATTTATAATGAAAAAAGCAGTGCATATGAGATAAACTAGACGAAATCATTGCCATTAAATGAATAGAGATTTCTTTCTCATCTCACATAAAGGAAGTAAAGATGAAGAGATTGGCTATCAAATAAAAGAATAGACATTTAAACATGACAAAAGGTGCATATGAAGAACTGCTCAAATGAGGAGATATGGTGATCATTTTGCACATTCCAAAGCCAATGTTTGAAACTAATAGATAATAATGGTCACATCATAGGTATTTGAAATGTTTGAGGAGCTACCATAAAAGTGCTTACTTGTTTTTCCAAATGTAAAGGTAGATAAGACAACATGGTATCCCAAAGTCATTTTGAGAAAATAAAAGAATTTGAATCACTTGTAATACTTCCACCTGACATCTTAGAATATAATATTTGCAAAGGAATAATAATGGACTAGAATGCGAGCTATAAAGGAGAATACCCCTTTGAAAATTTGGGCATTTGGGGGGAAAACTGTAGATGAGTGAGTGATTAAAATTGTATAAATACGAGAGGAATGATCTTGTATTGGGGCGGTTTAAATTTTTCTATATGTTTTAGAGAGAAAATGAGAAGACCGAGTTTTACTATCTTAAGCCAAATCGATCGACCCAAGTTTTGTTTACCCATTTCCAAAACCTTGCCAAGACGATTGCATTGTATAATCATTGGTAGATATTGAGTCCATAGGTGTTGTGTCCACTTATCGAAGTGTTGGAGTTTCTTAAATAAATATGTGTGTGTTATCATGAGAAATTTTATTTTGTTTCAAGATGTGTTACTTTGAATCAATCATCTACATTTCTATTACAATCTTATATTGTTAATTTCTTTGAATTACACAAAGCCTTATCTTAAATAGTGATAATTTGGCAACTGCAATTGCATTATTGATGGAGATTTCCTTCATGTTGTGGTAAACAATTTTAAATTCAGTTGTATTTATATAATCTAAGATATTTTTTCAGTTCGTGAGGGTATCTGGAATGTATTTGATCATAAATTATTAGTATTTTGTTGATAATTTATCATGAGATTTTGTGTTTAGGTTCTCAAAGTTTGTGTGAAATCTTGTATTCTTGGGCCTCCATGAATACAAAATTTCTAGTTGAAGGAGTGATGTGAGTTGTGTGATTTGTATTTTGCATCAAGAACAATTGTCTATAGCACTTGCTAAGGTTCAGTTAAGTATTTTGTATAATCAACATTATCCTACTTGATCTCCCATCAATACATTAAAACTACAATCAATAACCATCTGATCCACTTGAATTACCCATGCTTGCATTGTTTATGCACAAATGCTAAAGGTATTTTTAATTTTGTTTATCCTTTATAAAAATATGCAAAAGTAAGTTGGACTCATAATTTTTTTAGTAACTTCTGAGCCTTTGTCAAGAAATCTACATTATTTAGTATAAAAACTTGTGAGGGTTAGATAATGTGCGTTGACCATGTATTCTTGAGGATAATTTTCATACCACCGAGAAAGAGAGTTTAAATCTTTCTAATATATCCATTCCTTTCATAAATGCATGTTTTAAAATGGGTCCTCTCACCCTGGTTGTAGGAAGAACCTAAAGTAGTAGGGTAGGTCATACCCTTAGTGAGGTGTTATCGAACTTTCCCCAAGTCCAAGTAAAAGATATGCAGATCCATCCTCGGCTATAAAATGAATCAACCTGGTCTATCTTTCTCTAAGCATCCTATTTAAGCTATTGATGCTTCTTGAATTACATTGTGAGACTGATTTGGGTACCAAAAATACCATTTCTTTTAATTCCTTCAACAATTATATTATCATTACTATCTTTGATGTACCAAATATCCTTCAAAATTTGAATAGAAAAACTATCATGAGTTAGTTGTGAACATGAAAAAAGATTCTTTTAAAGATTAGGAACAAATAAAACATTATTCAAAATACCATTTGTAAATTTTACTTTTCATTTCTTTATTACTTTTAGAGATGAGTTATCACTAAGATACACATTCTCATTGATTTTTCTAACATCAAATAAAGAATTGGAAATACCAGTCATATGATTTGAAGCACCTGAATCTAGAATCCATTCAGAATTAGAGGAAGAGTATAAACAACATATAATACAATAGTTTTAGGAGCATCATTAGAACTATCCTTTTAACTTAAATTATATTTAGATGAGACATATTGTTTTTTATTTTTATGGTTCAGGTTTATTAGATTTAAAATCTTCCTTCGTATGCCCAAATTTTCCACATTTGTGACTTTTGCCATTAAAGCTTAAACACAAATGTTCAGAAGTAAAACTTTTCTTATCAACAAATGAAGATTTAGCTATAAAATTTTGATCAGAGAAGGGATTGCATGGTTTGAACTATGAATTCTAAGCAAGAAGTGCCTAAGAGGAATTCTCTTTAGAGTCTAAGTTCATCATCACTTGCTCTTCCTGTATCAATAGAGAAATCAAATTATTTAAATCAAGTAATTCATTCTCATTATGATATTTAGAGTTTAGGATAGAAATTAAAGTCCTAAATATTTCATTTGTATTCACCTAAACAATAAAATAGATTAATTTTTCACCAATTAAGTCACAATTGCATCCATCTAATTGTGTTTTGATATTTTAAATTTTGGCTAAGAACTTAACTAATTTTTTTATCTCTTTTCATAGGATTTGTAAGTAATTCTAAAACAAGTTTAATAATCTTAGATAAGCGTGTACCTTCATGCATGGATTCTAATTATATCCATACCTCTTTAAGATGTTCAATATTACCAATGTGTAGAAGATATTCATCATTCACATTGTGCAGGATCATGGAAATGGCCTCATGTGTACGATGTGATAATGAATTCATATTTTCTCCATTTGCATGATGACCAAAGAGGCAAAAAATTAGTTCTGAAACAATCATCCGAGTTTCCTCGCCATAAGTTCCGATTTGACCTTGATCTTCCAAATATTGTAATTTGCTCCATTTAGGATCTGGGATTTATTGAGGCAAAAGAAACTGGATGGCATTATGATATCATGTGCCACTAATATAATTTTCCATTGCATTAGAACCATATTAATCGAAAAACTTACAATACCCATATTTTATGATAAAAAATAACTTGTATTATTTCATTAAAAAATCAAGTATTATATATTTTTAAAAAATAAATAACTAATTTTATAAAAAATTGATCATAAAATATTAATATAATTAGATAGAAAGTTATAGATCTAAAGAAACTATTTTAACATAACTAATTCTATCATTAAAACGTACACTAATTAACTTTCCATAATCAAATAATAACTTTTGTATTATAAAGGGCTCGCATTATACCCTGGACCTATCATAAAAGTTTTCCAACCATATAAAAGTGAAAATAAAACCCTTAAGAATGCACAAATTCAAATTTATGAAAAGTGTTTATGAAGATAAAGATCTGGTCAACTTAAATTTGACATCTAAATGGTTGTAATTCTACCTTAGTTTTAGTCTGTCGTTATGGTCATTTGACCATCAATTTTAACACAATGAAAATTTCCTAGAGATAGCTTAAATTTGACGTCTAAATGACTATCATTTTGCCTTATTTTTGGTTTTTTGTGATAGTCATTTGACCGTCAAATTTAACACAGTGAAAATTACATGTGTATTTCAGAATATGAAATTTCAGAATTTCTTCTTCTATACAATTTTAGATAGATTCTGTTTATAAATTATAATAAGATATAAACAACTATATAATTTTTTTGAGAATAGTTTATATAATATAAACTATAATGATCGTTATTTTATAGTAATTTTTAATTCAAAGAATATAGTTATAAAAACCTTAAAACTATTAGTATTTTAAATCGAGCCCTATTAGAGGGGGGTCTAAAGGACATGTGCATATTATGTTAAAAAAGGTAAAAATAGTAAGAGAATTTTTACTAGGTATAAGGAGATTTTGAATCACATGAGAGTACAAATTAACTGTAAATTTACACAGGGGACAAGTAATTTCACTCGCCAATGAAATAATTTGAAATCCCTATTTTCATGAAACTTATCTCCTCCCTTCATTTACTCTCGAATTTTACCTTTGAAAACATTTACCCTACAAATATTTAAAACTATAGATAAATAGAAATATTTCATATATTAAATTACCCTAACATGTATGTGATTTTTGACATGCATGTAAACCCCTTTCACCTGTGAATACTCACATTAATTCCTCACAAAATATTCAAAAAATTTAGATTGTAAAAAAAATTGGGGAGGAGGGGAGCTTGATGATTTTTAAATAGCCTTAGGGTTGGTTGAAAAAACCCATTCAAAATCAAATAAATTAAAATAAAACATTTGATCTTATCTATTTAAGTTACCTCGCTCTATTACTATGATAGAATTTCAGGATTCTATTAACTACGTATTTAATCAATTAAATTATAGAACATTAATAAACTATGCAATATTCAATCAATAAACATCACATTATATTGCATAATAAATAAAGAAATACTTACATAAAGTAAATAGTAAATAACACAAGATTTATAGTGGAAAATATGAAGGTAAACAAATACTGTGAAAAATAACCTTTATTGTAGGGAAACCTTTTACATCCAGTAAATTACCTCCTCCTTTAGAAACCCTAATCACAAGGGTAACAACACCTTTGATATATATTTTATAATATATCAAATGAAGACCCAAAGTCCTTTTTATATGAGGTGATCGGGTAAGTCTCCCACCCCACCTTTTCAACCCAAATGGTTGACACATACTAAGGTTTAAAATATTTAATAATAAAAATATAACTATTTCTCATTATTAAATATTTAACCTAAATTATATCCCTAGGTTTGGATATTTAATAATAGAAATATGAATATTAATTATTATTAAATAGTTAACCTATAGTATAATGTTGGACCCATATTTAACTAAGGGGTTTCTAGTTCACTTAACCATTACGTCCAATGATTTTCTCTTGTAAACTATGCGCAGATGTATAAGGCTCTTAGGAGGAGGAATTTATTTGATAGTTGTGAAAGTTTTGGGTCCACCTCAATTCCTCTTCTTGAAACAATAAAGCCTAGAAAGTTTCCTCATAACAAACTAAAGACACACTACTTTGGGTTAATCATGACCTTATAATCTCTCGAGACGTTGAAATATACATCGTAGGATTTATGGATGGTCTATTCTAAACCTATACTTACCAAATATGTCATCAACATAATCCTCCATAATATCATTCAGCATGTCATGGAAGATGATAGTCACTTCCCTTTGATATGTTGCATCTGCATTATTGAGGCCGAAGGGCATGACTTGGTAACAAAATGCCCCCTAAGGGGTTGTGAAAGTATCCTTATGTTGATCCTCTTCTATAATCTCGATTTGGTTATATCATGAAAATCCATCCATGAGGTATATCATTTCATATCCCATATTTAAATTGATAATCATGTCAATTTTTAGAAGAGAAAAATCATCTTTAGGAAATGCCTTATTGATGTCCTTGAAATCCGTATAGATTCTTATACCAATGGGTTCTTTTACATAGGTACTATATTAGAAATCCACTCTAAGTATTCAATAGGATTAATGAATCCTACCGCCAACAATTTCTCTATCTCTTCTTTGACTAAGAGAGTGACACGATGATGCGTCTTACGAAGTTTTTTCTTGAGTAAATTTGTTTATTCATGTACAACTAAGTTATGCACTAGTAAAGAAGGATCTAATCATGGTATGTATTTATTGGACAAAGAAAATATATTTGAGAATTCCCAAATAAGCATGATGAAGTTTTTTTTTTTTTTTGTGCTAAGAGATATGCTCATAGCTTAACCTTTATAGGTTGATCCTCTATTCTAATATTTACATCAATAGTATCCTCCATGAGAAATTTGGATTCATCTTCCATACACATAGGATTAGAGGGGAGATTGAGATATTCCTCTAAGGGAATCTCAACAATATTTTCACCCTTATCTTTGGTCACTTTTTTTTTTCCATTTGTTTGTCCGCTAGTGCCTCGAAGAGGTTTTCACTGTGGGACCTAGAATTTTTATTTTGACAAGGCTTTTCAGAGGATATCTTTCCCTTTTTTTTCTTTTGATTTTTCTGACCACAAAACTCATCCTCCTTCTCGAAGTATGTGCATGTGTAAAATTTGATGGAGAATCCCTTTTTGTGATCGCCAAGAAGAATGTCATCACAAAGACCCAAATATTCACCAATTGATTAATCATTCTCAAAGAAATAAATTGGTGTATGTTGTTGTTGTTCCTAGTTTAAAAGGGATTGATGGAAAATATTCAATTTGGGGATCAAAGGGGATATGGTCAAAATATCCATGTCGGAAACAAGCTCATGGAGGCAAGGTCTTTGTAGTGACTACACTGGGAAACAATTTCACTATCATAATCAAATGAACTATCTTCACATTTGAAAGAGGTGGCTTTGACCTCCAGAGGACGGGACCCATACGGTCGGATATAATTACCATATTTTATACCTTTGTATGTGGTTTTGGAAGAGGTTTCCGCACACCTTTCTTGTCTATTACACATACATATCTTTTGTAACCAATGACATACATCATCTTGTTAGGGATGGAATATTTTGGTGTTTGATAAGATGAAGCCATCTCATTATCAAGAGAGTAGGATATAGAATTATCGATAAATTTTTCATCGACCAAAAGGGAAAAAAAGAATGAAAGTGTCGATGTTGCATTGTTCCTAGGACCACCGATATTTATATCTAGGCCTACCATACATCTTAGGTGATATTGGGAGTTTTGAAACTAGGAGGACTTGTTGGAGGTTGTATTCTCCAAAGCTAATTGTAAGGACCTTCATCTCCCATGAAGAAAAAGGAGATATAGATGTAAAAGCACCATTACCATGTGAGCACAATGTATCTAGATTAACATATGAGGCACAAGCCTCGAGACTAAACCTAAACCACTATCTTGGTTGAAGGAAATTCATATGTGGTGGGAAAATAACCTAAAAAATGATCTGTAATGGACAAAGGGTTGGGGATTTGCAAAAATGGTAAGATTTTTCCTTCATTGTATAATTTAAGAAATTGATGGAAAGTTTAAGGTACTACCCTACATGGCATGAAGCCATGAGTGACCGAGAAGCATGTTGTAGGGTAGTTTTAAGTCGAAGATGTGGAACCGGGTATCGTGACTAGTAGACCCAACTTCTATAGGAAAAATTATTATCCCAACTTAGTGTCACTCCACATTATAATAATCCTTTATCATGATGATATTAGGCTCCAATTCAATATCAGTACGTACCATCTGTCTGGTGAGTTTCAAAGTATAAATATTCAAGCACAATATTTTGTCCAAAAGAACCCTATTTATCTTTTTATGATTAACAATGACTTCAATGTAAAAAGGTACATTAATCATATGATCATCACTAGGAATATCATGTTGGTTGAAGGTAATGTGTTCGGAAGGAACAATCTATGTGACCAAGGCTTGGAAGCATGTAGGATCAATATCAGTTGAAACTCTTGACCCCTTAAATGTTTTGTAAAGGATGTCCTTATGAATATTGGATATTTTAAGAAGATCTAAGATTGAAATATTAACAATGGTCTTCTTAAGTTGTTCTAAATATCATAACGACTATCCTGAGGGGTAGGTAGAGGAGGTTCTAGAATAATAAGGTGAGCACATCACATTACCACAAAAACTCTCTTACTTTAAAGTTAATAGTATTTACATGCTCAATAGGTGGATAAAAAAAAACCAATGAGGGAATCAAATGAATTAGTGGATTAGGCAATGTGATTGGTAATTTTAGTGTAGTTGATTGACCTTGATCAAAATTTTCTCCCCTTTTCGTTCTTAGGGAATGGCTCTTTGTAAATATCCAACTATTGATAAGTAGATTTGTTGGGTCTAAGCGAGTCCATTTCAACCTCTCCGCTATCTATGAGATCTTGAATGAAGTGTTTCAACTTTTAGCATTTGTTTGTGGTATTACCATTAACACGATGATATTCATATTATTCATGGCATTTGTATCATGTGAGTTTTGGTGCATCATCTGCAAAAGGTGTAGTATTTAGGAACTTGATCATGTTCACTTTGCATATAATTTTTTTAGTATCAATGACAAAGAAGTGATGAGAGGGGAGTGAACACACGATGTTTTACTTTAGGTGCAACAAGTTCTTTTGTAAGTTGTAAAGGAACACTATTCTTGAATGTTTGCACATGTTTTTAATCTGTTATACCTATTTCACCAATAAGTTGTGTACGTATGAGCAAAAAATATAAGGTAAATGTGAGGAGGAATACTTGTGAAGTGAAGGTCGAAGGTAGAGTACACGCGTTCTGATTTTTGATCTAGTACTAATTGCAAGAACTTACTTTTTATTAGGAGGAACTACCTATGAATGTAAAACAAGACCACCGGAAGAATATTAAACAATATATGTCGTGTGAACCGCCTAGCGTATGCTATATCTAGAAAGTGTAATACTTCCTAGATGGATGTCAATCCACTATATAATACAATTTAATTAAAAAAATAACGTAAAAAATAACATCCTACTATAGTTGATATGATTTAGGTATCTCATTCAAATACAATAAGAAAATTTAATCTAACAGGTTGGGTTATGATCATATCTAGAGGTTGGGAAGGTAGCCAAGGTGATTAGAATAGGTCAGGATCAGATTTTGGGTGGTTTTGGGTTATTTGGGTGAAGGTTATTAGGTTGCTATTACAAATAGGATTACCAATTATAGAGACCGACATCGTTTTGGTATGACCGATGGCGGTTGAGAGGGAAGCTGACAATGATTTAGTTAATTGGCTTTGGAGAGGCAAAATGGTAGAAACTCAATAAAATTTGGTTTTTGGAGATTCTCTATGATTGCATAGAGAATAGAAGAAGGATGGATAGGTTGGTAAAGGTGCTGAGAATGCTTAGAGATGTTTGGGGGTTGAATATGGGGAGCCAAAATGTTATGGGTGGTTAGATGGGTGGATTGACAGGAAGGCGAGAATGATAGGATGTAAAAGAGAATAGGATTTAAAGGAGAAAGCTAAAGAAATGATGATCTAAGTAAGTATGGAATGATGTAGATCAAAATGCACTTATTTTTATTTGTAGACCTGGGGTTGGATGAAGGTGATGGTTGATCTGTGAAACTAGTGATCGGTTCCATGGCAGTTGCTTCCCAAAATTCAAAGTGAGTGCAAATTTCTTGAGATCAGTCTTGGTGCCGGCTAGGATGTATTTGGATGTGTGAGAGGGCTCTTGTTCATGCGTGTATGCAGATCTCTCTCTCTCTCCAAACTCGAATAATTATTCCAAGCTCTGGAACAAGGTTACCAAAGTGAATATATGGTAACTGACGACAATTTAGGTTAACTAATGTCAGTTATGGCGGGAAATCCTAGGTTTGCTAAAATAATAGATCTTTCCTATCTTTTTGGCTAGATCTTCCCCCAGTGGTCGTGGTCTAAAATGGTATTTTCCACTTAAGTAAGTGGGCATGATTTTATAGAAAGGATAGGCATCTAATGTTAGGGCTAGACTAAGTCTCAATTAGTTATGGTAAGTAGAGATTGAGAATTAGTTAAAAGAAACACACTAAAAATAGGTCTATGATGAGGTGTCTAGGTGATGTGGCTAGGTGAGGTGGTCAAGTGTGGATATTTATTAAATTAATCATGTGCACTATGGGATATGAATATGTGAGGTATGTCTACTTTAATTAACCGGGTTATAAGGGTGGTACGACCTAATTTTGGTGTCTACATTTTTCCCCTTTTTTTTGTGTAGCTTGTATTAGTAAGCGATGTTGACGAAAATAGGAAGTTCTTGCCCCAAGTTTGGGTGACAATGAGGTTACCCCAAGCGTAGGTGAAGGTGATGCCCCTCAAACCAGGAATTGATGAGGTGTTATACGGAAGTAGTGAGTGGTTTGATAAATGTGTAGTTGGTGTGAGTTAAGGTAGGTGGGGAAGAGTATGGGTGTTTTGGGAAAGGGTAATGGTCAACTTGGGTAATAGGTAATAGTCGGGGTCAAATTGGGTAATAGGTAATGACAATCGAATGCATGCACACGTATAAATTGTAACACATTAGTAGGTTGAGGAGCTTTCAAATTCTACATCGTCTAAGGTCGATAGGTTTATCCCTACAAGCTTGAAGTGATTAAGATATCTAAGGTATATGACATGTTCTAGAAACACAATGTAGGTTAGGTGCAAGAACGTTTAGGTATGTTTGTACAAGAAATGTGGTGGTTGGGATAAATGGCAAGGAAATAGGCAAGGTAAGGTCATAAGGCCAAACAACATGGGTAACAACATCACAAGGTATAAAGAGTACACAAGGTCAATGGTCACACAAAGTAGGTCAGGTCTAGGTAAATAGGTCATGGCACGGGTAAGGCCAAGGTATGGGTAAAATAAAAATCCCTAGACATAACTAAGGAAATGTAGGGGTAGTTTGGGCTTGTAGGTAGGTTGTAATAAGTTTGCATAAGGTCAAAAGGTATCTAACAATAATGTATTGTGGTCAAAATGGGAAAAATGGGGTGAAAATGGTAATGCAGACTACGATGTTGGTTATAAAGTAACTGACATCGGTTTGGTATGGCCGACGTCGTTCAGGTTGGGTTAGGGTTAATAAAATGAAAAAAACTGTATTTTATGGATTCATTTTAATATGTTGTAATTTAGGAAAACAACAAAGTGGTAGAGTAAGAGTGGAAAATGATGGTACGAGGTCTTTGAGCTGAGTTTGAGAGTGAGAAGCACGTAATTAGCATTCAGTAGGTGGGTCCACGAGATCGATTGGAGCTATTTGATTGGTGGTAAGGTGAGAATTTTATTTGTGGCATGAAAGAGGTGGGAGAGAGTTCGGGTGGGCCACCGATGTGGAGGCCAGCCATACCACCATACAGATGGGACTAAGATGAGGTAGGATTCAATCCACTTATGTTTTTGGGTTAAAAATAATGTGTTAAATCAGTTTGGGTTAAAAAGGTTTGGGTGGGATTTTTTTTTGAATTTTTGGGTAAAATGAAGTAAATGAGGGAGGGGGAAGGTCCAATGTAGCTTAAATAGGGTTGGAAATGAAGTTAGGTTAGGTTTGGGTAGGGTAGAGTAGGTGTGTAGGTCATTTTTAGGATTTTTTTGGTAGATGGGGTAGTGGGTTTCAATTTGGGCACCACGATAGAGACCGAAGTCAATCTAAGGGTGACCGACATCAATTTTCTTTAGCTAGCATTGGTCTAGTTGTAGGTGACCAACATCAATTTAACTGAACCGATGTTGGATAAGGATAACTGGTGACGGTCAGGGTGGATGAAAAATAGGGTAAGAAAGGTTAGGTGGGCAAGAAAAATAGGTGAGAGGGGGGAAAGGAGGGTACATGTAGAGTGATGGGGGTAGAAGGTTGGCATTGGTGTAAAGGATAAGTAAGTAGGTGAAATGATGTTTTTAGAATGGTGAGTCATGATTGCAATAGGGTAGGAGGTTGGTAGGTGAATTAGGTAAAATTGGGTGAGTAGGATTGGTGTGGTTGGGTATGGTTTGGGGGGTTAATAGATAAGTGAAGGTTGTCAAGTTTGTAATAATGTTGTGGTTTTGTTAGATGTAGGCTAAGGACCAGCGTGGATGTGGGGAGAGTACTACATCTATTCTTGCTAACGATATGATTGAGTGTGACTGCAAAGGAGTGGAGGAATGTGATTGATGTTGGCCTAAATGGGATCCGGTGCTTACAAGCGTGTAGCTCACGATCCGAGTTTGATGGTCGCACTCATTGACATATGGGAATCAACAACCAAAACGTTCCATTTACCGATGGGTGAGATCACTGTCACCCTGGAGGATGTATATAGGATCATGTGGTTACCGATAGTTGGGGCATAGGTATATTCTATTACATTAGAGGTGTCGAGGAGGATCGATAGTGGTTGTTTTTGGAGTGGTGATAGCAGAGCTAAGGTACCATAGTACGAGTCTGAGCTATGGAGATATGTGCTCAAATGATCCTCAGGAGATGTGGTTAGTGGTTTTGCTAATGGAGGTAGTATGTTGTTTTTCCTTGCTAGATACGAAGGTGGGATATTCCCACAAGAATTGATGGGGGTTCTCCAGGACATGATGGAGGAGTGGGTCTATTTTTCCTAGGCACCGGCATTCTTGGTGTAGTTGTATAGAGAGTTGTGGGCCTATGGGAGGTTGCGGAGATTCAGTTTATGTTGTACCTTCCTTCTACATTGTTGGGTGTATGAGCACATTGTATGTGTATATCCAGTTGGCTTTCCCAAAAGGATTGGTTTGGGGGTGGTTTAGTCAGGGTTGGTTACAGGTGATGGGTACCACTTGGTGGAGAGAACAGGGTGATGAGGGCCACCCACAATGTAACATATTATAGGCGAGTACTTTGGAGGGGTTATCTGGGGTTGATATTGTTTGGAGGCCATATGTTGGCTTTCCTTCATATAGGTGCATGGCCGAGGAGTTACCGGAGCTGCATCTGCTCAAGTGGATAGAGGGGCGCCGTATCGGTGAGCATGAGATGATACCATTGGACAAGGTTAGGCAACAGTTTGGGTTTCCATAGGATGTGCCTCAACCATTCCCACAATATAGGAGAGATGACGTGGAGAGGTCTATGCCTCTACCACAACCGATTGTGATGACAGGGTAGGAGGGACACATAGTGGATAGGTGGATTGATGATGCGGGGTCACATACATATATATGTAGTGGTGGGTGGCATAGCTATGGGTGGCACCACCGAGGTTAGGTAATCCTGACTTAGCTACTATCATGGTACAACATGATATCTTACAAGGCTAGGTGGCCACCCTTTTGACACAACTTAGAGTATTGCAAGGGAAAATCATAGGATTAGAGGCATAGGTTGCCACTTTATAGGTGCAAGTGGTAGCCCTACAAGCCTAGGTTACATAAGGATAGGTACATGCACGGGGTGGTGACGGAGACGAGGGACATGTAACTACCCTACAAGCATAGATAACAGGTTTACAAGGTCATTTGGCCATTACATAGGCTTAGATTGTGGCCCTACAATCCCAGGTTACAATGCAGGAGCCTTCACAGAAACAAGTGGGACAAGGTACATAGGTATAGGGTCCGAGGCCAGCCCTAGCAGGACAAAGCTCATAGGTTGGTGTGAGACCTATGGAACCACCCCAGACAGTTTTGATGGTGAGGTTCAGGGATGCCCTGAATGAGATGCGGTATTACCACAATCACCTGATGACCGTTGGGATAGATGTCCCCTCTTATGTAGAGTATAGGGCACAACAAACCTCAAGTGAGAGGATGAGATCCCGTACTCATAATGCAGAGAGTACAGGGGGCCAATGAGCCCAGAGATAGGGTTAGGTGAGGCTACTAGTTCACGGAGGCCGAGACCTAGTGTGTAGGCAGGTAGAGACTAAAATAAGACCTATGGAGGGTGGAGAAATGGTGGTAGGGTGCTAGACAGGTAGATAGGAGGAGACAGATGAGACTAGCTCCAATGGTTTGAGTGGGGTGACGATTAGTCACCTGGTATGGTTATTTATTTTTGATATATATTGGCCTACAAGCCAAAGATGGTGAGGATATACATGAGAATTTTTGAGATTTTTGATCATATACCGGCCTACGTGCCGAAGATGGTGATGATTTACATGAGAGTTTTGAGATACATATATGTATTTGTATTGGTGTATATTTGTATTGATATACAAACTTTCATTGTTATAGATGATGAGATTTATGGTATGGATGATGTACTTGTGTTTTAATTTCCATTGTTATTTGTGTATGGATGGAAACTAGGTGAATTAGGCATGGTGGAGTCAAGGTCATGTAGGCATGGATGGGTTAGGTCGAGTTAGTCATGGATGAGTCTAGGTTTGTTAGGCATGGTCGAGTTTAGGTCAGTTAGGCATGATTGAGTCAGGTATAGGCATGATTTAGTCTAGGTGAATTAGGCATGGTGGAGTTAAGGTTTGTTGGTTTTGATTTAATTTTCAAGTTATTGGTAACATGGGAAATAAATGATGATGTATATATATGTTTTTTTAATTTTTGGCAAATAGTTTTTTGAAAGGGACTATACCCTTAAGAACAAAAGAGGGCCTAGAAGCCAGAATAGGAATGAGAACCAGAACAGAAAGGATCAAAATCCAGATGGGACAATGAAGCCCAAAGTAGCCAAAGAGCAGCTACCCCCATCAAAACAAAAATAGCACGAACACTACAGAAAAGCAGAAAAAAGACAACAAAAAAACAACAATAATTACAAAGAAGTGTAAAAGCTCCCACAATTACTTCTTGGTGGCTTTGTCGATGCTGGTTTTGATACTCTGCCAAGATTTGAACATAGCCAAAGTCATCATGTGGGTAGAGTCAGTAACATCCAGCTGATCAATGGTCCTTTTGCTTTCTTTATCAGTGCCCCAAAGGGTTGCCGGAACCCCGCTGAGATTGGAGACACTACGGACATGCTGCTCAATGAACTCTTCAATTGCATTAAAAATGGCCATATTATAATCATGGCGAGTCTTGGCCTTCCCTAAATGGGAGTCTAAGGAGTTCAGCTTCTTGTAAATATCTTCAATCTGGCTATTATTCATAGCCACCTCCTCCTCCTTCTTCCTCTTACCTTTTTGTTTTGCCAAGTTTTTGACCTCTTCCTTCAACAACTTCATGTCAGCTTCTAAGGCTTCCAGCCTTTTTGTGGAGCTCTCCATATGTGCTTCCTGAGAACTAGCACTACTAATATGAAGGAGGTTATGGGCAATTTCAATCTCTTGAGGACCCTTCCCCACAGCAGGGGTATCAAGGTTCAGTCTTCTAGAGGACCTGGTAACCGGTCTGGCCGAAGTGGAAGCGAAGGGGGTGGGAGCAGAGGTGGGGGGAATGGGAGATGGAGCCGCGGGAAGGCTGGCAGAGGGGTGACAAAGTAGTAGTGGTGGGGACAAAATGTGGAGATATGGGGCTAGCGGCCGCTGAGCCTGGACAGAGGGGGAACAGAGCCGGGAGGGAGGGAAACCAGGAGACCGAAGAAGACACAATTTATGCAGCAAGAAAATTAGCCCCTGGTGCAAAGGAACCGCACGAGCATGCTTTTGAAACTCCAAAATGGAGTGCTCAAGAGAGTTAAGTAGATAATGGGGGAAACATACCGTGTGATTCCTGCGGAAGTGGTTGAGGAAGACAAGATGCTTAGCTGGCACAGTGACGAACCTCCCTTCCAAAGAAATGAACCGCACCATCATACGGGTAACCTCATCATAAGGTGAAGGGATCGAGCTAACAAGTAGGCCCACCATGACAAAGATCAACTTCTCTGTTCCCTCAACAAATCTCCTCTCCTCAGCTTCTCTGTCAACCCTTTTATTAAAAAAGCGGTACCCCTCCATGCCAAGGCCAGTCGCTTCAGCAATTAACTCCTCGTTGATCGAAATCTTCTGCCCCCCATAATCCACAGTGTGATCCTTCCACTCCTTCAAAAACGCACTGAAATACTTTGGTCATGGCCCTGAATCTTCTCCATAAAGTTGGTGATGCCTCCCTGGCTGAGAATATTCCAAAGCTCCACATTATCCTTCCAATCCGGATCCACGCTGGGCTCAATCTGGCAAGGGGCCCCCATTGTCACCGTGCTTAACTACTTGCAAATTTTTTAGAATCCTTAAGAGCGCTAATACCAGTCTGCCTTTCACTATTGTTATCCCATGTGAGTGAAATTGCTGTTTAGAATAGCCATTGCTTTTCCCACAAATACCCACGTGACTGCTGATTTGAACCTGTGGAAGTTCGCATGTGGGAACTACGGCCCTTTTGCTAGCCCGCTCCCTATCATCATTAACATTATTTCTGTCTTGGGGATCCGTAGAGTCTTGTAACTGATTGTAGAGAGCACAATGTTGCCCACATGCGTGACTTTCATTTCTATATAAATCCACTTGAACTTTCCATTATACTTCATACAATCTTGATTGTTCGACAAGATTTGTATAAGCTTAGTTTTAAAGTCAGCACGTGTGGGAGATTTATTAATACTAATCCACTCCCAATGATCATAACCCAAATCATGAATTTGCATGTGTATAGATATCCACTTGAATGCTACTTTGAAGCTGTTTAGGAATGCTATTATTATCCCAAACAATGTGGTTAACATTAATGCCATAATTAGCCAATGCATCTGCCAACTTGTTACCCTCCCGGTAAGTATGCATGATCTGAATGTTATTGAAGGTTTGGCAGATACTTATGGACTCTAAGATAAAATCCCGATGTTCCAACTTGGAGGTGAGCACTGATTAAGATGATTAATGATATTCAGGGAGTCCCCTTCAAGAATGAGGTTTTGGATATTATGAGTCTGAGCAATTCTCAGACCCCATAAAGCAGATAATGCTTTGGCAAAATGATTGGTTTGAATTCCCATTTTTCTAGCATACGCAGCAATCAGACTACCTTTATGATCCCGGATCACTCCTCCCCCTGCCGCAATCCCAGGGTTACCCTTAGAGGCCCCATCAAAGTTCAACTTATACCAGTTAAAATCAGGAGGATGCCATTGAATCAAAGATCTATCAATACTATTACTGGAATTGCTACGGCTATTGACCGCTCCAATCTGCCAGTTGGATAAGACATATTCTTCATTTTCTGGATAACTCTTGTTCTTGGGGGGTTTAAATCTAGCAATATTCTCTTTGATATCATTAGAAATTTTACCAATACTGAGCTTATAGTTTTGATTCTTATTTCTAAAAATAATATCATTTCTCTCTTTCCATATCCTCCAAATAATATGAGGGATAACCAGCTTCCAGATCCTTCTGACAACACAATGCCTATAGGGTGGGTTCCATTGAGTCCAAAGCTGATTGAAATCCTTCGGCACCACCCAGAGAGCTTCAAATTTAGAGAGGGAAAAACTCCATATTCTGGTAGCATAATCACAATGGATAAACAAATGACTGATATCCTCAAAGTCTTTTTTACAAAGATGACATCTATTAGGAATTATAAAACCTCTTCTCATCAGGTTGTCAGTGGTAAGAATCCTACCTCTGATAGCCAGCCAAAGGAAGAAATTTATTTTAGGAGTTAATTCAGCCATCCAAATCCTATTCCAATTGAACTCTGTTTGACTACTGTCAAAGAAAGTATTATATCCAATTTTGACAGAATAATCCCCATCAATGGAATTATTCCAGACCAGCTCATCCTTAGTGTCCAGTTGACTTAAGGGAATAAGATCTAACTGATCTTGAAGGGAGGATATAATTTGTATCAGATCATCTCTCTCCACTGAAAGTTTTTTCCATTTCTTTCTATTGCCATTTCCCTCAATATAATCCTTGATTTTAATGCCATACTTGTTTACAAGATTGTCCTTAACTATCCCAAATCTTTCCATAAGATTTCCATTAAACCAGTTATCATCCCAAAAATTTATATCCCAACCATCACCCACTTTCCATTTACTGCCCTACTTAATGAAATTTCTGCTCTTAACTAGATTGTTCCAAAAAATGGAACCATAGGGGAGGTGCTCATCTTGTAGGAAAGAATAGACAGTTTGTTGATTTAGGTATTTAGCTTTGATTAAATCTATCCAGGGTTGTTTCTCTGAAAGCATTCTCCAGCCCATTTTCGCAATGAGAGCCTCATTCATTTTCTCAATGTCTTTTATACCCAATCCTCCCATAGACTTCGGGGTACAAACCTTATCCCAAGCAACTAAGTGAAATTTAAACTTCTCTTCCATGCCCTGCCATAAGAATTTTTTCTGAATCCTCTCAATCTTTTCTTTGAAGGAAGAGGGGATCTTGTAGAGCGACATGATATAAATGGGTAGATTTTGAAGAGTACTTTTTATGAGCAGGCACTTACCAGCACTAGACAAAATGGCTCCTTTCCAACCAGCCATTTTTTTGAAATCTCTCCAATAAATCATCCCACACCTTGTTAGAGACTTTTTTAGTGCCGAGAGGAAGGCCCAAGTAAGTGGCTGGAAGTGCACTTATTTTACAGCCCAGAATTTTAGCAATTTTAAGTTGTCTTTCTTCAGGAGTGTTGAAGAAGAAAATGGAGCTTTTATCATAATTGATCTCTTGCCCAGAAGCAGATTCGTAGAGCTGCAGAATAGCCTTGGTAGCCTTAGCTTCAATGATGGAAGCCAAAAGAAGGAGGATAGTATCATCCACAAATTGCTGATGGGAGATAGCTTGGCTGATGGAAGTGGGCTTTGAGCCTTTCAAAAGATAGCTTGGCTGATGTATATATATGTTATGGTGTAAATTTCTGAATATTTGATGTCATGGAAATATGAAATGATTGATTTGGATGTTTTGATGATTTGATAAAATGGTAGGTATTTATGTTTTTAATTGTTTAATTCTAAGTGTTGTAAAAAAATGGAAACTAACTAAGGTAGAATTTTAGTAGAAAAAATGGGGAAAATGGGTTAGGGTAAAAAATGGTGAGATAACCTCCATGGGCCCCATGCCCTCGGAGTACTACCTATATAGCTCTTACAAGAAGCATCTTCAAAGGCGATGTACTTCTCCCATAAGCTATGGAAGAATAAGATGAGGTAAAGGGATGGTTTGGTAGGTTTTAGGGATGATTGGGTCTAGGTCATTTAGGCATGGTTGAATTGGTGAAAGAGGAAATCTTAAAATGTAGGTGTTGATAGGGTAATCCTGTATAGGAGAATCAAAAATTAATGCATGAGGTGAAGGGTAAGAGGTGATCAAAAGATCCGCCTAATTGGTAAGAACCATAACAATTCTACCATACCAAAGGTGGGCTTATGAATATAAGACCCTAAAGGCATTGCATGATTGACTATGCTAAGGGTGAAGAGAATCACATGATCATGAAATGTCAGTTTTGTGGCAAGTCCCTTGAGAAGGTAGGAGATTAGGATGAAAAGGAAATGAGGTGAAAATGGTTGGTTTTAGTGTAACTTGGTGTAAGACAACATGTCTACTTGGCAAGAAACCCATGATCAAAATAGGCAAGTCCATGATGAAAAAGTTATCATTTTCTCTTTTTTCTTTTGTGTTTGATAGACTGATTGATGTAGGAAGTCTACGTGGGATGAGTATATTATCTCCTTGAGGTCTTCGGGAAGTTGATCAATGCGGGAAGCTTCTAAATATTTTATTTTATTTTGTAATTGCTTTGTATAGTTGTCCTTCGAGGGAGAAGTCTATTTATAGTGGCAAGATAGAGAGAAGAGATGTCCCTTTTGAGGGAGTCATCCTGTTTCGGAAGTTTGACTCAAGGAGTTGAATCCCATTTTATTTTTGAAATTATTTTTCTTTTTGGATGTTTAAGTCATGGAAAAGACTATAGAGGGAGATTAGGCTCTTGTTGAGAAGGAAAAAACCATAGCACGTAGAGGTTAACTACAAGAGAGATGGTTTCAAGTGATGAATGACCATGGGATTCCATCTTGAAAATATGAAAAGTATCCATGAAAATCATGCCATGAGTAGAGCCATGGTACTCATATTGAAGATAAGGCTGAAAGGTGACGAGTAATCACATGATTTTTATTTATTCATTGACGCAAGAATAGGTAATATGAAAAGGTGAAGTGTTCTCAAAGGATGATATTAAAATAGATATAAGGTGATACAAGATTTGATTCAACAATAGAATGGTTGAAGATGCAACACATTAAGGGGTTCGGGTTCGTGTTTACCTTCGAGTGAAGACAAATGATAAGTACTTGATCCATACTTATGAGTAACATTATAGGGTTGAAGCCAATTAGGAGCAATTTTTCGTCTTTTAATTTTCTCTTCTTTGGTTACATGTTGATTTTCCTTTAGGATGAGGTCACCGACCTTGAAGGTTTTCTCATGGACGTATTTTCATAGGAATGATTGATGCATTTTTGGTAGATTTGGAGATGATTAAGAGCATTGAGATGAAACTCATATAATAACGTAAGTTATGCTAAACAGATCCTAGAAAAAGTCATCATCATTGGGCATGTCTTGTAGTGAGATGTGGAGACATGGAATTTGGACTTTGAGAGGCAAGACAACCATGGTACCATAAACCCGAGAGAAAGGTGTGGCAACATTTGAAGTGTGAATACTAGTGCAATAAGCCCACAAGGCGAAATGAATGTGTGTATGTCAATCCTTCCTAGTATCGTCAACTATTTTCATAAGAATTTTGTTCAAGGTTTAATTGGTTGATTTTTCTTTGCTATTTTATTTTGGGTAGTAAGGTGAAGAGAAACTAATTTGAATTCCAAAAGTGTCACAAATATTTTGGAGGGTTTTGTTTTTGAATTGCTTTCCATTATCAATGATGAGGCAGTGAGGGACACAAAAGTGAAAAATAATGTGATGGTTGATGAATTAACAAATTTTCTAAGATTTTATAGAAATGAGGGGGATGGATTTTAGCCATTTACTGAGTATTCAATAGTAGTTATAATCTAATGATGGTGTTGTGAAGAATGAGGATTGATCTCTTTAAAAATATCCAAACCCCATTGAGAGAAAGGTCAAAGGTCTTGTGCAACCTATAAGGAATGACTAGGTGTGTGAAGAAGATCAACATGCTGATGGAATTTCACACAAAGTTTGACATAGTCGCAACAACCACTATTTAGGGTTTGCCAATAATATCCTAGGTGAAGAATGTTTTTAATGAAAACTAAGCCACTAAAGTGACTCTTAGCATAATTTATCATAGGCATATTTATTGCATTGTCTTTTATTTAATAATGTGCAACATGTGCACTCTAGTCTAGTGACTTGCATTTAATATTGTTATGTTGGATAACATTCAATATTGGTATTTGTAATAATTACATGTGCATGTGAGATGGGTCTTATCATATCATAGTCGGTGCACGATAGGGTGTCATGTCTATCCATTTGAGGCTGTCTAATATCTATAAATATTATAGCTCTTGCATTGTTATGTAATATGATTTCATGATCAATAATATTTGTGAGGCTTCCGTCCCTCTTTGGTCATAGCAATCTAATTCTATTCTATCATTTAGTATCAGAGAAAGTTCTATCCAAGTAAGGTTGAAGAGGATCACTATTTGAGAGGATCCATTGGAGACGAAGATCTACATCAAAGAAGAGCCATTGAAGCATCCCGTAGCCTCCATTCCTTCCAAGCATCGCTCCACTAAAATTTGACCTATCAACTTATTTAGAAGGTAACTTTTTTTGGATTAGTCATTGGCATAGCCAATTGATCCAACATATTGGAGGAATATTTCAGATTAGGAGATCTTAAAAAAGAAGAGAGATCTTAAAAAAGGAGAAAGAACTTGAAAAGAAATTGAAGATCTAAAAAAATTTGAAAAAAAAATCAGATCCGAATGTAACAAACACTTTTTATCACTTCAATCTTAGAGATTTTTTTTTTTGGTCTTACCTTATATAGCTGATTCAAATACCCATATATTTAAATCCAACATAAGTCTTAATGCAACCCCCTTTTAATAACTATCATGAACCATGTGCAGCTGTATGAGAGAATACCGAACTTACAAGTTCTCCCTCAATGCTCTTATGAGCCATACATACAAATGTATCCCTTTGGTTCTCCTTTAACAGGATATGATATATAAGTGATAACCCTAAGTGTGTACCTAGGTTCTACCTATGAAATCCACATGAATCTCACAGCTTAGATAATGGTGAAATCTCGACAATATAATCAACAGTTACACTACCTTGCACAAGGTTTCTGAGTCATGTATACCATACTCAATTCCATGACGACACACTCGTCATTAGGAAATTTTTGTTTCACCTTAATCACTTTTTTGGTTATAAGGATTTGCAGTCAATGATGTTGTAAATAGCTACAAGTCTTATACAAGGTACAAGCCCAGATTAACCTACACGAAGCTTTACCTCGATGTCATCCTATGATGCCTATGGGAGAGCAAGTGTCTTTGTAATGATTTTCTTCATTGCTAGATTTCTTCCCTTCCCATAGCCATCATATGTTGGCATCGGGGTACCAACCCATGGGGTTTCATCCACCCTTGTAACTATAACAAGCTTGTACTTAAGCAATACCACTCTACATTTTAAGGTCTTGAAAAGGGAACTCAATATAGCCGTTATGTGGTAGTATTCAAATAACGACAACTGTCATTAAATGGATACGTCCACGTAACAACGGCATTGAGTCGACCTGTCAAGAGTCTTAAAATGAAACATGGTATCTTAATAAATTAAACATGACACATTGTTCTAGTTCCCGTGTCTTCATCACTTAGTGAAGAGTATCTAGAGTTCTATCCCCTAGAATCATGATAGGTTAAATGTAGTTCCAAAACTACTCATTTCTTCCTATCTATTTCAGATATAAGATAGATCAATCTTTAGACCTAAATTCCCAATTCTATAGTTTGTTAATGATTCAATTTCCACCGCATCAGAATAATACCTTACATTATCATGGAGTAATAACTACTAATGTTAATATTACTCCCATTAGTAATCATGCAACTATATAATTACTAATTATTTGGTACATAGGGAGTCGATCCCGTTACCCTCCTTTCAAAAACACTTATGCTATATTATTAAAATCATGTTACTTAGATTTACCTTGGCATTATTCTTGCCATGTTTGATTTATCGATAGATATAAATATTATCCATTTTATGGTTCTTGTTTTAGTAGGATTCCCAATTCTCTTGAGAACCTCTATAAGCATTTCCAAACCTCAACTTAGGTTTATTTTAATGGCTACTACCACCTTGGCGAGTATTCATTTTCCCTAAATCCGTGTACCAATTTCCTTGGCATCCAAATACATTCCATTAATTCCAGCTATCGAATCGTTGCTATCATTTATATCACTACACTTTGTCATATCCTAATTATGGTTGGTTTCAGCTCACAATTTTCAGGAGTGTAGACACCAACTTCCATAGTGAGTGAGATGGCGGGTACTCATGCTGAGCACAATATGAATGTTCCCATCAATACTCTAATCATTTTCATTGGGTAGTAAACCCATGGTTTCATGGAGGTTTAGTATTCTGGGATTTAATCATTCCCCAACAATTCTATGCCAAATGTATCCCATATCCTATGGGCCCTTTTAGCATTTAGGTTCAACCTGATTATTAATGAATTATCTTTAATTCATCTTGTTAGTTGGAGTAGCTCCAACATAAACATTCATCACATCATGTTTTATACGATAGCAATCCGATCGATCATATACTTTATTTACCCACTTTATGGAAAGACAGTTTGCTTAAGAAACAAGGAATGATCTATTCTCATTTATTATTTCACTTTGAGGAATTAAGTTGAACTCTCCTTCATGTTAAGGGAGTTGGGTTAGTTTTATCAATTATTTCAACTTAGTTTCCTTAAAAGGTTTAAGTGCTGCCCAAAAGGAACATCAACAAGTTTTTGGGACTTAATCTTTATATGATGAATATTAACATTTCATCCATAAATTTCATCATAACAATTTATTTCTAATATAGTTACTCAAACTTTATCAGAGGAATCTTCCTTCAGTATGCACACATAAGCAAACACCTCAAGATTCATAACTAGATGATTTCTCATCTATCATGCATTTAACCTTTACCGGTCTTGTGAGGAATCACTACCTCTTGCTAACAATAATATTGATTTCCCATAAGTTAATCAATCTAGATTAAAGAATTCAACAACACTACTCCGTAGAGTAATCCATTAACCTATCCCTTATGTTACTGATTTAACTTCACAACTCACCCATTGGATGTGCTAGGCTCACCTAGTCCATAAGATGGTTATTATATTCTAAAACAGAGAGAGTTACAACTGCCCTCCATTAAAATTGTCCAATGATCCAATTTTCATAGAAGATCATAAGTATAAAGCCATTCTTATACCAACATTACTACAACATAATGGGATTCATTACAGAAATTACAGAGAGGCATTAACATTCTTCGATAATATGAAGTGAGTATTTATTGAACAAAATATGGAATCTTTTCCATGTTACAATAGATCGTAAATGTACACTAGTATATTTTCACAAGAGAACCTTTACTCGAAGTCAATAAATAACTTCCTCAACATAAATAAGAATATCTCAAATCAACAATTGGCTACAACTTTATCCTTTAAAAGTAAGCATGTGGTACAATTAGATAACCAAGACATTTCTTTACTTCACGCCAGTTACCTTCATCAATTTCCTGCAATGGTTAGGCAAGGTCAGTTCAACTGAACTGAGCAAGAAAAGTCCTTTATCCCATTTATCAATTTATGTCATTAAATGTTAGAATATGAATGAATAAATACTGAAATAATCTCAATCTAACATTTTAATCATATAATTCCACAAAATCATTCTAAAGTAACATGCTTTGCAATCATTAAGAACAACTCCTTCACCTCTTTTAGTACTCCACAAGGACAAGTTCTATGTACTACTTCATAAAATAAGTTAAAGAAAAACTGGATAAAAGATATTCATACCCAAGAAATGACCATCAAATAATCAATAACACAAGTTATTAAAATCACGATTGAATCACAAAAAGTTAGACACTAGGGTATGAATCTATGTCATCCCATTAATAAAAAAATTGCTGCAACTAATGTTGCTTCTCCAGCAATTCAAATAGTATAATCCTTGGACACACAAGGTAATCCAAGCTACGGAAATGAAACTAACCAGTTTCATCAATATCAACACACCCAACAAATAGATCTGGTTAATACACATGATGTTTATATGTCATAGCTACAGGATACAACATATTCTGCACTATCCATTAATATCCTAAGAAGGAGATATATATCTATACAACTCAAGTTACATATCATAGTAACTTAAAGGAATTAAGGCAATATAGACTCAGTTGCCTATTTATTCCATATTGTACCTTCTTTAATAAAACTCATCATTTCAAATTATATCTTACCACATTCTACTGCAATAAGAATCTAAAGACACAACCATTCAAAAGCTTATTTATGCTTGCGTTTAGGGGCTAAACTCCCTGAATTTGTCTCAATGATTAGTGCATATTACTCCTTAGTAATGGAGATATGTTACCCTTGATTTAATCATCCTACAGAGATTAATCAGTTTCATAACTTTACATAATATTAATATTAAAATCTTTAGTAAGGATCGATTTTTAAGAATGGAGACAACTAAGTTTCCTTTCCATTATTGCACCTTATATATGGATCAACAAAACTTATCAAACATATCCATAGTGTAATCCACCAAGACCCCCTTGGTTTCAAGTAAGAATTTCTAGTTCTTTCAAGGAAACATAAAACAACCAACTCTTTTATTCATTATCCATCCAGGTCCCAGCTCCAATCGAGCTTTCCTCAAGTAAGTGTCTGATTATAGAGATATTATAACATCAGAACCGAATAGCTTCCCAAAGAGAGAAGAATGGTTTTCCGTACTCAGTAGAAGAACAGTTAGGTTCAGCCCTTTGAAAACCAATTCCCTAATTCATCTTTTGTTTTCCGAGTATCATTTCAATACTAACGTAGATAAATTCTAAGGAAGATAGTAAATAACGAAACTCCTTATAAAGGAGCGAGCCGAAGGCTCTACAACTCAAAGCAAATATTTACATCAACTGAAGGTGCTTCAAAAATCCTAAGAAAAGGAATATTTAGGATGAGGTTGCAACCAACTCGTGGCTGGATGGTGACGGATTATGATACAAATATCCTGCAACTCAGTCTCTGTTGCCCCTCATCTACAACAAAACTAGGAGTAATCCCTACTTCTTCCCATTAACCTTTCTAAGAGCTACATGGTTTAGCATATAATGCTAGAATAACGTGAAGTGTTATTAGCTCACAAAACACCTATCCAACTGAGCCATGTCTTAAAAGGTTAATACCTATATTTTCTTTGGAGAAAGAAAATGTGAGGAATAAAATTTTCTTGCAGACCCAAAAAGGGTAAAAGGATTACATTGACAAACCAGCAAGTCTTCAGCCTAGCGTACTCATGGCTCATTAACAGTCAACTCGATGGAGATAAAATTAGTACAACCGGGTTATCCCCAAATCTACCCTAGATCATGCCCAAATACACCTTCTTTTTCTATGGTGATACACACGGAGATGAAGAAGTGAAAGTAATATACGCCAATATCTAGAATAGGTTTAATTGCTAAATAAACATACCTTGATTTGAGTCAGGTATAAAGGAAACCCATATACCCAATTATAATTTTTGCAAAACATTATATCATTTGCACAAATACCCGTTATCATTTGGGTTAACCCAAATCAAACAATGCAAACGAAAAATAGTATATACAGTCGTCATTTCGAGCATGATTCAAGCGGAATAAAAGATAAATGGATAATAGTTTTCCAGGGTTACAGTCATACCAATTTCCACTTCTTCTCGCATAAAAATAGAGTATAACAAACAACAACCCCAAACTAATACATACCCAATTTTTTTCTTAGCACAAACCAAAATTGCCAATATGTATTCATTCTAACCTCTGATGATTTAAAAAGATAAAAGGGATAAAGAATGTTTCTTGCCTAGTAAAATGGCAGGCCGAATTCTTTTCTTCCTGCTTCCTTCGTAGCCCCAAATCGTGCACAATTTTGAATCAACTTAGGTCACATTTCTAGCATTCCTTGCTTAGTGAAGCGTTTTTATATAGCAACTGGTTTAGAAATCACAAGGCTTTACAGTCTTTTGCCCCAAGAAATTCGTCATGCAAGGATACCAAAACTAGAGTTTTTCCAAATTTACCAACAAAACTAAGGGAAGCAGTTGCATGCAATTCTCCTCATTTGGGGGCTTTATGAATTTCCAAAATATTAAATGCAAAATTTAATGACATTCAATGTAGAAGTGCTACACCAGTGGCTTATCCATCTACCACCGCCCATTACTCTCCTCCAAAATTGGCGGGGTTATTTCAGTTTAAAACCTTATTTACCTTTTCCCGAAATTTGCTAAATAATAATAACTTAATCACTTTCTATAACCTAGGTCAATTAACCTTTCAAAAACATAGGTTATAATATAGCATAAATAATAAGACCAATGCTATTGTACATGCATAGCCTTATTGTTATTATTTAAATGCCCCACAACTCCCATAGAGATACATATTACAAAGTGAAATCAGCTATAATAATTTCATAATCCAATGTAAGTACCATGGCCTAGGATTCATAAGCCGGAGTCCACTGACCACAGTGGTTGATCGTTAGAAGGTTCGTTAGAAAATTCGAAAACTACGTTCCCTTGTCTAAAACATATTACCTTCTAAGAATGGAACAATGAAATACACTATTTCACAGGTATCATATTATCCTTAGAAAACTTTAACTCTTCCCATTGTGATATCATGACCCAACGCCGCCGGTACGACATATTAAGTCATGTCGTCGATGGCTTATTACACATATTTTAATCATAACCAATCGTACATGATTACAATACTTCAATTCCGATTACCGGTAAATTATCTTGATTATAAGAATGTTTTTCACACATGCAATCTTTATATTTAAATACAAAATTGGCATTCAAAGTGAACATTATTAAAATTACCCAATTCCCATCACTTTAGTAGGAGAAACCTAACACTTCCTACCCTTATTAAGTGCATGGCTGGCATTATCCACACAACCTATTCAAGCAAACATGATGTGGCAAGTGAAGATGCACGTTAGAATCTAGGAGTCTCTGCATTAAATCCTTCAACTTAGTTTTATCTTTCAAAGGATGGTTTCAACTCCTTTATGATCTTGAACTAAATTTGCAGAGTGTTACATTCTTCCCCCCATAATGAATCATCGTCTCAATGATTTCATCTCATTTCTCATAGCCAATTCATTCATATACAAATTACACACTTTTTAATTTTAAGTGTTTAATCATTGCCTTCACCGGAACTTGCGATTCACATCTCATAAGTTCACATTTACTGGACGTCATTACTTGTCAACTAGTAAACCATTATACTATAAGCAACACATCATAGATCTATCTCTTCAACATTTTGATTTATGTAACCTTATGTATTACTTACAAAAGGTATTCTCAGAATTCTACTTTACCAAGCAATGCAACATGACGCTGTTGAATTAACCCAGACAAGTCCAGTCACAACTATCTCACATCAAGGTATTGCAACACTCGAAGCTAGTCAGGAGGATTGTTTTTAAGGTCATATTAATCATACTCTACCTCAAAATAAATCCAAACTCATATTTTGAAAGCTTAAAAACTAGCATTTACTCATGTTAAACATAAGTAATCAAACAACATAACTGCTCACAATCAGCTCAAGTAATGCTAGATTAATAATGTTACAGTCATATAAGCCCATACTTATGCAACTGTAATCTTATTAATCTAGTTCCTTTAAGTTCAAATATAACAATTCTTGAACAATTATAAAATATTAGTCCATTGATACCTTAGTAGATCATATTATCGACCTATATATATCCTTGAGTTGCATGGAAAAACAACTCATATAATTATTTAAGACAAATAATTGTTAAAATTCTATAAAGTCATGTATAATATTGATACAACATGGTAAAGGGAGTTACCTCCCATGACAATTTCGTAATGATTTAACTAATCATTCAAGTAAGGTCATATATTCGATACTTGATCATAACAATATGAGTCTATACTTCCTCAGTTTCCATAACCAGTATGGACTAAGCATCTTTTTTTTAATATTATTCATACTTTACTGTATCCTTAGACAAAGATACATTTTAGTAAACCAAACATCTCATAATGTAAGTTACGAGTTCATTAATGAGATCAAGTAGATGTAGTGTAACTGACAGAGTGTCTACACAATGATCACATTGATGAAAAGGATCAGTAGAACCTTATGAAACATTCCAACATGTGGCACCTCAATTCAACGATTCCCAAATTTACAGTTCAAAAATCTGAGACTGGAGTTAAATAGCCTTTACTTTAGCAATCATGTAACTCCTGCCAGACTTTAAATTACTAGTCTTTTACAACCAAGTTGGCTGTATTTACCATCTTTGGCACATAATGTTGATAACAATATTAAATTTAAGGACACTTTTGACTCTAAAACCTTGAAGGTTAGTTTACATATTCCCATGAAATCATGAATATCAAGTTACATACCTGAATTTCTTCATTACACTTTTCAATCTCTAGATTCTTACTAGGTGTAAAATTTTACCAACCTCGCAATGTTGTATCATCCCGTGAAATATTATTGGACCCTGTCACACTTTAAATTCAACTCAAGGTATCAAATTTTATAGACAAGTCTGCAATAGCAATGAGTTCCATGTCCTTATATGATATTTCAGGATTACTTAGCATCTCAGACCAAGTAAACAACGTAGTTATCATTCAATATTCCATAAGAGTGTCTACTCAATAACACTTAAGTAAATTAGTCAAACATATTTGACCATAACAATCCAAGTAGTACATTAAGATAATGATTATACAAATAATCACATACTACCACAAGGATAATATCAGGATAATGATAATACAGTTAAATAGTCATATCAATATCTATGCCTATTACTTTCAGCCCTTAAGAAGCTTTAAGAACTAAGGTCGTAATACAGTAAAATGTAAAATTGTCCCTCTATACCTTAACAAGGTATACAATCCAATTTGGAGGGTAAAAGTTTCATACATTTACAGTACAAGTTAAAAACAGGCCTCCTACATCTGTATTTAGCCTTGTAAACATCCTTTACTTCTACTAAATTCCAATTCCAGATCCCTAGAAATCTTATTTGGTCATGACCAATCAAGGTTGCACCATCCATAACATATAAGAATCTTACATAGATTTATTTCTATATGAAAGGATATCATAAGGATGCATTCACTGAATCTATCTTTTAATCACTTTACCATTGCATCTTGTTATATAAACAATCTCATGCAACTCTACTGTAGTCCAGATACATGCAAATAAACCTTATCGAAAGATTTCCTTCTTTCTGAAATGAGTTCAATCAGTGACTAAGTCATGATAAGCGATACCCGATTACGGTTCCAAAATTTTAATTATTATTTCTATTAAGAATTTCTGAATTCCATTTCAGTTTCTAGTTAGTCACTTCACACTAAGAACTCAACTGCATTAATCTTGCATTTGATTAGCATCAAGAAGTTTTTATTTAACTTTCCCGTTATTATGCTAGGATGACTTGTTTTCTTTTTCCATGAAACTATGGCAGACGTTACTACTAAGTTTTACTCTGAAAGGTTCCACTTTCAGACTCTTTCTCATGCTTTATCTCTCTTCTAAAATTAGAAGTAAAGAAGAGCTAATGCTCTTACATGCTTTTACCATATAAAACTAGCATTTTATTATGGATTTCATTTTGACCTAAATAACCTTTCAAGTCACTGCCATTGCAGCAGTTAGTCTTCCGCTAAATAATGCCTTTACTCTATGTGGATTTCTTTTCAACATTGGATTCAGTCTCCAATTTTTTTTATCATAATCCGATTTGATTAATTAAGTAGCACTTTTCTTGATCATCATCATTCAGCCTAGTTTTTTTGCTTGGCTACTCTTATTCACACTTACCAGCTGCTCCCTACATCTATCCAGTATAGTGTGTCATGAAGGAATCTTAGAGTATTATTTAACTCTTTTACCCCCGAACCCAAATCTTAGTTTGATCTGGCTCATCATCCATGGTACATCCTTCATTCTCCTTATTTTATTTATAAAATAATAATTTTCTAAGCGTAAGGGCTCATTAGGCCCAAGAGTTGCAACCTTCAGCTCTGATACCAAAATGTAACAACCACTTTTTGTCACTTCAATCTTAGAGAATTTTTTTTTTTTTGGTCTTACCTTATGTAGCTGATTCAAATACCCATATATTTAAATCCAACATAAGTCTTAATGCACCCCCTTTTAATAACTATCATGAACCATGTGCAGCTGTATGAGAGAATACCAAACTTACAAGTTCTCCCTCAATGGTCTTACAAGCCATACATATAAATGTATCCCTTTGGTTATCCTTTAACATGATATGATATATAAGTGATAAACCTAAGTGTGTACCTGGGTTCCACCTATGAAATCCATAGGCATCTCAAAGCTTAGATAATGGTGAAATCTCGATAGTATAATCAGTAGTTACACTACCTTGCACAAGGTTTTTGAGTCATGTATACCATACTCACTTCCATGGCGACACACTCGTCATTAGGAAATTTTCATTTCACCTTAATCACTTTTTCGATTATAAGGATTTGCGATCAATGATCTTTGTAAATAGCTACAAGTCTTATATAAGGTACAAACCCGGATTAACCTATACAAAGCATTACCTCAAATTCAACCTATGATGCCTATGGGAGGGCAAGTGTCTTTATAATGATTCTCATCATTGTTAGACTTCTTCCCTTTCCATAGCCATCATATGTTGTCATCTAGGTACCAACCCATGGGGTTCCATCCACCCTTGTAACTATAACAAGCTTGTAATTAAGAAATACCACTCTACATTTTAAGGTCTTGAAAAGGGAACTCAATATAGCCGTTATGTGGTAGTATTCAAATAATGACAACTGTCATTAAATGGATACGTCCACATAACACGACATATGAGTCGACTGTCAAGAGTCTTAAAATGAAACATGGTATCTTAATAAATTAAACATGACACATTGTTCTAGTTCCCGTGTCTTCATCACTTAGTGAAGAGTATCTAGAGTTCTATCCCCTAGAATCATGATAGGTTAAATGTAGTTCCAAAACTACTCATTTCTTCCTATCTACTTCAGATATAAGATAGATCAATCTTTAGACCTAAATTCCCAATTCTACGGTTTGTTAATGATTCAATTTCCACCGCATCAGAATAATACCTTACATTATCATGGAGTAATGACTACTAATGTTAATATTACTCCCATTAGTAATCATGCAACTATATAATTACTAATTATTGGGTACATACGGAGTCGATCCCATTACCCTCCTTTCAAAAAAACTTATGCTATATTATTAAAATCATGTTACTCAGATTTACCTTGGTATTATTCTTTCCATGTTTGATTTATCGATAGATATAAATCTTATCCATTTTATGGTTCTTGTTTTAGTAGGATTCCCAATTCTCTTGAGAACCTCTATAACCATTTCCAAACCTCAACTTAGGTTTATTTTAATGGCTACTACCACCTTGGTAGAGTATTCATTTTCCCTAGATCCATGTACCAATTTCCTTGGCATCCAAATACATTCCATTAATTCTAGCTATCGGATCGTTGCTATCATTTATATGACTACACCGTCATATCCTAATCATGGTTGGTTTCAGCTCACAATTTTCAGGAGCGTAGACACCAACTTCCATAGTGAGTGAGATGGTGAGTACTCATGTTGAGCACAATCTGAATGTTCCCATCAATACTCTAATCATTTTCATTGGGTAGTAAACCCATGGTTTCATGGAGGTTTAGTATTCTGGGATTTAATCATCTCCCAACAATTCTATGCCAACTGTATCCCATATCCTATGGGCCCTTTTAGCATTTAGGTTCAACCTGATTATTAATGAATTATCTTTAATTCATCTTGTTAGTTGGAGTAGCTCCAACATAAACATTCATCACATCATGTTTTATATGATAGCAATCCGATCGATCATATACTTTATTTACCCACTTTATGGAAAGACAGTTTTGCTTAAGAAACAAGGAATGATCTATTCTCATTTATTATTTCACTTTGAGGAATTAATTTGAAATCTCCTTCATGTTAAGGGAGTTGGGTTATTTTTATCAATTATTTCAACTTAGTTTCCTTAAAGGTTTAAGTGTTTCCCAAAAGAAACATCAACAAGTTTTTGGAACTTAATCTTTATATGATGAATATTAACATTTCATCCATAAATTTCATAATAAAAAAATATTTCTAACATAGTTACTCAAACTTTATCAGAGGAATCCTCCTTCAGTATGCACACATAAGCAAACACCTCAAGATTCATAACTAGATTATTTCTCATCTATCGTGCATTTAACCTATCTCTTGGTCTTGTGAGGAATCAAAACCTCTTGCTAACAATATTATTGATTTCCCATAAGTTAATCAATCTAGATTAAAGAATTCCACAACACTACTCCGTAGTGTAATCCATTAACCTATCCCTTATGTTTCTTGATTTAACTTCACAACTCACCCATTGGACGTGCTAGGCTCACCTAGTCCATAAGATGGTTATTATATTCTAAAATAGAGAGAGTTACAACAGCCCTCCATTACAATCGTCAAATGATCCAATTTTCATAGAAGATCATAAGTATAAATCCATTCTTATACCAACATTACTAAAACATAATGGGATTCATTACAGAAATCTGAGAGAGGCATTAACATTCTTTGATAATATGAAGGAGTATTTATTGAACAAAATATGGAATATTTTCCATGTTACAATAGATCGTAAATGTACATAGTATATTTTCACAAGAGAGCCTTTACTTGAAGTCAATAAATAACTTCCTCAACAAAAATAAGAATATCTCAAATCAACAATTGGGTGCAACTTTATAGTTTAAAAGTAAGCATGTGGTAAAATTAGACAACCAATACATTTCTTTACCTCACGCCGATTACCTTCGCTCAATTTCTGTGATGGTTAGGCAAGGTCATTTCAATGTAAGCTGAGTAAGAAAACTCCTTTATCCCATTTATCAATTTATGTCATTAAATGTTAGAATGAATAAATACTGCAATAATCTCAATCTAACATTTTAATCATATAATTCCACAAAATCATTCTTAAGTAACTTTCTTTGCAATCATTAAGAACAACTCCTTTACCTCTTTTAGTACTCCGCAAGGACAAGTTCTATGTACTACACAAAATAAGTTAAAGCAAAACCGGATAAAAGATATTCATACCCAAGAAATGACCATCAAATAATCAATAACACAAGTTATTAAAAACACGATTGAATCACAAAAAGTTAGATGGAGTAATTAGACTTTTATCAACCACGGTATGAATCTGTGTCATCCCATTAATAAATATAAATTGCTGCAACTAATGTTGCTTCTCTAGCAATTCAAACAAGTATAATCCTTGGACACACAAGGTAATCCAAGCTATGGAAATGAAACTAACCAGTTTCATCAATATCAAAACCCCCATAAATAGATTCGTTTAATACACATGACGTTTATATGTCATAGCTATAGGATACAACATATTCTACACTATCCATTAATATCCTAAGAAGGAGATATATATCTATACAACTCAAGTTACTTATCATAGTAACATAGAGGAATCAATGCAATATAGACTCAGCTGCATATTTATTTCGTATTGTAACTTCTTAAATAAAACTCATCATTTCAAATTATATCTTACCGCATTCTCTTGAAATAAGAATCGAAGACACAACCATTCACAAGCTTATTTATGCTTGTGTTTAGGGGCTAAACTCCCTGAATTTGTCTCAATGATTAGTGCATATTTTTTTTTAATAACTTTACATAATATTAATATTAAAATCTTGATAATGGAGATATACTACCCTTGGTTTAATAATCCTACAGAGATTAATCATTTTCATAACTTTACATAATATTAATATTAAAATCTTGAGTAAGGAGCGATTTTTAAGAATGGAGACAACTAAGTTTCCTTTCCATTATTGCACCTTATATATGGATCAGCAAAACTTATCAAACATATCCATAGTGTAATCCACCAAGACCCCTTGGTTTCAAGTAAGACTTTCTAGTTCTTTCAAGGAAACATAAAACAACCAACTCTTTTATTCATTATCCATCCAGGTCCCAGCTCCAATCGAGCTTTCCTCAAGTAAGTGTCTAATTATAGAGATATTATAACATCAAAACCAAATAGCTTCCGAAGAGAGGAGAATGGTTTTCCGTACTCGGTAGAAGAACAAGTTAGGTTCAGCCCTTCGAAAACCAATTCCCTAATTCATCTTTTGTTCTCCAGTATCAGTTCAAAACTAGCTTAGATAACTTCTAAGGAAGATAGTAAATAACTAAACTCCTTATAATGGAGTGAGCCGAAGGCTCTACAACTCAACAATTATTTACATCAACTAAAAGTACTTCAAAAATCCTAAGAAAAGGAATATTTAGGATGAGGTTGCAACCAACTCGTGGTTGGATAGTGACGGATTATGATACAAATATCCTGCAACTCAGTCTCTATTGCCCCTCATCTACAATGAATCCAGGAGTAATCCCTGCTTCTTCCCATTAACCTTTCTAAGAGCTACATGGTTCAGCATATAATGCTAAAATAGCTTTAAGTGTTATTAGCTCACAAACACCTATCCAACTGAGCCATGTCTAAAAAGGTTAATACCTATATTTGATTTTGAGAAAGAAAATGTGAGGAATAAAATTTTCTTGCAGACCCAACAAGGGTAAAACGATTACATTGACAAACCAAAAGTCTTCAGCGTAGCAGACTCATGGCTCATTAATAGTCAACTCGATGGAGATAAAAGTAGTCTATAATATATACTATGCGTGAGATAGAAGTACCAACAGGTTATCCCCAAATCTACCCGAGATCATGCCCAAATACACCTTCTTTTTCTATGGTGATATGCACAGGAAAGAAGTGAAAGTAATATATGCCAATATCTAGAATAGGTTTAATTGCTAAATAAACATACCTTGATTTGAGTCAGGTATAAAGGAAACCCATATACCCAATTATAATTTTTATAAAACATTATATCATTTGCACAAATACCCGTTATTATTTGGGTCAACCCAAATCAAACAATGCAAAAAAAAAAGCAGTATATACAATGATCGTCATTTCCGAGCATGATTCAAGCGGAATAAAAGATAAAATGGATAATAGTTTTCGGGGTTACGATCATACCTATTTCCACTTTTCTCGCATAAAAGCAGTATAACAAACAACAACCCCAAACTAATACATACCCAATTTTTCTCTTAGCACAAACCAAAATTGCCAATATGTATTCATTCTAACCTCTGATGATTTAAAAAGATAAAAGGGATAAAGAATGTTTCTTGCCTAGTAAAATGGCAGGCCGAATTCTTTTCTTCCTGCTTCCTTCATAGCCCCAAATCGTGCACAATTTCGAATCAACCTAGGTCACATTTCTAGCATTCCTTGCTCAGTGAAACATTTTATATAGCAATCGGTTTAGAAATCACAAGGATTTGAGTCTTCGCTTTGCCCCCAGAAATTCATCATGCAAGGATACCAAAACTAGAGTTTTTCCAAATTTACCAACAAAACTAAAGGAAGCAGTTGCATGCAATTCGCCTCATTCGGGGCTTTACAAATTTCCAAAATATTAAATGCAAAATTTAATGACATTCAATGCGGAAGTGCTACACCAGTGGCTTATCCATCTACCACCGCCCATTACTCTCCTCCAAAATTGGCGGGGTTATTCTAGTTTAAAACCTTATTTACCTTTTCCCGAAATTTGCTAAATAATAATAACTTAATCACTTTCTATAACCTAGGTTGATTAACCTTTCAAAAAAATAGGTTATAATATAGCATAAATAATAAGACCACTACTATTGTACATGCATAGCCTTATTGTTATTATTTATATGTCCCATAACTCCCATAGGGATGCATATTACAAAGTGAAATCAGCTATAATAATTTCATAATTCCAATGTAAGTACCATGGCCTAGGATTCATAAGCCAGAGTCCACTGACCACAGTGGTTGATCGTTAGAAGGTTCGTTAGACAAATCTAAAAACTACGTTCCCTTGTCTAAAACATATTACCTTCTAAGAATGGAACAATGAAATACACTATTTCACAGGTAGCATATTATCCTTAGAAAACTTTAACTCTTCCCATTGTGGTATCATGAACCAACACCACCGGTACTACATATTAAATCATGTCATCGATGACTTATTACACATATTTTAATCATAGCCAATCGTACATGATTACAATACTTCAATTCTCAGTTACCAACAAATTATCTTGATTACAAGAATGTTTTTCACAAATGCAATCTTTATATTTAAATACGAAATTGGGTTTCAAAGTGAACATTATTAAAAATACCCAATTCCCATCACTTTAGTAGGAGAAACATAACACTTCCTACCCTTATTAAGTGCATGGCTAGCGTTATCCACACAACCTATTTAAGCAAACATGATGTGGCAAGTGAAGATGCACGTTAGAATCTAGGAGTCTCTACATTAAATCCTTCGACTTAGTTTTATCTTTCAAACGATAGTTTCAACTCCTTTATGATCTTGAACTAAATTTTGCGGAGTGTTACATTCTTCCCCCCATAATGAATCATCGTCCCGATGATTTCATCTCATTTGTCATAGCTTGATTCATTCATATACAAATTACACACTTTTTAATTTTATGTGTTTAATCATTGCCTTCACCGGAAGTTACGAGTCACATATCATAAGTTCACATTTATTGGATGTCATTACTTGTCAACTAGTAAACCATTATACTATAAGAAACACGTCATAGATTCTATCTCTTCAAAATTTTGATTTATGTAACCTTATGTATTACTTAAAAAGGTATTCTTAGAATTCTAATTTACCAAGCAATGCAACATGATCTTTCTTGAATTAACTTGAGACAAGTCCAGTCACAACTATCTCACATCCAGGTACTGCAACACTCGAAGCTAGTCAGGAGGATTATTTTTAAGGTCATATTAATCATACTCTACCTCAAAATAAATCCAAACTCATATTTTGATAGGCTTAAAAACTAGCATTTACTCATGTTAAACATAAGTAATCAAACAACATAATTGCTCACAATCATCTCAAGTAATGCTAGATTAATAATGTTATAGTCATATAAGCCCATACTTATGCAACTATAATCTTATTAATCTAGTTCCTTTAAGTTCAAATATCACAATTTCTTGAACAATTATAAAATATTAGTCCATTGATACCTTAGTAGATCAGATTATCGACCTATATATCCTGGAGTTGTATGGAAAACAACTCATATAATTAGTTAAGACAATTAATTCTTAAAATTCTATATAGTCATGTATAATATTGATACAACATAGTAAAGGGAGTTACCTCCCATGACAATTTTTAATTATTTGACTAATCATTCAAGTAAGATCATATATTTGATACTTGATCATAACAATATGAGTCTATACTTCCTCAGTTTCCATAACCAATATGGACTACGCATATTTTTTTAAATATTATTCATACTTTACTGTATCCTTAGACAAATATACATTTTAGTAAACCAAACATCTCATAATGTAAGTTACGAGTTCATTAATGAGATCAAGTAGATGTAGTGTATCCGACATGAGTGACTACACAATGATCACATTAATGAAAAGGATCAGCGGAACCTTATGAAACATTCCAGAATGTGGCACCTCAATTCAACGATTCCCAAATTTACGGTTCAAAAAATCGAGACCTGGAGTTAAATAGCCTTTACTTTAGCAATCTTGTAACACTCGTCGACTTTAAATTACAGTCTTTTACAACCAAGCTGGATGTATTTACCATCTTTGGCACATATGTGGATAAAAATATTAAATTTAAGGACACTTTTAACTCTAAAACCTTGAAGGTTAGTTTACATATTCCCATGAAATCATGAATATCAAGTTACATACCTGAATTTCTTCATTACACTTTTCAATCTCTAGATTCTTACTAGGTGTAAAATTTTACCAACCTCACAATGTTGTATCAGCCCGTGAAATATTATTGGACCTGTCACACTTTAAATTCAACTCAAGGTATCAAATTTTATAGACAAGTCTGCAATAGCAATGAGTTCCATGTCCGTATATGATATTTCAGGATTACTTAGCATCTCAGACCAAGTAAACAATGTAGTTATCATGCAATATTCCAGAATAGTGTCTACTCAATAACACTTAAGTAAATTAGTCAAACATATTTGACCATAACAATCCTAGTAGTACATTAAGATGATGATTATACAAATAATCACATACTACCACAAGGATAATATCAGGATAGTGATAATACAGTTAAATAGTCATATCAATATCAATGCCTATTACTTTCAGCCCTTAAGAAGCTTTAAGAACTAAGGTCGTAATAAAGTAAAATGTAAAATTGTTCCTCTATACCTTA